>CM053609.1:91698436-91775426 GCA_028646535.1 Procyon lotor | reverse complement strand
TTTTTCTCTCTAAAGATGTGTAGATTCTTCAGGAAAATTTTCTCCCCCACCAGATTTGTTGCCTCCTATCTGACCCCAGGTTCTGAGAAAAACCAGGGAAGACCCAGAGCACCTGCCCAAATCTGCTTCTCTGTACCCATCTCAGAACTAGGGGGAAAATCTTTTCATATGTTATATCAAACAATGTCCTTGTGTTTTAGACAAAGAAGCCTTGCTACCTTGCTACCGACAAGTGGAAAGTCTGATAGCTGACCCATTTGGATGAGTTTTTATAGGGGATCAGCTGGGAAGTGTTATCAGAAAGATTTCCCTTTTGTATAACCTCTGGGTGAAGGAAAAATCTGACACGAAATACACTTGAGAAATAGTCTTTTGACCTCTTCATAAAAGGAAAAGATAACTCTTCAAGTGATTTAATGAGAGATATTTATCTATCCCTTTACTTAACAAAATACACTGAATGCCTGTTACATGCCAGGGACTAGACATATGGAACAAAGCACAGAGCCTGTTCTCAAGTCGCAAACAATGTGATGGGAGATGAAGGAGCTGAGACACCATAAGGTGGTATGATAAGTACTGAGGCGGAGATAGATAGATGGGAAGAGCATGTAAGCCTCAAGAATGCTGAGCAGAAGCTAACTAAGCAAAAGAGGAACTCCAGAGGACAGAGGAGAGAGGAATATAGTCCTGACACGGGCGCACTGAGCTAGGACAGTGGTCCTGGAGTGGGGAAGGCTGCTCGGGACCTCCTGAGCATGGTGGGGGTGAGGTGGGTGGGGAGCTGGGAGCACTCTTTCACTGCCCAGGAGCTGTGTGGGGTCAGAGTCTGTGCCTGCCAACACTAGGGCTTTGTATCACCCGCACCCCAGAAAATTAGAATTTCTCTTCATTTAAACCAAGCTGTCTGTAGGAACGAAGCCCATCCACACCAAGCCTGCCCTTTCTAGCTAACCTGGAGATCACTTCCCTGCAATGCCATCCTGGACAATTATAAGATAAAAAAAAAAGACACGTAGTCTGGGAGGTAGGTCATACTAGTAGAGATTGTATGTATCTCCACAATCATTTCTTCAGTGGCTGAATGGCCAAACTCTGTTGTTGATGAGCCATACATTACTGAGTCTTTTCCCCTGTTATTGGACATTTGCGTTGTTTATTATTAATGGTGCTATTGTGATCCTTTAAAGAAGTTTGAAGCAGTAGTTCATGTGATGTATTCAGACTAACCACCTGAAACATCTTTATTTTCATCAACCTTTAAAAATCTACTTTAACTTCATTATAGTTTTTCCCAAAATGAACAACAAACCCCTCCTCTGGCCTGTTGATCAGAGCTCTGACTTGGTTTCACTGTCCTGCACAAGCAAATGGTTTGATTGCTCATTATAGAAACTTCCCCAAAGACCCATCAGCTCTTTAAATATATATCAATAGACACTGGATGTCGTAAGGTCCTTTGAATCCCTCCCCTCAAAATCCTCACCTTGCTGTTTCTATCAACTCTGGATATTCTTACCCAATCCTAAGCAAATGCCATCCCCCTCCTAACCTAAATGGAAAGACTGACCTTAAACCAAACTTCCATTCTCTGACTTTTCCTTTCCCTTTCTGAGACATTGTCAAAGATTTTCAAGATGGTGGTCTCCTTCATGGTGGAAAGCAAGAAGCTCAGATTTGTCTTAGCAATAGGTTGCATTGGTGATATTTGAGGAGCCAGCTATTGATGGGGTCTATACAATTTGCATTGTGATAACCTCAAGCTGGCTTTGGAAAGATTGTACTAGTTGGTAGTACAACTTTACCTATACTACACAGGTGTGCTCATTTTCCCATCTCTCATCAATATAGCTTTTTTTTTTTCACTGTCTTTCATATTTGCTAATTTGAGAAGCAAAAGAATCAAATCTTCATTGTTATTTGTACTTCTTTACTATTTGGTGAGCTGGACCATCTACTGTGAACTCTGAAATCACAGTTTGGATCCTCTTGCCATAGCCATGTTGATCTTGGCTTTGTGCTTTAGATTCTACTTCTGGGAGATTGGGTGTGTTAGTCTGAGTTGTCCAGAGAAAGAGAACCAATAAGACTTTTTTTTTTCCGGAGAGAGAGAGATTCTTCAAAGAGAGAAAGAGAAAGAGGAAGAGAGAGAGAAAGAGAGAGAGGAAGAGAGAAAAAGAGGGAGTGGCAGATGAATATACTGTGAGAAATGGGCTCACATGATTACAGAGATTGAAAAGTCCCTAGATCTGGAGTCAGTAAACTGGAGACTCAGGAGAGTCAATGGTGTAAGTTCTAATCTGAGTCCAAGGCAAGAGAAGACTGATGTCCCAGCTCAGAGATAGGCAGATAAAGAGAATTCTTCCTTACTCAACCTTTATTTTATTTTATTTTATTTTATTTTATTTTATTTTATTTTATTTTATTTTATTTTATGGATTGGATGAAACCTACTCATGTTGGGGGGGGCCTATCTACTTTACTCAGTCTAAACATTAATATCATCCAGAAACTCTCTTACAGAAATACCAGAAATAATGTTTAACCAAATATCTGGGCACCTCGTGGCCCAATCAAATTGACACAGAAAATGAACTATCACATGGGAGTAATAATTGTCCCTGCTAAAGAAAGGATTGTGGGAATTAAATAACAAAGGTAAAGAGCCTGGTGCCTGGTACATAGTGGGCACACAATAAAATATTTAGGAAGTGAGATTCATTCTTTCATATCAGAAGAGGAAGGCTCTATTATAAATGTTGAGTTTAGCTTTCAACTCTTGAAAGATTTTTATTATACCATTTTCTAATTGCCTTTATGGTGTTAGTGTATCACAATAGCATGGTTGATCAACGAATTCTAGTTCTCTACTCAGAGGGCAAATGGGGCCTAAGCACAGGAGAAGGTTTTTGTCTGAGCAGGGAAGGCGCCAGTAGTCAGTGGGCTGCTTCCCAGCTGTGTGGCTGGGTCAGGGGTCCCACCCCACTGGAAAATGGGCATAATGAGCTCCTGTTGATTTATCACCCCACTGTTTGGGTTAAAAATGTAAATGGAAATTTTTCTCTAAATGCAAATCATAGACCCATTCACTAAATTAAATAATCTGAATGACAGTGATGTAGAGAAGAAAATGAGGACTCTGGTTTTTCCTCACAGACTAGGCTTCTATTTCTTAAAGAAAAAGCAAGGAGGAAGGGAAGGAAATAAGAGTGTCAAACCAAGCAGGATCTCTGATGATGGCTCAATGGCTCCCAGAAATTACAATAAAAGAACATAAAATTACAGCACCAATTTCTTCAAAATGGCCCTGTACTTCTTCAGAAATGGTCTGACACATTCAGGTATTCATATATAAAGTCTTTGAACTATAAAAGATATTTAAGATCTCAGTCTTCTGTTAAAACCTGTCCAGTGCCTCCCCGTCCCCCTGCACCTGAAATTCAAGGTTGTAAAAAAGGCTTCCACTACCCACTGGATCTGGCCCTGCTCCCACATTTGTCCTCTCTCAGATCTGGGAGGAGGAAAACCTCACATCTGTTACATGCTCACCCACCTTACCGTGCTCTGACTCCTGTGTCCATGCCAAATGACACTCTTGCTGCTCTGTGACAGCCCTCCAGGTGACACCCACCTACATTTTCAGAGAAGAATACCATTTCAGACCTTTTAACAGAGAGAAGAATTTGAAGTGGAGAACCTATATGTTATTTTATTATCAGTGTACTTGATGTGGGAGCAGGAGACAAGCTGAGGACAAAGCATCAGATGAGACCCCTCAATCCCCCCAACTCGCAGGTAGGATCTGTCAGACATTCTTCAGGCATTCCCGGCTACCCTAGAACTAAGGGAAGGGAAAACAAATGGTTAACTTACAGAGATCACAGTCCTGCAAGACTTGAGTCTCCCTCCCTTTACAAATGTCTTAGTGATTTACAAGAAAAGAGCATCTTTTTTTTTTTTTAAGATTTTATTTATTTATTTGAGAGAGAGAGCACAAGCAGTTGGTGAGGGCGGGGAAGGAAGAGAGGGAGAGGGAGAAGCAGATTCCTCAATGTGAGGCTCCATCCTAGGACCCCAGGATCACGACCTGAGTCTAAGGCAGATACTTAACTGACTAAGCCACCCAGGCGTCCAAAAGCATTCTTGTCAATAACATCACTTCCAGAAGGAAATGTAGATATTATTAAAGTCCTTATAACCTGCAGCCCACAGGCAAATACTTGAGGCAGGCAGAGTATAATGTTTTTCCAGGAAGCTCCCCACTGTCTTAATGTTATGTCTTACTAGAGGGAAAAACAACCTTAACTTGACAATGGCAAAGCCTCCAGTATCTTATAAGTCCTCTTTAACATATGAAAATCCATTGAAACCTCCCTCTTCCTTAGTCCCCAGTCCCCAAGTTTATAATCGGTCATCCCTCACAACTCGGTACAGCAGCTCTTTCTACTCATGGGTTTTGTCCCCATGCTTTAATAAAACCACTATTTTGCACCAAAGACATCTCAAGAATTCCTTCTTGGTCTTTGGCTCCAGACCTCACACCACCAAACCTCACCTATATTTAAAAAACCACATCATACTTATAAACTAAAGGATTCAAGATTTATTTCGTATCCATAAGCCCCAGTCTCATTCTCCCATATCAGAGCTCAGATGAGGTTGAATCACAGGAAGCCACCCTCAAGCACTTATTTTGAATAATTCGTTGAATAATTCAATGAAGGAAAGAAGAAAATTAGAGACCTTGAGAGGGAAACAGGGAGATCAGGTGGGAGAAGTTTGGACAGTTGTGGAGTTAAGAGGATTTATAGACATCTAAGTAGGGAAAGCTTTTGCCTCCACACCTACCCTCCACTCCTCCTTCCTTAGTATGTCAAGGTTCTCCAAGATTACCTCAGGGTCAGTGTTTTGCCAGAAGGACTCACAGGATTCAGTATTTAGTCATATTCAAGGCTAAAATTGAATGCAGTGAAGGGATACAAAGCAAAACCAGCCAAGGGAAACCAGGCATGAGCTTTCAAGAGTCCTACCTCTGTGACACAGGAGGCACTCAGTTCCCCCAGCAACACATCCTAACCATGGGGTACCACCAGGGCAGCATCTCAGTGCAACTAGGCTTTAAAAGCAACTCAGTGCCTAGGCTTTTTACTGGGAGCTAGTCATGTAGGCACTGTCTGCCTCATATCCCCCAAAAGGAGAGTGGTTGTTGAGCAGAAGCCACACTGTTTGCACAAACAGTATAGGCACAGTGAGCAACTTATCAATTGTGGTGATGGGAACCCTCCCTAGTGGCAAGTTCCCAGAGGACAAACTTGCAAGCTGGCCTCTCAAAACACAGCCAACAGTCAGGCCTGCTAGGGTCATTCTTTCTGCATCCATTTCTGGGTCTGCTCAATGTCCCCTGCAACACTAACTTCCACCAAGTGTCCCACTCAGGGGGTCAAGGCCACTGCTGAGGCCACTCTGAAAAGGGCAGACAAGTCTGCTTGGCAAAGTCGTACATTTACATGTGCTTACAGTTCAGGTGACCTTTCCTTCCTGTGGTGTCAGAACTTCTGACAAGATAGATCTCTTTGCCCAACCCAGCTTCTCCCTGCTTCACTCCATAACTCCACTCCTGGAATCAGGTTCATTGGCTAGGTGGGTCTAATGCTCTGCTTGGCCTTTGGAAGTGAGTGTGGAGGCCCCCTGGCCACCCCCACTCCCGAGGAGGAAGAGTTTGTTCATTAAAGTGTTTGTTTACCGGGCATCTAGGAATGGACCACAGGAATCACAGAAATGATACTGCAAATAGCCCCAGCAGGAAAGAGCCTGATGAGAGGGTAAATCATTCTGGGAATCCCACCTAGAAACATAAGGCAGGGGTGAAGGAAAGACTCTGGGGTCTGAGTTCAGGGTCTGGCTCTGTTCCTTGCTAATTGTGGGGTCTCAAACTCTGTATTGGCAAAGTGAGGGTGATAAACTCCACCTCGTGTTTGTTGGGAGGATTCAATGAGAAACTCAACACCAAGCATCAATTCTCTTGTCTTTCATCTTTTCTCTGTTCTAAAGGGCTCCAAACCATGCCTGCTTCTTTCAATAGCTAAATTCCAATGTTACAGGCATTAGAGGACAGCTCTGGAGTGTAAACAATAACCCAACCTCACCCTTCTAGCAAGGATTATCGACCGGGAGGAGGTCTGTTTGCTCAGCAGGAAAAGGCTTGGAATATAAAAACTCTCACGGAAATCTCTGAGCCCCAGAAAGCTAGGCTAAAAGAGAAAAAGTTTAAAGAAGTTTAAGTTGAGAGTTGATCCTAATCAACAAATACTTATCATAGCTCTCCTCCTGGCATGGGTACAGTGAGGGCTCTAAGAGAAGTGAGGGATGATGAGACCTTGCAGTCTTTGCTCCTAAGGGAGCTGGAATTCCACTAAGAAGAGGAGCTTCAGATACTTGGGGTAATAGAACAACTGTCCAGAGGAGAATTAAATCAAAAGCTTGGTTATAGGGAGAACAGACTATAGAGTGCTAAAGGAACAGTTAGGATACAGGGAAAATGTTTTCTGGATCTTTGTGATAGGCAGCCCTTAAGAAGGTCTCCAGTATCCCCTCCTCTGGTAATCAAGCCCTTGATTATTACTGCCCCCTGCGTGGGCTGGACTAGATGACTTGGTTCTAACAAACAAGATACAAAGTAATGGGATACCACTTGTGACATTAGGTTATAAAAGGACTGTGCCTGGGGCGCCTGAGTGGCTCAGTCGTTGAGCGGCTGCCTTGGGCTCAGGTCATGATCCCAGGGTCCTGGGATCGAGCCCCGCATCGGGCTCCCTGCTCAGCAGGGAGCCTGCTTCTCCCGCTGCCATTCCCTCTGCTTGTGTTCCCTCTCTCGCTGTGTTTCTCGCTGTCAAATAAATAAAATCTTTAAAAAAAAAAAAAAGGACTGTGCCTTCCAGTTTGGATATTCGCTCTCATGTGCTCTCTCTCACTTGCTCACTTGCCCTGAGGAAACGAGTCACCATCTTGTAAGATGCCCTAAGGAGAGACTCCCATGGCAAGAGACTGAAGTGATCTTCCCGCCAGTAGCCAGCAAGGAGCTGAACACTGCCAATGACCAAGTGAGTGAGCTTGGAAGTGGTCCCCCTCATTTAACGAGACTGCAGCCCTGGTTGACAGTTTTCAGCCTTACAAGAGAACTTGAACCAGAGGCACCTACCGAAGCCATACCTTGATTTGTGACTCCTCGAAACTGTGGGACAATAAATATTTGTTGTTTGTAGCCACTAAGTCTTGGGGTAATTTGTGATGTAATAGTGAGTAATTAATAAGCTGTGAAGGATGAGTGGGATTGCAGGGGGTGCAAGGTGTGAGGAGAAAGGAGGTAAAGGGGAAAGGGGGCAGAGACAAAGAAAAGGGGGATGGATATGAATGAATTTCAAGTGGACACTTTGGTGAGAAAAACTATTGAGGAGACTAGCTCATGTTTTAAAACCTATCTGTGATGTTTAAGGCTGGCAGGCAATTACAGAGGCTTTTCCTTGCAGGTCCTGGGGAATGTTGCCTACCGCACAGCAGCCTCAGGGCACTGCCCCTCCCCCATGGCTGTGGAAGGAGGCGCAGTCACTCATGGGGGGCAGCGCTCGCTGGTCATGTGCTTCCTATGTTTGTGTTCCTCATTGGGAGGCACCTGTATTCCTGTTTCTGGGGCTTGGGCAGGGCTCCTCTTCAGGTGCCCATCTCTGCTGAGGCCTCCCTCAATAGGGAGTGCGAATAGGGGAGGAAACCATTGAAGACTCTCCACACCATCTCAGTACTCAGGACTTTTCCATTCTGAGCCCTTCCCCCATCCCTCTCCTCCAACCTCAGGGGCCCTAAAACTGCTTTTTCTTCAGGAGCTTCCTCAAGAGCAAGACAACCCTCACATCTACAACGGACCCATCTGACCCTGACTTGTATGCCTTTCCACAAGGGGAAACAGAACATGGCCAGTCATTATCTTTTTCAGTTTTAGACTCTTGCTCATACCACCGAAGTCAGTGATTTATGGTTTAACTCCTTCATTTTTGGCTTGTTGCTTTAATCAGCAACTCTGACACCTGGAAGCTGGCTCAGGGTTCTCTCTCCCAGCTCAGCTGAGCCTCTGACAACAATCTCAAAGACATGGAGGCAGCAACATTTGTGGCCTAGGCTGGATGCTAGCTGGAGAAAATGAGAAATAAGAGCCCTCAGAAGAGCTCAGCTCATTCTTGAAGATGAACCTGGAGAAGGAGACCAAGGCTCCTGGATGGAAATGACAGATACCAAGTGTGCTCCTTGTCATCTCAATGTCATCGTCAGTAAGTCTCAGACAGGGGCCACCCCTGCCCCCCCATGACCCTGCTATCCTGATGACTGCTATGTTCCTTGGGCCAGCATCATCGGCATCGCCTGGGAGCTTGTCGGAGATGCAGGGTCTCCGGACCTCCATTCAGACCTCATTGGTCATAACCTGCATGCTGACAAGAGGCCCAGGCGAGTGGTATGCACTGGTCCAAAACAAGCTGACAGCCTCACACACTTAAAAACAAACAAAAACAAAATCTTAGAATGATTGCATTAATAAGGGAAGTTGAGAATTGGGAACAACTAATTAATCACTCATCTATTTATCCATTAATTTAAAAAGCCCATTTATTGACCATCTGCACCAGACATACAAAACTAAGAAAGAATATATGGCCTTGTCCCTAAAGAACTTAGAGCTGGAAGGAGAGTCAGATGCAGAAATAGCCAAAGAAGAAGAGCTGTTACAGGTACTACCATGGAAGAATTCACAGGTACAGAGAGGCACAAAGAAACAGTCCACACGAAAGGTGTGAGGGGTCAAGAAAAGCTTGAGTTGAGTCTTGTACATGAGTATAACCAGGGCAGGGCAGGACACCCCAGGCTGAGGTTTCTAAAACCTTGGCCCATTTGGCTTGGTGTGGCTGCAGAATAGGAACACAAGGTGGGTTTGGCAAAAAATGATGCTGGAGCAGGATACAGAGCAAACTCTCGAAGTCCTGATGTACCCACGCTAAGGAGTTTGGATTTTCTTCTGTAGGGATCTATGGACAATGTCTGTAAGTAACAAAAAGAAGATCCATCTAAAAGTGGCTTTAATTATAAGGACGTTTAATTTTCTCATATAATAAAAAGTCCAGCAGAAGAAAGCTGTGGGAGCTCATCACCGTTGGGTTCTGGGTCAGTTTCCTTCTGCCATCACAATATGGGAGTCCGGGTTCAAGCATCACAGCTTCAACACACAAAATCCCAAAGCGAGAAAAAGGAAATTCCTCTCACTTCTGTCTTTTATATTAAGGAGGAACTTATTTCCCAGAAATCCTCAGAAGTCTTCCCCTGAAGGCCAGTCGGCCAGGGCATATTCCTATGCCATAGCCACAAGGGAACCTAGGAGGGTGAATGTTTGGGACTTTGGGCATCTCTCATAGGGAACCAGCACTCCCACTAAGGAAGAACAGTGTTGGGAATGACTGAGGAACAGCAACTAATAGTACAGGCCACAGATGGGTGTTAAGCAGGGGAATCATGTGATAAGATTTACATTTGGAAGACAGCTCTGTTGGCGGAGTGAAGGAGGAGCTGGAGGGGAGAGTAAGAAGGTAAAGATCTGTGGGTGATAGTTCTCCATTCGTGGCCCCCAGAGGAGCAGATCTCTGTATGCAACCAAGTGAGACATCCCCCTGGAACCCACAAAGGTAGAAGAGGGGCATTGTCAGGGGTGGAGGTGCTACATGAGCCAGTGATTTCTGTGCTGTTAAAATCCCCATAATCCCATTTCAACCTTGGGGAAATGGGGAAATTTGGGAGAAATTGGGGAAATTAGGACTACATAAAACATTGGAATTCACTTGTTTCCCTTAAAATTACAGTTGACTCTTGAGCACTAAAGGTTTGAACTGCACAGGTCCACCTCTATGCAGATTTTTTTTTTATATAGTACACTACTGTAAATGTATTTTCTCTTCCTTTTGATTTTCTTAATAACATTTTCTTTTCTTTAATTCACTTTATTGTAATAATAAACTTGGGTGGATCAGTCAGCTGAGCATCCAACTCAATTACAGCGTCAGTCATGATCTCAGGGTCATGAGATGGAGCCCTACGTTGGGCTCCATGTCAGGCAATGGAGTCTGCTTGAGATTCTCCCTCTCCCTCTGCTCCTCCTCCCTTCTCTCCCCTTAAAAAAAAAGAGAGAGAGAGAATACAGGATATAATACATAAAACATAAAAAAAAATGTGTTAATTGACTGCTCATCCAGTCAACATAGACTATTAGTAGTTAAGTTTGAACGTAGTCAAAAGGTATACTTGAATTTTCGATTGTACTCCTAACCCTCTCATTGTTCCAAGTCAACTGTATAGTGACAGTTAATACTGAGCAGCTTTATGTTGGAAAGCTCAACAAGGCTTCCTTGGGGCCAAATGATGTAAATGTTTAAAAGGGCTTATAAGACTGAATTTCCAGAAAGCCTTTCAGCCCAACCTTTCGACAGCTGTCATATGTACAAGTTACTTGAAAAGATTTTTTAAAAGGCTAAGACATAAACCTCTGGCCTTTGAGAGCTTGTTCCTGGTTTGAGGAACAAGACTTATAGACACGGATAGTACAAGATAATGTTCTGATTAGAGATGTTGTAGATGTAAGGGACCAAGGCCAATACAAATAAAGGACATAGGGTAGAAGATTGTGAAAATCCATGCCAGTCAAGGGTGGGAAATGAAGTAAAGCAGAACCTCATGACACTGGAAATTACCAAGAGCCACAGCCCTTTTTTTCCTCTTTCTGAAGAACATGATCACTTACACCCATGTGTCCTTACATTGATTCTACCCTCTTGCTTCTTTAAAAAACAAACAAACAAAAAAACCCAAACCAGTCCTTTCTGCTTACTGTTTCTGCACAAAGTCTGACATGGTCACCCTAGTACTAGGATCCATGGGACCTTCCAGGTCCAGGGCCTTCTGCCACCTAACTACAATTTCAACATTTGGAACTGGGCCACGTCACTGGCAGGTGATCAGTCTATGAATGAGGCTCCTCAGGGTCAGGCATCTCTCTCTACTCCAGTCAGCTGGGGTCTCAATCACTCATGACAACCAGGTTGGGGAGAGAAGCAAAACCAGTCATGCTCAGTAGAGCCGGCCAGGAGCCAGACTCTGTGGAAATAGGTACCTAGAAGGATCTAGGGCTAGAAAGTTGGTGGAGCTGATGAGAGGATAGAATTTTCTTATCCGAAGTGGAAACATTTTTCTCTTTTTCACATCATTTCTTTTTTCTGTATGTTTTTCCAAGATGAAAGTCAGACCCCCAATGTAGGAACATAAAGACCATCTAACATCCCAGGCCACTGAGGAGGAGAAGCAAGGTCACAGGGAACAATACTTCTAAGGCCATATTTTCTGAGCATCCAAGTCATTTCACTCCTTCAAACCTCATTCCCTCATCTAGAAAATGAGGGGCTGCCCTGAATGATTTCTAAGCTTCCTTCCAGCTGTGTCATTCTGTGACTGTGGGCTTTTTTCTGTGAGGAGCAAGTCTTGTCATCGTAGAAAGAGGGCATCATTACTCATTTGCTGAAGTACAATGTTTTGTCAGCATTAATCACCTCTCATTTTTAGAAAATAATATGAGATCCTAACTTTGAAGTCTAATTAAAAATAAAAGAACATCAGACAGAGACCTCTGCAGTCTATCCTAGAGGCAGTGGAAGAAAATATGTTAAAAGATCCTCTGGATATCACATCTGAAAAGATAACCCTCATGTCACTAGCCAGAAAAAGCTGAAGGCAGTTTCAGGGTCTGGAGCCTGACTCCAAAGGTCAATGACAGAACTGAGGACTGGAAGGATGGACTTGCAGAAAACTGATAATCAAGAGGGCTTCTGGAGGGACAGTTGTTACCAGGGGCCACTGAAATTTCACATGGACTCAACCTCTCAGCCGGAAGCAGCCAGGGAGTTGGGGTCCTAGAAGAGGCAGGTTCCCGACTTGGAGCTACCTCGACCACTTGGCATCTGTCACAGCCTAGCTGTCACTCAGGACAAGCACACCGGACTCTCTCACATGGGAGTAAATTAGCTTGACCTGTAGGAGAGAAGGAAAATACGTCACCTTTCTAACACAGGCAATAGGCAGATGGCCCCTGCTATAAAGGATGACCTCACTGTACAGCTTTTCAAGCCAGTAGACGAGGGCCCCCAGAGAGAGCTGAGAATAAAAACTTGAGGTCAGAGCAAAGGCACACGGCACGAAGTTTAATCCCCATTGGCTTTCCATGATGCTCTCACAAGTACCGTTTTCTCAGGGGCTGATCTCTCCCTTCCTTGCATCCTTTCTTGGGCCTCTAATTAGTTTGGAAGGACAGCCACAGACTTCTGTGTCATTGAATTAGATTTGGCAGGGAGGCCAGCAGTCCTTGACAGTGTGAGCCGTTGAAGGGGATGGGATGTAAAGGGATAGGTGTCTTTCTAAGCAGGCATCCAGGGAAGCTTCCTTGGTGGGCCCTCCTGGAGATGATGGTGGGAAGGGGGGTGCCAAGTCCAGTGAATACATTCTACCCACAACCCTACTCATGAATGAACATCCTCCTTCTCTTTCAGAGAGAACAGTGGGATCCAGCCCTCTTGAGGGGCCTCCGTCTTGTTTCAAGACAATCTCTCCAGCCTAGGGGACATTGACCTGGGCAGTGCTTAAGTGATGAGAGACAGATGCAACGCACTCCTCTGACTACAAAGGAGACTGTTCCAGGTGGCCTCAAGGTAGGTGACATTTCGGTCAGCTTCTGACCTTGGTTTGAGATTTTCCTGGTTCTCTTGGTGTGGTTGGAGGACATCCTGGAGTGAGAAGGGGAGCAGGGACTCCTTGGAGAGAAATTCTTCTGGCCTGATGAATGGGTCCAAAGATTGTCAGCAGTCGGAGTGAGGTTGAAAGGCCAAGGGAACAAAAATAGCACTTCCCCCCTTCTGCCTACACAGACCCTCCCAGGTTCATCAATTCCATGAAACCCTCTCTGACCACTCCAACCCCCACTGATCTGTCGCTCCTTTGAACTCCTAATGGAGTTATTGCCCCAACACTGATGGGATCACAGAGCTGGAAGGATGTTACTTAGAGATCACCCAGTGCATTGAGGTTGGGATGAGAGCATTTTCCCAGTGTGGAAAGGGATGCTCAGCAAGGTGAAGTGGCTTTCCTAGGGCTTAGCAGCTAGTTAATGACTGACATGGAACCAGACCCCCGGGAACCCGTTCCTGCAATTCCTCTTTGTTGTTTACTGCCCCAGATTATCAGTAGCCTTTTTATGCATGCCTTATCTCCTGCTTTGTCTTGTTCGGGGGCCTTTGAGGGGGGCAAAAGAAATCCCTATTTGCCTGAGCTGAAAGGCTTATGTAATGAGCTCTCCCATTCTCAGTGTGCAGGTGAAGGGAATGCCGGAAGCTTAGAGCCTCTGTGTTGTCTCCGAAGACCAAGGAATGGCGGACTATTCACTGATGCCCTGAGAAGCCTCAGATAAAGGGTTACTTTCCTTTTCACCCTGATTCACATCTTTCTTGTAGGGAGCTTCCATCTCACTGTGGCTGCCTGGAGTCAATCCTGATCTTTGCGCCTTGTTGATGTTTGACACCCACAGACTGGGAAGGCCTGGGCTCCTCCATCTCCCAGTTGTAAGATAGGGAAAGACTCCCACCATCAAGGTCTGGCTTATCTCTGTTCCTGGATTTTGTGGCCTTTCTTTCCCCACAAAGAAGAAAAGTCTGTCCCAGTCTCCTTTTTTAGAAGAAAAGGAATTTACTAGTTTAATACAAAGCAGCAATAATACAATGCAGCAATAATAGCTAATCCTCTTTACATATCTATAGTGCGCTGAGTTCTGCTGTAAAGACTTTCCATAATGAACTCACTTTATCCTCCAACAACCCTATGAGGAGGATATCGTCATCATCTCGTTGGTGCAGACGATGAAACTGAGGCTCAGAGATATGAATTTGCCCAAGGTCACCCAACTGGTAAATGGTGGAGCAGAGATTTAAATCCAGGCTCGTGGTTCCACTATGATTCAGTGCAGCCTTGAACTCAAGGCGCAGTACAATACTAATAACACACAGCTCTGCATGGCAAGGCCCAAACTCACTTGTTCCTCCACTCCAAAAGGCTATTGCGATATCGTAGCCCTTTTCTTGAATGAGGGCCTGAAGAGCCAGCCTGGGGCGTCTGAATACCTCTGAGTCTGGTGTCAGACTCTGTTCTGACACCAGAGCAAAGTACCATTGAAGAGTCTGTTCTTAACTGAGCAAAATGACAACAGGTCACACCTTCTGAGTACTGGCTGCATATTGGGCACTAAGCTTAGCATTTTACAGGAAGTGTCTCATTTACTCTTTACTACAATTTTATGAGGAAGCTCCTAGGTAATACCCCCATTTTGTGAATGGGGCAACTGATGCTTAGTCCAATCGCTCGTGGGTAGTAAATATCATAGCCCATGCTACGGGCATTGCCCTTATATCGGCTTCTTCCAGAGTGGGATGTGAGCAGCAGCGTTAACTTGACTGCTCTGAACAGAGGGTTAAAGGTCCTGCAGGTGCAGGACCACCTTTCATAAGATGGCTGTCCCTCACAGGTTCATTGGTTCACCCCACCCACCTTCTTGGCTGGTTACCCAGAAGGGCGGGGCAGTCAAATTCAGCATTGACTGTAATTATGACTATGACCAGAGATCACTGAGTTGATTTTAGCTCACAGTGACCTTGGAGAGCATCACAAGCCAAGGAGAGAGACCTGATTCAGTTGGGGTAGGTAAGGTCCAAGAGTAATTCCTTTTGGGCTGTGATTCACTGCAGGTGGGCGGAGGGCAAGCCGTGTTGCAGGGAGAGGGAGCACAATGTCAGGGTTAAATGTAAGATTCTGGAGCCAGATTCCTTGGGTCCTAAACTCTAGATCTGCAACTTGCCAGCATATGACTTTGGGAAAATTAATCTCTCTGAGCCTCAGTGCCCTCCTTTATAAAATGGGAATGATAATAGAGCCTACCTCATAAGCTTATTATGAAAATAAATAATGTATTTATAAAGCTCTTAAGATAGAGTATATGATAAGGTATACAGCATATATAATAAGTGCTATAGGATGTTAAACAAGCATGGGCAGCAGACCATATCTTAAAACTTCATTCCCTATCTTCTCTTTGATATTGTTGGGGTGCAGACGGGTTGCTGTTGGCACGGCGCACAGTGGGTAGGGGACAGTAAAGCAGCGTACACTTACGCTGTGTGACCATAAAAGGAAAGCATTCAGAAGGACAAACTTCCCTTGACTGATTCATCTCTCGAGTCGTATGCTAAGCACCAAGGAGGCAAGAGTGGGGTTGCTTAGTTTCCATCCCCTATAGCGACTGACAGAAGGAGAACAGATACATGACATAATAAATACACGTTGAATGATTCTTTCCGACATTCTTTATACCCCATCCACTCTATCCTAGTTTAGTCCCACGTTAAGGTTTACCTGGATGGTGGCAGGTCTTCTAGTTGGGCTCCTTATCCCCACTTCCTCCTGCCTCCAAACTTGCTGAACACAGCTTCCCAACCACTCTTCCCAATGCACACGCCAGCCTGATGCTCAGAACCCTTTGATGATCTGTCTCTGCCTCTGCCCTCCTCAAAAGCCTTTTCACCCAGAATTCAGGCTCTGCACAATCTGTTCCTAGGTGACATTACTAGAACTGTTTTCCTCAACTCCTCTCTTGGCAGCTGTGTTTTAGCCAAACTACTAATTTCCGTTTCCCCATCGGTCTCTTCCCTCATCTCCATGTGCTCAAATCCTGCCCTACCTTTAAGAGGTACTCAAATGCTCCCTGCTGTCTTCAGCCAGAAGGGGTTTCCCTTCCTCAGAATTCCACAGCACTTTGTATGGGATCTGCCATGCTTAGGACAACATGGGCTGTCTTGCAGTTACTGAAGTTAAATTATCTTCTTTTCGGCAAGAATGTAAGCTCTTCAGGGCAGATGTGTCTAATCCATCTCTGTATCTATTGTGGGGCCTAGAAGTGTTTTCACATACGTTAGGCACTAAATGATTATTCTCTGGACTTCTGGATAGATGGATGGGTGAATGGACAAATAAGCCCTCTTGATGATGGAAATTTTTCCGTGGGGAGTCCTTTCTCTTTACTTTTCCAAAAGACACTTTAGTCCAGGATCTAAACTCATCCATGAGGTTAGAAATGGCACTGGGACTCAGTTTTGCTTGACGTGACACGTGCATTAGGTAGCCTGCAAATTTCAAGACAGGGCCTGGGGGGCAGACAAGTGAAAGAGTTAATGCCTAAATCCAAGACCTAAAGGAAATCCCTCTTTCCTGGTACATATTCAAACCACTTACATACTGGGATGCTGAGGACAGCGTGACTTGTTCTCTGCCATCAGGATTGGACACAGATGCCTCACAAGCTGAAATTACTTACCAGTTACTAGTGGCACTGAATTTATAATTCACAGCTAAAAGAGGAAAAAGAAGGAACTTCTACTGAGTACCAACTCTCATAGGCATAAGTCATCTATCTGCAAAAGAGCCAGGAGATAGATATTCTACAGATAGGAAAACTTAAAAAAGTGAAGTTACTAGCCCAAGATCAGGTCACTAGAAGTGGTGAAGCCTAGATTTAAACTCAGCCCTGATGTCCAAATCCCTGTTCTTTTCACAAAGCAATAAGGCTAGCTCTCTGCTAACTCTCGGTGCAGTATCACTCAAGTCAGACAATCATATGCTTCCTTATCTTTATACCTTGAATACTCCTTTGCTCTAGGTGGTCTCTTCATTGAACACCTCCACCGAAGTAGTCAAAGTAAATAACCCTCATGATGGTAACAAACCACTCTCAAGATCGCAGTGGCACAATGCAATGAAGGCCATTTCTCACTCATATCATAGTTCGATACAACTGGGCAATTCTCCTCCAAGCAGTGACGCAGGGATCCACACTTCTTCCAGCTTGAGACCCTGTAACCTTAAATATATAGCTTCCAATGTTACCTTGGAATAAGAAGAGAGTGGAGACAATTCCAAGAGGTGTTTTATGGCCAGGCTTGGAAGTCATACTTCATTCCATTGACCAGAACACAGTCGCATAGCCTCGACCTAAATGCAAGGGAGAATGGAAAATGTAGTCCTCCTATGTGTCCCGGAAAAGGAAACGGGATTGGTAAATATGAGTTGATTTCGGACATACCTATTTTATGGGTTCTTGCAGGAAACAGGTGGCACACTCAGCTGGGGTTTTGAATTTAATGAGGATACTATTTACAGAGGTGTGAATGGGGTTAAGGGAATGTATGGGATTTTGAAGTACCCACTAACTAGCAAAAAGAGGAGGCTTATACCACCCCTCGTACAAGGGCAAGGAGAGAAAGCGTGTTATTAGAGCCCAGGAAGAGCTGGAGCCAAGGAAGGAGGGCTTCCTGACAGAAGCTATAGTTGTGGAGGGGAGAGACCACTGTTGAACCCGCAGTGCCTATGCAGGAAGGGGATGGAAAAAGAAATACCCTGACCCCTGGCTCCTTAGACCCTCTCGTCTCCTGCCAGTGCCCTCCTATGGCCAAAGCCCACTGGAAGCCAGGGGGCAAGAAAGCCTGGGCGATGAGGTCCACAGTGGTCAGCCTCCGGGGGCACAGGGAACAGCAGACAATGGATCTTGAGGATGGGGGCTCCAAAGAAGAAACGGCTCACCATGAATCCCATCAGAGTACCTCCTTGTCCTGGGAAGAATCACTCTTCCTTAGACCTTCCCCGGTGCCCTCTCCCCCAAATTCTGCCTATTCACTCACCTTAGCTGGGCACCCTGTATCCCAGACCCACACCCTCCCCTGCCCCTGCCCCTGCCAGATCTTCACGAATGGGATGGGGGAGAATGGAGAATAGTTTTTTCTTTTCTTTTTTTTTTAAGATTTTATTTATTTATTTGACAGAGAGAGATCACAAGCAGGCAGAGAGACAGGCAGAGGGAGGCGGGGAAGCAGGCGCCCTGCTGAGCAGAGAGCCTGATGCGGGGCTCGACCCAGGACCCCGATATCATGACCTGAGCCGAAGGCAGAGGCTTAACCCACTGAGCCACCCAGGAACCCCGAGAATAGTTTTTTCAATATGACAGGAGGAGAGGAGGGAGGACCCCTGTTCTGAGGGATCTTGACACTGCGGGCCCTAATTGACTCAGCCCTTCACTCCTTCCGGTTCTGCTCCCTCCCTGGCCGACCACACCCTGTCCCCTGCATCGGACCAGCCCCGGCCCACGGTGACTAACCGCACAGCTACGCGCTTGCAACCCCGTGCTCCCGTCGGGCGTGGAGAAGCAGCTGCGGTCATTACGGTGGATTTCTGGAATGGAAACTAATGGCGCGGGCTCACATCTAAAGTGCTTTTGATACCCTTCATCATTAAAAGGCCATTAAAGGTACAACACATATATTACTGGACATCAAATCTACATTGATGTAAAAAGAAATTAGGCTGATAACCGTTCCTAAGGCCATTATCTCGAGTGAGTGAGGGCACGTGGGAACCCGTGCAGTTCTAGAGAAGGCTTTCCTGGACTCGGATCAGGTGAGCGTGTCTATGTGCCAGCCTGATGAGATGTCTATGTTTGGGACTGCCCTGATTTAAACTGGGACTTTCAAGGACTTGGACTCTGGTTTATAGGCTGAGCCCCAGGAAAAAAACTCACAGGCCTTGAAAGACCACAAAAGGCGGAAGCAAAAGCAATGGAAGAGACCACATGACGTCATGACCCCAGCAGGAAAGACAAACCACAATACTTGAAATGACGACATGGAGGCCGCAGCACCACCTAGCAGAGTGCTTTCGAGTAATAGGTATTGAATCAATATCAGTTCAGTTATGAAATTAGCAAATGACCTGGAGTTCTCTTTATAGGCCTTATATAAGGACAGGGATTAGGCCATTCTTATCGGCCTAACTACCTCTCCCAAACTACCACCAGGGATTCTCACCTAGAAGACTTACCCTAGGCTGAGCATGCCCCACTTAACCCCGCGTGTCCACATTGCCGACTATCTGGCAGGGGCCCCTAGGTCCAGCTGTCACCCCCTTGTGTCACCACTGCACCCCTGGCCTGGCTCCTCATCATCACTGCCCTTGTCACCCAGGGTGTTAGGTGACAACACCCCAGTCCTATTTCCAGACCCCCGAGGTGGTGATGAGGGAAGTGGGAGAGGGAGCTCCGAGATTCATGAGCCACTGACCTTTCCCGAGAACGCACTGAGGCTGGAAGACAGTACAGAAGAAAACAGTGACACAGAAAGAGAGCCCCACGGAGGGGACAGATTACTAAATACACGGCACATGGCTTATCAGCTCTTAGATCCTAGACTAGAATGTCTTCAGAACCATGCCAGATCCGGGTCACTGCCAAAAAAAAAAAAAAAAGCAGAGAAATAGGTAAGAAGCCTGGACCCACATGGGTTTGGGCTGGAACCAGCACGAGCTCTCTTGAAGCCCCTCAGTCTCAGAAGCGGAGGCAAAGGTAGGACTAGAGCCCCTGGAGCGGGCGATGCCTGGGAGCCCAGAAGAGACCAGGATGGGGAGGTCATTCCTAAAGTGCAGGCCGTTGTATCCCTTGTATCTGGGGCCTCCTTCAGAAGCTATCACTGGGTTGAATGTCCACAAACAGAGGACTGGGTTAAACAAATGCTGCAAATTATTGCAATACCTGTCTGTCTATATTGGCTTAGATTGTCCATACTGATAAAGATTACCAGTAAGAGGAGCATAAAGTAAGAGTGTAAAGGGGCATAAAGCTAGTAGAATATGCTTCCATTTGTGTAAAAGATGAGAGAAAATTACACATAACTTTATATATTTACTTACATGTGCATATTTTCCCTCAAGGATATGTAAGAAACCAACAACACTGATGAACTCTTGGGAAAGGAAGGGAGCGTCTGGAGGCCTGAACTCATTATCATTATGTTTGAATGTGACTATTATTTATTCAGAATTAAAAAAAGGAAAATCATTTCTCAATGAATAGGGAATTCTCATTTATTGAAAATGTATCAGGAACTTTGCATATATTGTCTGATTTACTTCTCTCAATTTTATTGAGTCATTCTTTTTATTTTTATATAATTTTTTTAAACTTAAAAGAGTAATACACACTCTACGCTGAACATATGAGAAACTCACACACCTATGGGGAGAAACCCCCAGCTGTAATCCTAAGTACCCTTGGAGGTAATCGCGGTTAAAATTTTGGTATAAATAGGCTTTCAGTTACATAGTTGTTTTTATAAAAATGGAATCACAGTGCTCATACTGTTTTTTGTGACTTGCTTTTCTCACTGTATCATGAACATTTCCTCATGTCCACCTTTTTCCTCCATAAGATAATTTTAAGTGGATGCATGAGATTATTTAATAGGGAGGTATCATAATTTATGTAATAAATTATGTACTTAAAAAATACTGTTAGGGGCGCCTGGGTGGCTTAGTCGTTAAGCGTCTGCCTTCGGCTCAGGTCATGATCCCAGGGTCCTGGGATCAAGCCCCGCATCGGGCTCCCTGCTCAGCGGGAAGCCTGCTTCTCCCGCTTCTGTTCCCTCTCTCGCTGTTTCTCTCTGTCAAATAAAAGAAAAAAAAATTAAAAAAAAAATACTGCTATAAACATTCTAACATATGTATTTTTTATAGAGCTCATCTTATGTTATACTCTCCACCTCTTTGAGAAGGGCTCATTGGCTTAGTTTGACACAGCTAACCAACACCACAGCTGAGATCAGCGCTCAAGAGCATGTCCGCCTCCAAACTAGGAGTTCCTTCCGCCCTCTGACACTGCCCGGATCTGCTTACTAAATAGCAGGTCGTCGTGATTTGGTTGCATGGAAATGTTAGAGGTACCATTCCACTCCATCAGGAAGATGTTTGGATCGGGGCACCTGGGTGGCTCAGTCGTTAAGCGGCTGCCTTCGGCTCGGGTCATGATCCCGGGGTCCTGGGATCGAGCCCCACATCGGGCTCTCTACTCGGCAGGAAGCCTGCTTCTCCCGCTACCATTCCCTCTGCTTGTGTTCCCTCTCTCACTGTGTTTCTCTCTGTCAAATAAATAAAATCTTTTTTTTAAAAAAAAAAAAGGAAGATGTTTGGACTGAACAGGACAGCTGCCTAGGGGTAGGGACAGTAGAATGGGATGTTGCCGGAGCTGCGCTCAGTGCCCTGCTCAGAGATGAGGAGATCACCTTCATCTTGGGGAGGCCATTGGCGCTGAGCTGTCTGTTGTTGATTCAGCAATAAGCACTGTGCTCTCCTAGGATCTCTGCATTGCAGGAGAGAAATCTGGAACTCCATTTCTGAGGATCTTTCTTCCTAGACGGTTCTGGGTTACATTCTGCTAAGGAGACGCACTTGGGAAAGATTTAAGGCAGGAGAGAAGTAGTTTTCCTCTGGCAGCAACTGGGGACCAATATATAAGCAGGTGGCAGAGATGGCAGAAGCAAGGTTTGCAGCGATTTCTGGGCAAGCTTCTGCAAATCACCTGCCCAGGCAGCACAAGCAGAAGTGAGTGCAGTGGCTTCCTTTTCAGACCCCAGCAGAGTTTGGCTTCATAATCTCTAGCAGTGACTTCCGGGAGCCTTCACTCCTCCAGCTCATCTAATGTTTTCACAAATCTCTAATCCCCTGTATTAAATCCTTCCTGCCTGCAATACCACGAGAAGCTTCGGTCTCCTGACCGACCGCCCATTAGGCAAGACTAAGATGAAAGCCGCGGTTCTTCTGGAAGTCAGGAAGAGGTTTTTTTGACAACCTCCCCTCCCCCAACCCCCTGCCAAAGATTTATGAAGCTATTGTACTTGCGCGATTCCTTCATTGGCCACTGTTTGGGCCACTTTTAAAAGATACGCTGTGTGTTCCTCAACAGATGTTAAAAGAGAAGCGACCATGCGTCAGGCCTCTGGGTCATGCCTGGGATGAGAGATCCACACACAGCCGAGTGGGAAAGGCGGTCACAGGAGTCAACAACACGTCCGTGAACGAGGTCTCTTCTGTGCCGCATTGAAAGAATAGAGTATCCGGATGTCCTCTCTCTTCCGAAGCCTCCCTCCCTTTACAAGCAGAATTTAGTGTATCCTCTGTAGTGCTTCCAAGGGAACTTGCACACACATACCTCTAGCTTAGTTCTTAGATGTGAAAACCAATTATGGCAATGTGCTCTTGTCCCCACCAGACTTATCTCCTTGAAATAAAAAAGTGTGATCTACTTATCAATCGACTTATCTAGTAGCTGTATATAGACTCACTTAATCAAACTTTGCCAAGTGAATAAATGAATGAATGACTCTCTGCCTCCCACAGCTCTCTTTTAGCCGCTAATTCGGGACTGTATGCTGTCTCATCTTAAAACGGGATTGCTGTGCCCTGTACATATCCTGAGGTATAAAGAATGTCGAGCACATTATTTTCCTTAACGTGTGACCGATGAATGCTTGCTAGAACCAGGAAGTGCCTCCTACCTCTCTTTTTTTGAATATAAAGTTATGTTAATGAAATTATCATAATTATCTGAGAATCATGCATGCATAATGTTAAGAATTGAAGGGAATAGATAAAAATTAAAATAGCTTATTACATAAGGATTTTTATGTTACTGTGAATTTGTTATTTAATTCTGATTTCTGTTCATGTTAAACTATGTAGCAAAAAGGCTCTTTAAGGGTGGACTCTGGATCACGTGACTCCTAATTTCAGGGTCATAAGTTCAAGCCTGAGATGTGGAGCCTGCTTAATTAAAAAAAAAAAATGGTATTAACAATGGTGGCCTCAGCGGGGCTCAGTTTCTGCATCTATAACAGGAGGGGGCTGGAGGAGGCTCATCCTCCTAAAGGAGAGAGGGGAGACCCCTCTCTCTGCATTCCACGCATCCGACATGTCACCAAATTCTGTTGACTCTGCCTTGAAAACATTCCCTCCAAATGACCATTTTTCTTTCACTATGACCACTTTGGCCTGAGCCGCGATCATGGCTCCCGCAGAAGATAATGATGACAATCACTCAAATACAGAAGCAGCGTGTGCTATGTGCTGTTCTGTTTTAACCCACTTAATCCACATACAACCCTATGTTCTAAGTGTCTCACATTTAATAACTCATTTAATCCTTACAAAAGCCCTATGAGGGCGCCTGGGTGGCTCAGTGGGTTAAAGCCTCTGCCTTCGGCTCAGGTCACGATCTCAGGGTCCTGGGATCGAGCCCCACATCGGGTTCTCTGCTCAGCGGGGAGCCTGCTTCCCCCTCTCTCTGCCTGCCTCTCTGCCTGCTTGTGATCTCTCTCTCTCTCTGTCAAATAAGTAAAAATAAAAAATCTTTAAAAAAAAAAAACAAAAAAAGCCCTACGAGGCAGGTACAATTATTATCCCCATTCTATAGATGAGGAAACCGAGACACAGAGAGATCACAGAGTCTGCCCGAGGTCTTGCAGTTAGCCGCTGGCATAGCTGGGATTTGAACTCAGGCAGTCTGCCTCCAGAGACTCTGCCCTTACGTCCAAGCTCCATCACCCATCTAGAAGATTGCCCTGCGTCCTCAATGGTCTCCTTGCTTCTGGCTCTATCACCAGCCTATTCTCAAGGCAGCTACTCGAGTAATTGCTTTTATTACATAAATTAGATCATGTCATTCCACTGCTCAAAACCCTTCAAAAACTTTCCATTTCATTTAGGTGAAGCCCTTATGCTGGTCTGTAAGGTCTCGCACCATCCGGTTTCCAATGACCTCTTTCACCTCTCTCTCTGCCCGTCTCCTTTCCCGTCACTCTAGCTGCCCTGCTAGTCTTTGAACAGGCCTCCTTCTGCAGAAATGCTCCTCCCTGGTCCGCCACACTCTTCACTCTTATCTCCTCAGCTCTTTCCTCAAATGAGGCTGCCTCTAACCCCTACCCTACTAAAAGGATAACCTTCCACCTCCCACCATAGCAATTTTCACACCCTTTCTCTGCTCTTTGTCATAATTCTTAACATTTGACATGTTATGAGGTTCATGTACTTATTTATTATCTGTCTCCTCCTTAATAAGAAGCTCCAGGAGGGTGGAAATCTTCTTCTGTCTTCTGCTCTACCTCTACGGCTTAGCATAGTGTCTGGCCCATAATATGTACTCAATAAATATTTGTTCGATGCATAGTTTCCAAGGTCCTTCCAACTACTCCTACGCTCCTGGTAATATCATATTTAGATAAACCAGTGAGCATGACTTTGCCGACCCCTGGGCATACACGCTGGCCATGCGAATTGCCAACTAGGACATTTGCATGAGAAGAAGGGGGATGGGGAAAGGGGAGGATAGGAAAGGTGGAGTGAGGCGTGAGGAGGCATAGAGCACAGCCAGCTTCAACTAGAACTACTGAGATCTGCCTACTTGGTCTTGCATTACTGATCATACAAGTCTATTAATAATATATTTTAAGAATGAAAAAAAAAAGTCAATTGTTCCATTAAAGCTTATTACTTTTGTTGGTAGCTGTTTCCACAAAGATGCTTAGGCTAATTTTCCTGGGCTACGTGGCATAGCCCCGATCTGTGAATTGGACCAGGGCTGGGTTCTAAGAGACCCCCTGGAGGGTACGGCCAACTCCAGGGTAATTGATAAAATCTCAGAGAGCCTGGTTTTCTTAAGAATTGGTTTTGTGTTGCAACTCAGAAGGAAGTGTCTTAGAGGATATCTGTTGGAAGGGCTCCAAAGGGGCTTGGAGGTCTTGAGCCCAGGAAATCCTGAGGTTGGGGTCAGGGACTAAAGAAGTAGAAGAGTTGGGGAAGATTTGCCAGAAAAGAACAGTCTTGGGGCAGAACAATCATCTGGGGCAGGCATCTTTGTAGGGGGCTCTTGAGGTATCCATCAAAAATGTGAAGTGTTTCGGTCCAAGAAGTGAAGCACGATGGGCTTTGGAGGATAAAGTCTTCTTGGTACCTCTGCCAGTTTTGCCGTGTTCTTGGGAATTCAGAGAAAAAAATCAGAGCATTAATCTTTGGGGCTCAGAGATCCTCCTCCCTCAGGAGGGCCATGAGGCGAGCTGGTAGGGGCATTCAGCTGCCTCTGTGCTCTGTCAGCTCACCTGGGCAGATGCCCAAACAGAGGAAGCTTTGGAAAGTCTACTCTGATGGCCGAGTGCACCTCACTCTCTATTCCTTAATTTTCAGGTCTTTTTGCCCTTTTCCTTGTTCTGCCACTTGCTAGGTATGAGTTTGAACAAGCTGCTTATATTGTCTGAGCTGTAGCTTCCTCATCTAAATACTGAAATAGATTAATACCTAGCTCATGGGATTGTTGTATGGATCAAATGGGTTGTAAAACATCCAGTAGGTATTCGATAAGTGAGTGGTGGCTGCTGCCGCTGTTGATACCAGGCATAGGAATAAGATAGAAGAAGGCTCTTGGGCAGAAATGACCTTGGGGTCTTCCTGGAGGCTGACAGCCCCGGGCCACAAGCAGGTCACCGAGTATAGGCCAAGTACACCACAGGAGAAATGCTCGGTGGTGTCATATCCGATTCCCCTCCTTGGTCCCTGCTCTGTGCCTATACACTGTGCACTGCCTTGCACTCACCCGTCTTATGTTCTTTCCTCTCCACCCCATTTCTCTATGAAAGCAGCTGAAGATGCAGATGTTGTGGCCCCTTTGAGCTCAGTCTAATTGCCAAGCTCTTAAGCACTCAGCTCCATGCCGGCAAATGAGGCAGTGGGGATGCATATTGTTTAAGTTCTGGTTGTATTAATAAGAAGACCTGGCCAAGTGATAAATAAGCCAACTCAAGAAGAAAAATATTTCAGGGAGAATAATACGGGGAAATGAAGAACAGACTGAGAGAGAGAGAGAGAGAGAGAGCAAGAACGGGATGGAGGCTTCTGTGGGAGCCAGCAAGGACAGTGGAAAGAGCACAGACTTCACCGTCAGACCCGGGTTTGAATTTTGCCTCAGAAGCATCAGCTATGTGACCTTAAAAAGGTGGCTTGAACTCAGTTTCTTCATCTAGAAAAATGGGACCAACAGGAAGATAGCTCTATTAAGTTGCTGTGAGAATTACGTGTCTTTAAAGAGCACCGAACAGTTCCAGGAACATGGCAGCTGGTCGGCAAATGTTCTTCTCTTCTGTATTCTCTGCATTCCCATAGCCGCACAGCCAAGCCCTGAAGAGGCACCCTGGCCCCAGCCAGACTCTTAACGTCCTCCTCATGTTGGGGCAAAGAAAGGTACTGGCTTCTGGAGGGTAGAAGGGTACTAGCTTCTGGAAGGCCAGAAGGCAACGGTCAGGGCTATTTCCGACTCTGGACAGAGCCAGCGCAGCTCACCCAGGCCACCAAACTGCGGGGAGCACTTAGCACCCCATGGCCCTGGGATACAAAGAGGACTAAAAGTGCAATCTGCCCTAGAGGAGCCCGAGGTCGAGAGGGAGAGACAGCCACATGACCATAATAGCTGTGGAAGGTAGGCCTTGCCTATGGTATCTGTGGATCATGATTTCAAAGAATCTGCTCTATTGTCTCCATCATCTACTTTGATTTAGGGTGGGGGAAAGTCCTCGCAGTTTCCTCAGAGGTCTGAGCAAAGTGCTTTTTGAAAGTGCAGAAGTGCAGAGAACAATGAGTTCTGCTTCGGAGAGTGAGAAGTGAGCATTTGAACAACAACAGCAAGAGCTATTGTTTGTTAGTGTTTGCTGAGCACCAAGTGCTCTACACATATTGATTCACTCCATCCTCGCAACAGCCTTAGGAGGGACCTATTCTTCATGTTTTGCAAAGGTAGGGTCACAGTGTGAAAGTGGCAGAGTCAGAGTTTGAAGCCGGAGGTTCTTATTCCACGTTCCACCTTCTTAATGTCTATGCCAAATTGCCTCTGTGGATCTTCAAAAATAAATATTGTGGCCTTTCTGAGATCAAGGCCAGGTTTCCCCCCATTGGAACTACAACAGAGATGGAATCACTGATTTATTCACGCCATGCTCACTTAGCGCTTGCTCCATGTCAGGCCGCGTGAAGGCTCAGAACTGTGGGAATTGTAGGGGGAGCAGCAGCCCACAGTCCTTTCTCTACGCACAAGCTCTGTTTTGCTGTAATTTTCCCTGGCCCCAGAGCCTAGAGAGTGGCATACTAGCGGACAGAGAGTGGACAGTCAACTGGCTTTTCGTACCTCTGCTCCTGGTGGGCAGGAACGGTGGAACCTGAGAGGCTTGAGATATAAAGAAGGGCTCACAGGTTTGGAATTTCCAAAGCAAGGCATTTTTTCTCCTTTATTTCAAGAATGGAACAGTTCTCCAAATGCAATCACACATGGAGCAGATCAAGTGGAATTGCTATGGGAATGGGGTTATGGCCCCACGCACTGAGCACAGTCTATATCCTCTCCCATCTTCTCAGGTGGCTCCCAAAGCCTTTCCACAGGATGCAGTTTGAAACTCCTGTCCCAGGGTAGAAACTGGTAAAGAGCTGATGGTGCCTCAACAGCCAACAAGCCTTGAGCATTGGCAGGATCCGCAGCAGGCGAGTGAGGCCAGAAGCAAGGGAGTTATCAATAACTGCTATCATTTGGAGGTTTAATGGCCATCGACATAACTCTCTGCCCTAATATGTTGTCTCAGTTGCCCAGGAGAGAGACATAGGTTCTGGGTTGGAATGAAGGATGGGGTGGTCACAAAGGATGGGTCAAGGGTGGTGTGTGGGGGCATCGGAGATGTGAGTGGAGCAGAGAGACATTTGTTCCTTGTGGTAAATACAAGGGAGGCCAAGGTTGGCTGGAGATAGAAAGAATTAAATCAGAGAAGTTCAGAGTAAATGAAGCCCTCACCCTTGGTTTTATTCCAGATGATTAAGGATGACATCATTAAATTCTGCTCACTAGGGTACCCTTTATAAAGGGAGGGGAAGAGCAGACTCTGGACCTTTTCCAGTTCTGTGTATATCTCCCCAGAATGGGGGTCCAGCCCTACTTCTTAGGTGATAACTCATGCTGTCCAGATATTATTTTATGCTATTATTTTATGCTATTCCCATGGCAAAGTACAAAATACTGAGGAAATATTACAGGCTAGTGAAGAGATAGCACTTGGGAGTCAGACCTGAATTTTAATCTTGGCTCTGGCACTTAGAATTTGTTTGACTTCAGAAATTATTCTTTCAGTTCTCGCCTTCACAAAATGGGAATAACACTAGCTTCTGCCTCATAGGATTCTTATAAGAAATAAATGCGTTAGTACATATGAAGGACCCAAAACAGTACCTGGTATATAGTGATTATTCAATAAATGATAGTTGGGTTTTTTTCTTAGATCATCTTCAGAGGTACTTAATTATAGCTCTGGATATCCTTAAAGGTCAAATGTCTTCTAAGCCTCCTCCCATATCTAAATAGCTACACTCAAAACTTCATTTGCCAGATTATGGCCAATTCAATACTGTATTTTTTTTTTAACACAACAAAGACTTATCTCTTAGTCACATCAGGAGTTAGTATAGGTTCATCAGCAGAGTGTGGAGGTGGTTCTGCTCAGAAAGTAATTCAGAGGTCTATTATTCACCTAGGCTTCATCATTGCCCAGAATTTTGGAGTGGCTTCCTTCCTTCCTTCCTTCCTTCCTTCCTTCCATCCTTCCTTCCTTCCTTCCTTCCTTCCTTCCTTCCTTCCTTCCTTCCTTCCTTCCTTCCTTCCTTCCTTCTTTCTTTTCTTTTCTTTCTTTTCTTTCTTTCTTTTCTTTCTTTCTCTCTTTCTTTCTTTCTCTCTCTCTCTCTCTCTCTTTTTTTCTTCCTTCCTTCCTTCCTTCCTTCCTTCCTTCCTTCCTTCCTTCCTTCCTTCAGAGAGAGAGAGAAAGAAAGAGGATGAACAGGAGGAGCAGACAGAGAGGGAGAAGCAGGCTCCCCACTGAGCAGGGAGCCCGACGTCAGGCTCGATCCCAGGACCCTGAGATCATGACCTGAGCCTATCCCAGGACCCGACAGATTATGACCTGTCCTCCAACATGGACTAAAACAAAGATAAAAACCCCACAATAACTAATAACCTTATTTCCCCTGGATCTCCCTACCTCACCAGTGGGTTTGCGTAAGCATTTTCACACCCCTGAGAAGCTACCCCTCTGAGAGCCATGTTGGCTCAGGAGCTCTGTACATCACCGGGCCTGAGCTCACCTGTCAGTAGAGGAGTCTGATAATGGAAGGCTGCTGAGAGAGGCCCTTTCCAGCCCCATCAGCTCCGGGGCTTCAACCTCGCAATGACCTCGGGCTTTAACTCTGTCTTTTTGTAGAGGTGGGGAGGGTAAGTGGCCTCCAGGGGCCAAGAGGCAGAATCTTAATCAGAAAGAAGCTGAGTGTTGACAGCTCTGCTGGCTCCAACTTCTGTCTCATCGGAGCTCAGGACACCTTATGGGTCACCAACCTTGCCCCCGATGTCCTGCCACCGATCACAGCCTGCATCACAGTCATTTGGCAGGCCAGACAAAGCCGGGAATAAAACACAGTCTGCGCCCTCCATCTTCAGCTCTCCCCACCCTGAAGACGGAATAGGAAATTCAGATGCAAATAGGCTTGGAACTTAGACAAAGCATCATCAAGTAAAACACACATGCAATATCAAGCTTCTTATTAAAATAATGTGCCTTCATATATATATACACACACACACACACACGTATATGTATACATATATACACATATACATTTATATAAATAAATACAAATGATAAAAAGCTCCAACATCAACAGTAGTCACAGACTGAAGCACACCCAGGGAATTGTTTCCGCTCACATGTATATCTTGTGAAGCACAGAAGGCAAACAGAATCAAATCTAGAGTTAACTCCTGCATTTAGGGGCTGGGTAATGGATAGCTTAAGTAGCCGTTTATTACACCCCGCCATCTCAGTGTGAGCACAGCAGGCTGAGCTGGGAAGGGACACTGGGCTAGGACTCTCCTCCCAGGGGATGCAGCAAGTGGAGAAGGGAGAGGGAGCCCAAGCAGGTCTCTCCAGAGCACGAGGGTGGGGGGGGGGGGCGTCTACCACCTTTCAACTCACAGACTCTTCACTTGTCTCACCTGCTTCTCTCGCTCCTGTTATGGGTATGGGTAGAGAGTGAATAGAAAGAAGTATGGAATACCAGCTCTAAAATTGTTGGGAGAATGGAGGAGGGGAACAAGGTTAACTGAAACCCATAGTCGAACACGAATTTACCTTATAGTGAGTCTGGATGATCAAACCTCAAGTGGTCCAATACCCTAAGGATAAAGGGAGCCTGGCTCACCGAGTCTGGCTTCTCACTGCAGAGGGGCAGGGTTGTTCAGAGGCTTGAGGAACAGACTTACCAGTCACACAGCCCTGGATCTTGGTCCTACGCAGCCACCTATCAGCTCTTTGCCTCGCCAGTCATTTGTCTCAGAACTTGGCAAGCACAGATGGCTCACAGGGGCACCGCAAAGTACTACTGGGTGTGGAAGGTTTGTGAGGATGAAGTACTTAAAGCAATTTTTGTAACTATTCAACATTTTATAACAGAAGTTACCTCTGAACACTTTGTATGGCACTTTGGGAGATTTCCCAACTGTCATAATTGTTATTTTGTTGCACGCTTTACACCTAGTGCCCGCCGCCAGAGAGCAGTCTGAGCTGACCACGTCACATGTACCTGACCTACACTGAGTCCTCTCAGACACCCAAATTATCAACACAGAAGTACTGGTGTTCTGTACCTCGCCCCATAAAGTTGCTCCAAAACCCTCAAATTTATCCCAGAATGCCCCCCAAATTAGAATTTTCTGTGTGCCGTGATGTGAAAAAGTTTAGAAAGCACTGACTTAATCTCCGAGTAAATTCCCTCATGTGAAAAATAGAAATAACAGCACATATCTCAAAGTGTAGTGTGAGGATGAAATGAGTTAAAATGTGTAAAGTGCTTAGAATAGTGTCTAGAACATAGTAAATAAATAAATAGAGGTCAGTTATTATTTTTCCCTATCTGTAAATATGGGGATAATAATGCCTACCCCCCATGGCTGATGTGGATTACACATGTGACATAAAGCATGTCCAGAGCTTAATATGATGTCTGGCATACAGTAGGAGGTCAGTAAATGTGAACCAGTATTTCATACCCCATCTTCAGGGTCGGGAGAGCTGAAGGTGTGAGCAGTCCCTCAGCTAAAGGATAATTAGTTTAAATATACGTAACTTTAAAAAAAATATTTTATTTATTTGACAGAGAGAGAGAGCGAGAGAGAGCGCATAAGCAGGGGGACTGGCAGGCAGAAGGGGAGGGAGAAGCAGACTCCCCGCCAAGCAGGAAGCCCGATGCGGGACTCGATCCCAGGACCCTGGGATCACCACCTGAGCCAAAGGCAGACGCTTAACGGACTGAACCACCCAGGCGCCCCTCTACATAACTTCTTATGTTAGATTGTAACTTTACAGTGCAGTTCATATGTGTACGATTTTCCAATGAAATTATAAATGAACTAAGTATGGAAGCTTCCCAAAACATGACTGGGATGGATTTTACAGAGCTGTAAGCCTGTACAAAGCAATATTATGTCTATCATCTTATTTAATTTCTTACAACCACCACCATAGGCTCCCTCTGTGCTAACGGTAAGAAAACTGAGGCCTAGACAGATTACGTGGCTTGCTTCCAAGATTCGAGCAGCTTGATTTCAGAGCTGGAAGTAGAATCTACGTCTGGTACCCCGAGTAGGGTGTTCTTCCTCCCAGATCCCATGACTACGCCGAGGCTGCTGCACACAGTTTCCCAGGGGAGTGTAATTCATATTGTAGTCACTGTAGATTATTAGTATATTTAGGAAGCAATTTTCTGACAGATGGCGGTAAGAGTTTTTGCTTATAAAAATATTACAATAATTGTCTAAAGGAGCATCTTTACCCCATTTGCACAAAGGTACCACATAGATGAGTGGAGGCCCTAATACACTACTACTACTACAACTAAAGTTTTCTTTGACAATTCAAACAGTATTTTGGGATGTTGAGCCCCTTGGGGTTATCAATTTGAATCTAGAAGGTAGGGTTACTTACAGCAGGGGTCAGTACATTTTCTGTAAAAGGTCAGATAGTAAATATTTTAGGCCTTTTGGGCTAGAACCGTCCATCTTTTCCACAACTACTCAGCTTCACTGTAATAGCCTGAAGGCCACTGCAGACAGTATGTAAATGAAATGAGTGTGACTGTGTTCCAAAATAGTTCTACTTACAAAAGAAGGCCGTGGGCTATAGCTTGCCAATTACTGACTTACAGAATTCTGACTGTCTGACTTATCAATAAGAATTTCTTGAAAGAACGCTACCGCAGACTAAACCTGTTCATACTCAAAAGGTGTGAACCCAGAACTGGAAACTAGAGCTAACTGACCTCAAACCTCTTGTGCTTTATCCTTAACACACATCAGATGCTCTCTTTCTTGGCGAGAAGAACCCCCCAGTATGTAGGGATTAATTGGGACGTATGTTTGCAAACAATTTCCGGTGTTTACAGATATTACATACGAAATAATGAAGCAGACGAGAAGGGACTCACGCTCGCTTCGATTTCGTGAGTGGGAAGGAAAAGGCAGACCTCATCCCTGGGGGATGTCACCCCAACCCCAAAGAGACCCTGACTCCTCATTTCTCTTGGCCTCTGTCTCGTCCTTTAGTTTAGATAGGAGACAAGCTGTGATTCCATGGAAGAAGCTTTACCAGGAACAAAGGTGGGAAAGAAAACAAAAGAGGAGTTTTCCAATTTAAACAGAGGTTCACGAAGCCTGTTACATTAGGTAAGAAATTAAGTTACTCAGTTACAACTGATGTCCAGAAAAAGACCTAGTCAGCTAGTCTAGCAAACAGGCCTTTGTTTCTCTTGCCAGCAGGTCAAACTGTCCAGGCTTCTAATCCAGGTGGCTTCAGGCAGGCACACCTTACTGGAATTTCCGTCTCCACAACATGACCACAAATCCATGACCTTTTTAGAAATTTAGGGCTGGAATGGAACTTGGAGGTTGTCTGACCCAAGTTAGATGCTTGAGGCTCCCTTGGGCATCCCATTCTGCTTGGACATCCCTGCAAGGACAGGAAGCTGCCACCTCAATTAGCTTGAGTCATTCTCAACCACGTAATTTATTAGGAAGTTCTTTCATGTGTTGGGTTAAAGTTATTCTCATGGCTGCTCAACCCTATTTACTTCTTCCCACAGCAGCCGCACCAGTACCTGAATAGGCTACCATGAACCAAGCACAGAGTTCAAGGTGAGATTCAGGAGTTCTGCACCTTCCCTGTCAGGAGACTTCTGTTTGTGAGGGTAGGAGGGGAAGTCATAGCATGCTAATGGCAAGACTGAGTTTATAGGCAACTAAATTCTCTTTAGTTCCAGCTCTGGTGGCCTGAACCGAGGCACAACTGGTCTTTGGATCTAAGAATAAACTACACTTGTAAGCTGTCCAGATGTCAAATGCTCCGACATTTATTATCTAATGCAGTGAATCTTAGCCCTAATAACAGTATATAAGATTTACCCTTTCATTTCAATTTTTTTGTTGTTGCTGCTTTTTAACTTTTTAAAATTAACATATATTATTTGTTTCAGGGGTACAGGTCTATGAATCATCAGGCTTACACAATTCACAGCACTCACCATAGCACATACCCTCCCCAATTTTTAAGCAAATTTTAGGGATCCCATTTCTCTCAAACAGTAATATTTGCTATTATTTCAGCGTTAAGTCACTAAAAAATTTTGAAAAGGAACTAAGAATGGTGATGATAGCTCAGTTTGTTGAACTTTGTACCAGGCACTGGGCTATGAGATTTTCATGTTAACTTGTTATCTAATTCTCACAAAAACCTTATGAAGTAGTTACTCTTATGATTTGCATTTAGTTGATGGATAAGTGAAGGTACAGAAAGGTTAAGTTACTTGCTCAGGATTACAGTGCCAATAAGTAGAAGACCCAGCATTTGAACCCAAGCAGATTGACAAGAGAACTCAGATTTCTAACCACTACATCATATTGTTCCCACCAATGTCCTTTTTTGAAGCATTAATAAACTGTGTGAACCAAGTTAGGATAGAGCTCTGTGGCAGACCAGCAGAAATTTGAGTTAACCAAACCTGAATAAAAACAGCTAATTCTTAATACAACTGCTTCTGCTCATGCAGCCTCAGTTGTTCTGTCTTGCCTGCAATACAATGATGCCGTGTTGGAATCTTAGCACAGCAGTGTGCACAGACACAGTATTCCTTGAAGTGGTTAAAAGCCAGACAGGCTACATTTGAATCTTGGCTCCACTGCCCTCCAACTTTGTCATCATGGGCAAATTACTTAAGACTTCTGTGCTTCAGTCTCCTGGTCAATAAAGAAAAGGTAACGATAGTACCTACCTCATGATGATGGTGATTATGTTAACCCAGTAAAGTACTTAGAAAAACCCCAGGCACACAGAAAATGCTCAGTAAGTGCTGGTATTGTCATTCTTACTACTGTAAAACTGTATGAAAACAAGAAATAAGATTAGTCTGGTATGTCTGGTTCTTGCATAGTTACCAGTTAACTTTTTAATAATCTGGTCCAAAACCTTATTCATGACTGTCCAATGTATCCATCTATGTGTTAGTAATCTATCTTCTCATTTTTTGAAACAGAAATATCAGCTCGTCTTCAATCATTCAGTATCTCCTAGTTCACCATGTCTCCTCAAAGACTCCCAAGAGCCCTAGTACCTCTCTCTTCACTGAGGACCAGAGACTTGAAGCGAACTCTTGTATCTTAATATTCGGGTATAATGAAGAAAAATAACAGGAGCTCCCTAAGGCGGCACCTCAGTTTGTGGCCTCTTGAGTCACAGGCAGTCTGTAAGCCTTAGTGTAGGAAATCAAGATTGGTGGTCAAGGCAGTTGAAACAGAGATACTTTGGATCCTTAAGGCCAAATCTGAGAGGGGCCCAGGGTCTGAGCTATCACGGTACAGCTGTCCTTCAGCATACTAAGTTACTGCTGAGCCCAGGACAAGAGCCAACCAAGCAGATATTTCCAAAGAATTGGGACATGTGTGGCAACTGAATCTGAAAGCCTTATACAGCTGTTACCCATATTACCAATCCTTTCCAGAGATAGAATTTTGAAGTTAGGAAAGAACCTTCTAGATCTAGAGATTGTAAACTAATGGACCATGGGCCAAAAGTAGCTACAGATGTCTTCTTTGCCCCCCTTAGTGTTTTATGTATTTTTGGAATTAGCTGTTAATATTTAAAAATTTGAAGATGGTGCATAACAAATTGATTTTGCTGGTCTTGAAAAACAAAGATCTGGCCATATTCTGTCCTTGGGACAATAATCAGCTGAGGCTGAATAGTGGAACCCAACCAGACAATAAGCACTTTTAGAACCTGATTAAATCCAAGCAATTCATTCCAAAGATGAAGTAAATGGAGAGCTGAAAAACTATTTGACCTGTTCACATTTAATAGCAGAGTCAAAATCACAAGGCGAGGTGTTCTGAATTCCAGTTCAGTGATCTTCAGTGAGTACAGTTGACCCTTGAACAATGTGGGGATGGGGGACCAACCCCTTATGCAACTGAAAATCCATATATAACTTGGACTCCCCCAAACTTAACTACTAACAGCCTACTTGACCAGGGGCCTTATCAATAACATAAACAATTAACAGATATTTCATATATTGTATGTATTCTTACAGTAAACTGGAGAAAAGATATTAGGAAAATCATAATAAAGGGAAAATACATTTTATAGTACCATAAAAACCCCATACGTAAGTGGACCTACACCATTCGAGGGTCAACAGTACGGTTGCTCTTTGCCCTAGGGGATCTGAGATACATGTACATTACCTGCTTGTAGGCACTATGACAAACAAATAAAACTGAGAACTTTTGCCTGTGCTCCGTTTGCTTTGTTGGGCCAGAAATTCTTAGGGGCCACAATCCAGTAGGGAAGTTAAGATGAGCCAGAAACTCAAAGTCCCAGCATTCCTCAGTAAGGAATGACCACACCCACAGTCTAAACTATCTGTGCTTTCTGTACAAAGCACTGCACATTCCCAGCCTCCACAGATGCTGGCATATGCAGCTGGGTTATGAACAAACACACTGCTTTTTCCTTTGCTGATGGCCTTTTCTCTACCCACACAGGCAGTGAGGGAACAAGAGCCTCTGTGGGACACTGATGCTGGAGGAGAGGTCATAGAGAACATTTACAGATGACAGGAGGTCAGCAGAAGCTCAGAGCTCTCTTCCTGGCTCTCTTCCCAAATGCCAAATGATTATGGCCATGGCCTTTGATACATTGCTTTTAGAAAAGTGCAGGCTCTGTCCAGATGGACATAGTGTTATACAAAGAATGTCCTGGCCATGCTCTCCTTCAGTGTATTAACACTGATTTATGAAAATATTTGAAATCTTTAGCTTAGACACAAATACACAGTATCATAGCTTCATTATACCTCAGGCCCAGGAATACCTTACCTAAAACAGCCCCGGGGAATATTTGGTTCCCGTTGTACCTTGGAAATGTCAATGACAAAACTATTGTGCAAGTAATTAGGATAGGAACTGCATAAGGAATGGAATAGTAACGAGAGAAATACTCGAGCTCGTTCTCTGCAAAGGTAGTAGGAAACAAAATCAAGATTGTCTAAGTTAAGGATAAGGAGAAAGCAGGTGGCAACTGAACTGGGCCGGAGAGAGCAAGGCTGAATAGCGGAGCAGGCACCCAGAGTCAGAAATTCTGACCCGCATAAAGAACGAAAAACGAATCCACTGTCAAAGGGCAAGGATCAAACACACATAGTGACAGCTGAAGCCAAGAACTTACCGAGGATTCCCTCTGCCTGACAAAGATCTGTGTTTCCATGAGGGAATATGCTGCCAACAACCAGTCAGAAGAGAGGCAAACTCTCCTTTGTGCATCCCTATGGAGACTGCATTTAAAAATTCCCGAGTCTGTATCTGGCATATACTTGGTGTCATAACCAAGTCCCCAAATTCACTGCTTCCCAAGCCACACACCTGTTCTATACAGGCCTATTGATCCTGGCTAGTGCATAACCTACCTGGGAGCACAAAGGAGCAGGCAGTTGGCTGTGGTCAAAGAGCACTTGTCTGTTTCCCCTCAACTAAGAGAGGTTTCTTATTGAGGCAGAGATTTTTCTAATGCACCATTGGGACTAGTACTTTTCTTGCTTATTGAATATTCGGTAATTGTAATCTCTCAGAACTAAATATAACAATATTTCATGAGATTGTTTTTAAATGTGCTTTTTCTCTTGTAACACTCAACCCTCTCAGAAGCTCAGTCATGTTCTTGATTTAAGAGGGAACCCAGGAGACAGGCTAGGCTCTATATAACAGGAAAAACTAAAGCTCAAGAGAGGGAAGCAACCAGTCGGTCCCTCACTTGGGACAACAGGAAACCCCGGATTGGGGCTGGGAGCCCTTTCATAGCGGGCACAATGTGCCAATTCAGCATCCACTCCGACTTCAGTGGCAGGACGAGGATAGCCGTGGTAAGACCTGTCATACCCCTAGTCATTAATGTGCAGAATTTTGGTGTCTACATTCAATCAGCCCAGGCTACTTATTTGGTTCTAGGTAAGGCTACTTCAGAAATGGGTCTTATAACAAGGAAAAGACCCAAACCTTCCTAATCTAGCACTGGTTACTCAATTCAAAATTATGCAGTTTTAAAGTACCATGTCCTTGTGGAGAAAGTCCAGCAGTGGTGAGGAATGTCAGCCCTTCCCACAAGGCAGTGTGTCAGCCCTTCCCACAAGGCAGTGTGTAACAGAGGAATCAACACCATGTACATGATTTGCAAAAAAGTGGCTCAGAAAAGCTTTTCAGGAAGATGTGGTGAGTAGTTTTCATCCCTTCACACCTGCAGGTTTAATAATTTGGTTAGTTCTTCATCTTCTTTCCTGCCTGAAGCTACTGGCTGCTTAGCTATTAAGGCTAGAGTCTAACCAGGCTGTCACAGGACTATGTTCCTTCCTCCCACACCCTGCTTTTTCATTTTAAGTCTGCCTCAGATTTTCACTTCTGGTATGGGAGTTTAAGCATCTACTGGGCAGATCTTCCAATGGAGAACAGCTATATACTAGACAAAATACAAAAAAAAAACACAAAAAAACAAACAAACAAAAAACCCAAACAAAAAAAAACACCCAAAACCTACCCAAAGGCACTGGAGAGTGAAAACAAGCAGGCAAACTCTTGAGACAGGGTGAAACTTAGAAAAAGGAAATGGCACAAGGTGAGTTCCCATTTTTATGGCTTTTAGGCTGGCTGAAAACTGCAGTTGAAGAATCAGAGGAACCACAGCTGCTAGAAAGTGAGGGGGGAAAATCTCAGAAGAAAACAACCAAAGAAAAGAAACTCAAATTCTATGTATGAGCTCTATGCAAATCTCTGGCGAGGCCCTGAACCACACACATGCATGGCAAACTCCATCTAAAGATAAAAGAACTGAATTGAGATTTGAGCTGCAGCCCAAAACACAATTTATAGTTTGAGTCCAATTAAGTTAAAATACCTGCAAATAAAAAAAAATAAATAAAATAAAATACTAGCAAATACAAACAAATCAGCACTGTGCTCAGAGAAATATAACAGAATCCACAATGCAAACATTTACAACATTCAGTTGTAAACGGTCTAAAATTACTCAGTGTTTGACGGACCTGAAAAATACGACTCTTTCTCTAGAGAAAAGATAAAACAATGGAGACCAACTCTGAGATGATTCAGATGTTGGACTTAGTAAAAAAGAATTTTAAAGTAGTTATGTTCTGCTGTGTTGTATAAAGTAAAATGCTTGTAATGAATAAAAACAGGAAATCTCAGCAGAGAAATTACAAGCAGAGGAATATATACTATCATTAGTAACCCATGGTTACTGATGTTCTGATGACAAGTGACATGGGAATTAGGAAATAACTCTTATTCAGGGGTGCCTGGCTGGCTCAGTCAGTAGAACCTGTGACCTTTAATCTCAGGGTCATGAGTTTAAGCTCCCCATTGGGCGTGGAACCTACTTCAAAAAAAAAAAAAAAGGAAAAAAAGAAAATAACTCATATTCAAAAGTATCTCTTCTCAGTGGGAGATTTTTATTTCAAATGACTTTTATTTGTACTAAAACTAAACTGAAAGTTGCTTGCTGACACTATAGGTAAATAGTTTTTGCTCTTCAGGAGACTTGACAAGAGAGGTAGAGAGAATTTAGGGAAGTTTGGTGGGGAGATTTTACATACAGATATTTTCATTTAGTGAGGATGTGAAAGACAGCTTTTCTGTTTGGCATTCTTGGTATTCAACACCAGGCCTACTACTGGTTCTTAATGGATCAAATTCTTCTTTCAGAAGGTAGGACACATGCTATGAAACATTCTTGCCATGCATCTAAAGGAGGCAGGCTCCCGAAAATAGGAAATGTTTCTACGAGGAGAAAAGTGATGTTCTGAGAGAAAGCATAGGGAGGGCATCAAAGTCTTATCTTTTCAAGTGATTCTGTCATGGAATTACTAAAAGAAGTATTTGGAAGATAATCCCAAGTCCGTCTTGGGTCTCACACTGGTTCCACTCCAGCAAATTCTACATATCTACATACTGTGAGCTATGTCCGTGAGAAACAGAGCCAGCTTCTCAACCCCAAAGGTTCCTGGTGCTCTCAAAAAGCAGGACATGATAAGAATGGGCACATATTTTTTCCTCGATAAAACAATAGGACTCAACTCACAAAAAGTGACAATAGCCACAATAAGAAAGTTTACCAACAAGCCTGAGACCCGTCGTTTTGGAAATGGAGGTGACAGTTCCTCTGGGACAAGAAGTGTTAATATTCAGTTCAATTAAAAAAATAAACAATGCCCAAAATAAGAAAATAAAAGTGCTCAGAGAGTATTCTTCTTAACTCTATAATGTGTATCAACTAAATTCAGTTTTCAGTGTTAAAATGGACTCTTAAAATTAGGACTAATGACCGTTTGACCTAAGGACTGAGTAGTCAATCAGAAACAGAAAAAAAAGTGAAGCAGAAAAACTAGAAAACTATAAAGCTAACCACATTATCATCTAATGGTGGAAAATTTTAGAAACTTTACAAAATTCCTCTTTTTAAAATTTATTTTTTGTTATCAAAGAGAATGTCCAGAAACATTGAGTACTAAAGATCCGTTCATGGCATTGTTTTACAAAAGTTCCTAATGGAGTGTGAATATTTTATTTTCTGATGTACCCTTCATTTATTAATGATGAAGTGGATGAACTGATGCAATTACTTAAAAAAAAAAAAAAATCCAGACAAAAACATCCATTCTCATTCTGAATCTGCTGACTGGAGTGAATTCAGTGGTTACAACAGCACCACTGGCTCAGAACCAACCTCCCCACCGCAGGGAGCTATTCAGGTCTTCTCATTAGGTCACGTAGGTCTCTCAGATATAGGCACCATGTTTGAAGTCTCACACAAAATGTCCGTGTCACTTAAATTACACAATGTGGCAGTGTTTGTTTCATGGGGACATAATCTTGAAAGAAGGGGCACAGTAGAAAACAGCCTGTTTGTATGTTATATGTGAGTACATTATTGGACTGTGCGTAAGTTTAAGGGCGTTGTAGCCCTCGTTAAAGAGTAATTCCACCAGTGAAGCATCTGTCATTTCCAGTTGCTCCTGGTGCTTGAAGTTGTCTATTCATTTCACCACGTGTTGTAAAGTCAGGGCCTTCTTCATCTACTGTTTGGCTCAAATGATTTGAACTGAGTTTGGTTATCCCTCATTTCCATCGAAACTTTATTTCTCAGCCTCAGGATATGTTGGGTACTTGACTGTTTCTATCTTCTCTCGGACTTTGTAGGAGGGATATAGGCCCGTCCTTCCCAGTTTCCTGTTGACACCTTTTGAATAGCCATCCCAGTGATTTCCAGCCACACCAATAATATCTCCAGGTTCCATGGGGATTTCATCTGCTGTTCGAGGTTGGTGAGGATAAATGGCAACCTGGTTGTGGGCATTTTGGCCCCCAAAATAGTAGATGTCATCCAAAGAATGGAAGTTTGCAGAAGCATCAGGATGAAGTGTTTGCATGATTTCATAAGCAACTCGACAGACCTTAGGAAAGAATGAAAAAAAAAAAAAAAGTTAGTATACATAAAATCTCCTTTATAGTAATCTGAAGGCCCTTGGCCAAACAGACTAGGACTAGACCAGGACTAGGACTGGGAAGATGAGAAGTAGTAGATTCTAGTCACAGGTTTTTAGCCCATTTGCTCTCAGGTATGGTACAAGTCATTCTTCATCTTTGTGCACAACTGCAATCTTTTTTTTTTTTTTTTTTTAAACATAAAAGATTACTACAACTAAAGTTTCTGGGAGAAAAAGAATATATAATGCAAAGTACTTTAAGAATATGCATCAGTTAATTTTAATGAACATTTATTAAGAGTCACATAGTATACCTCATGTTAGGCCCTGGTTACAGAAAAATGAGTAAGACATCATTTGTGCCCTTGAAGAATTTAAGGTTGAGCATTAGGATTATAAATACTTTACTGCTAACCCCCCTTCCCTTCCCCTCATCCAGTCTCAGTCAATCGCATACTCTTTTCTGCTAGGTTGGACTTGATCTCAGAACTCTTCTCAATAGAAATTCATGTAATTATTGACAATCAACTAGCACTGGCACGTGAGCTAAAACATATCTGTCATTTCTGTTCTAAAGAGTTTTAAGAGCCCCAAGTAGATGCTAGCATTCTAGAACTAAAATAAGATGGACTTGCCTTTGGTGAAGATGCAAGTACCTGATTCATTTAAGGCTACTTAAAAGGGTCTCTGTCCAAAGAATACCTACTACGCCCACTGGATGGCTGCTGAAATTGCACAATATGAACTTTGTACATTGAGCCTGCTGCATGGTGATAAAGTTTTATAACTATTTACATAGGGGTATAACATCTTAAGGAATTAATAAATACATTTTTTATACAGTAAATGGGTTTCAGGAACTGTCTAAGAATAGGTGAAGACAGAAGAGAGAATACTATCATTTTGCTTAGAAATTCTACCAGGTGGCTCAGTGGTTAAGTGTCTGCCTTCGGCTCAAGTCATGATGCCAGGATACTGGGACTGTGTCCCGCATTGGGCTCCCTGCTCCAGGAGGAAGCCTGCTTCTCCCTCTCTCACTTTCCCTGCTGTGTTCCCTGCCTTGCTGTCTCTCTCTCTGTGTCAAATAAATGGATAAAATCTCAAAAAAAAAAAAAAAAAAAAAAAAAAAAAAAAAAAAAAAAGAAAAAAGAAAATTCTTCCATTATAAATCATTGTGAATAGAGAACTCAAGTCAAATTTTCTCAAATCTCCAGTTGTGGTTGTCTCAGTTAATAAAGCTTTATTGTCACTATGCCAATACTTTTGCATTTATTTGAAATGATACTACTAACAGTAATTGCTAACCTGCTGGTGGAACAAAATTAGGATTACCCAGCAGTCCTTTAAAACTCTGGTATTTATGAAATCAAAAACCAAACAGAGATGCTCATCCTTAACCACTATGAGCAAATGAAATCTGATTAGGTTAAGCATCAACTTGACTTCTTAAAGGATCTGAATGTCGGGAACTGCAGGGGTGCTTTTCAAATGCTATATGTAATTCGTAAATGAAACTAAGTTTAGAAAATATTTTAAATTTTGCATATATGGACTAAAATAAAAGGAGATTAAGTGATCGGCCCAAATTCTAGTGTTAGAATTTCAACTAGTCATAGAACCAAGACAACGACTTGACTTGCAAGTCTATGACTCCATCAAAAACTAATTTTACAATGGGGATGTGGGGATGTCATGCCACAATTGAGATCACTGGTAGAATACCGAGACTGTGACAAAATGACGGTCAAAAAATTTTGGAATGGAAATTCCAAAGTCAGCCGAAGGCCCACAGGGAACAAGCAAAATCAAGTGGAGACTCTGGAAAGGAAGAAACTAAATAATTAAAACAAAGCAGCTCTAATAATAGCAAAGTATAGTGACAATGATAGAGGCCAGTATTTTCAGAGTTTTTGTTGTCAGACATTGTTTTTAGGTATTGTTGAATTTAATCCTCTAAGTAGCTCCATAAAATTCTATCATGCTCATTTTACAGACCTCATAGGTCAGTTAAGGAATTTGCCCAAGGTTATGCTATTATAAGTGGTAGATTCTGGTTTTGAACCTAGGCAGGTTGTGTATGCTTGTTAATGCCTAAGCATATTTTCTCTTGTAGATCCTGATCTCCATATTTGGATTCTAACCTCAGAAAGATAAAAAAAACATAAGGCCAAGATAAGCCTTGGGCAAACTTGACAGTTTTTTTTTTTTTTTTTTTTTTAAGGGCCCCTTCACCCACTCTTCAATTATCTCTAGCCAGGAATGCAGGAGCTTGCAATGCCCTTAGGATGACCACATTGTGGCAATGAGCCCTGATGTGTTTCCTCCTCTCTGCTATTCATGTCTCACCCTCATAAAAACATTGCCTTCAGTCCCACATCCTTAGGGACCTACTTGCTTTTGGAGGATAATCCTAACAATCAGTTTATATTTTGGTATCCATAAAGTGCTAGCCTGTGGACAACATACGTATTTTTTAAAGCCAAAGAAAAACGAATGGTACAAATTTCAGACACTGAGATGGGCTGATATAAGGCCCTTTATCCTTCTCACAATAATGGTAACCCTGTGAGGTGGTTGCTGTTATTACCTGCATTTTACAGCTGAAGAAACAAGCCCCAGAAAGATTAAGTAAATTTCAAAAAAAAAAAAAAAAAAAAGTCGGGGTGGATGGAGGAAGGAGCTAGTAAATGGTAGAGTTACAATTAGAATTCTTTCCGGCTCTCCACCATACACTAAACTGTCTTAGGGTAAGTACCTAGTACTGTCACATAGTAGGTGCTCAGAAAGTACCTGTTGAATGAATACTGCTTCATGCATAACACTAGCCTAGCAGTGGAAATGCAGGTCCATGAGTGATATTTAATCCCTATATAACTTTAATATAAAACATATAAAAACATAATAAAAACCATATAATCCACATATAATATTCTTAGTAGCTAAAAAGATTTCTCTGTATTTACCATGCAGCAGTTTACCACAAAGGGCTAGAAAGATGACTACAGTGTTAATGTTTGCATTTAATTGCCTTAGGCTTCCTCTCTGGGCTTTACCAATCCAAACCGTGTGGCAGGTAAATGAAAGCTTTCAGCTGATATCAATACTCAGTTTGATACTGGACAGGTAGCATGACTGAGAGAGGCAAACCTTTTGGTTTGAAAGCAGTGGCTGACTATATGTAGTAAGTTTTATTTCATTTATTTCATGTCACTATATCATTTAGAACACCACTAAGCACACAGTAATGGATAAGAGCAAAAATGCTGCCAAAGGATAAAACACAGACACAACTGTATTAAAAAAAAAAAAAAAAGGAGAAGTTCCATTAACCTGAATTTTATCCCTGAAAAGCAACAAGCTGAGTTTATATGAGCCTCCAAAGCCTTCTCAGAGCAGATGGGATCTTGTTTTTCTGTCAAAAGAGATGGGTCCAGGAGGATCTCCTAGTGTGAGAAGTTGGAAGTAGGTTCTTGCCTCCCCGGGTGATTCTGAGAGATGTATGCACTTTTCCTGTAAACTTTGTCCCGCTATTCAACGAGAGAACAGCATCCATTGTTCTTTCATGGGCCTTACCTCAATGGAAATTCCTATCCAGAGTCATCTGTCTAGAATAAAGTGAATGTAGTACATGATTTTTCTCTTTGGGCTTTCCAAAATCTGACTCAAAGGGTAAGGAGGCCAGGATTGTTGTGTATGGATTTGGAACTAGATAAGAGAGAGTGCCATGAGAATGTTGTATTAAGTGTGAAAAAGGAAAGTGTCACAAGGGGAAAAAAGTAATTTTGTTCTATCTATCATGATTTTAATGATTAGAACTATTGAACCATGTTGATTGCTCCTTAAGAAGTGATTACCGAAAACCTTTAAAGTGAGCATTTAGGGGCGCCTGGGTGGCTCAGTGGGTTAAAGCCTCTGCCTTTGGCTCAGGTCATGATCTCAGGGTCCTGGGATCGAGCCCCGCAACAGGCTCTCTGCTCAGCAGGGAGTCTGCTTCCCCTCTCTCTCTCTGCCTACTTGTGATCTCTCTCTCTCTCTCTGTCAAATAAATAAATAAATCTTTAAAAAAAAAACAAATAAAGTGAGCATTTACAATTTCTGTAAATCAGATTCCAGAGTAATAAAAACTGATTTCAAAACCAGATAAATAGTATTTTTTTAAAAAAACCTTTCTGATATTTTGTCCATCTACAGCTGAGTACAACTGAAGAACTACTGCTGTTTCACCAACTATAATTTCTGAGTTTCATATTTAAGATGGTTTTATGAATTGGAAAATAAGTGAAAAAGTAGATGCTTTGGGTATAGGCAACTTCCAGTAACAGAGAACAAGATTAGAATACTTGGTAGAATAGTTTGTTTTGTTTTGTTTTTTAAAGATTTTATTTATTTATTTGACAGAGAGAGAGAGAGATTACGAGTAGGCAGAGAGGCAGGCAGAGAGAGAGGAGGAAGCAGGCTCCTCGCTGAGCAGAGAGCCCGATGCGGGGCTTGATCCCAGGACCCTGAGACCATGACCTGAGCTGAAGGCAGAGGCTTTAACCCACGAGCCACCCAGGCACCCTGTTGGTAGAATAGTTTGGAATGTGATTGTATAGCTTTCAAAACTTACATGACGTTCTTGGAAAATGTTACTATTACCTCTAATTTTCAGATTAGATTTTGAGGATTGTTCTCTTCAACTTATGAAGCCATTAGGATAAACCTGGCTTTGAGAAACAGCTCTGATGAAGGGATTCAAAGAACTAAAAGTAACAATAGTAAAAAAATTAGAGAGTAAAGTCATATTATTAACTTTTCACTTAAGGAGAGAGAATTCCCAGATCTCACTTACGGATATAAAACCAAGAAAGATTAGAAGCCCTGAGACTGAGGGGGATGGGTCCAAATGTGATGAGGAATCCTCATTAAGGTGCCATGATATTGTGCCTGCAGTTTCTCAAACATCAATCAAGTCCTGCATTTTTCCTTCTGGCATGGCATTTCACTTTTCCAGTACTGCCTACTATAGCTCACAGTCAACATAAACTCTTTCTCACTATTGTCTTAGAGTGTAATAATCCTCAAAGGATTGGACACAGGAGACAAAACTGCAGAGCTGTCAAAGCATTATGAAGAAGATATTAAACTCTTTGTCACTTTCTAATAATCTCCTGGAATGTGATATTATCATTGAGGAAAGTTTGAGAGTTGGCAGTCCATGTTTTATTCTGGGCTGAGATTTGGTTCTCAATGCTTTATTCTTTTTTTTCTTTTAAAGATTTTATTTATTTATTTGTCAGAGGAGAGAGGTCACAAGTAGGCAGAGAGGCAGGCAGAGAGAGGGGGAAGCAGGTTCCCTGCTGAGCAGAGAGCCCGATGCGGGGCTCGATCCCAGGATCTGAGATCATGACCTGAGCCGAAGGCAGAGGTTTTAACCCACTGAGCCACTCAGGCCCCCCTCAATGTTTTATTGTCACCCTTCTGGATGTAACAGTTTAGTCCTCTCTCATTTCCCAGCATGCCTATGGCATATATAAGAATGTCTGCAGATTAATTTCCCTAAAGTCGACATATACACAATTTTACTTGCATTTATTAAAGCAAATACTATATTATTACTTATCATTTACCCTTTGGGAATGAAGAGCTTTTGTTTCTGAAAATTTATATATATGGTGATGTTTTTTTTCAATAAGCTAAATAGAAGAGTTGAGGTACATTGGCACAGAGAAATTAAAATGCTGAATGTTACTGGCTACTCTTTTTTTTTTTTTAAAGAGTTGTTTATTTATTTATTTATTTTAGAGTTGAGGGAGAGAGCACTCAAGAGAGCATGAGCTGGAGAATGGGCAGAGAGAGAGGGAGAGAGAGAATCTCAAGCCAACTTCCTGCTGAGCTCCAAGCCAAATACAGGACTTGATCCCAGGATCCTGCGATCATGACCTGAGTGGAAATCAAGAGATGCTTAACTGACCGAGTCACCCAGGCACCTTCCGGCTATTTTTTTTTTTTTTTCTGGCTATTCTTCCTAACAAAGAATTGTTATACACGTAAAATGTACATGATCATTTAGTGGAACCTAAACATTACCCAATGACCACAAGCAGGAGTAATTAGAGTCCTTGAACAGCAAGTTTCATGTTCCTCCTAAAACGTTAGAAGTGTGTGGTCTGAAATGGGGCCATGTGAAAAAAGGTTGCTAAAATAAATACTGTAGAGTCTAACACACAAAGGTACTGCTATACTTTTCCCTATATAAATAACAAAAGCGGCTGACATTGTATTTAATATATTGCTAAGTACTATTCTCAGGGCTTTACATATAACTTTTCTTTTTTTAAGTTTTTTAATTTATTTGATAGAGAGAGCACAAGTGGTGGGGAGGGGCACAGGGAGAAGCACACTCTCCACTGAGCAGGGAGCCTGATGCAGGACTCTGTCCCAGGACCCTGGGATCATGACCTGAGCTGTAGGCAGACACTTAACAACTAAGCCACCCAGGAGCCCCTATATATAACTTTTAATCACCACAAAAAGTCTATACAGTAGGTTCTACTACTGTTTTACAGGCCAGGGGGAAAAAGGTCAGTGATAGGCTAAGTAATTTGTTCAAATGCCACCCAGATACTAAGTGCTCAAAGTTAGATTTAAACCCAATCTGATTCCAGAGTCCGTGTTGCCTCATTCTTGTTTTCTGCCTAGGAGTCAGTGGCTTGGCATTTTGATGCTATCAGTGACTTTTTTTCACACTCCATTGGTGATGATGATGAGACATTTCTGGGGCAATTTCAAACAATTCCAATTTTGGTTTATGGCAAGAGAACCTCTACAATCAAGCAACCAATTTCATTCATAATGCGAAAATACTGAACTGTACTAAACCCATTTTTTTCCCAAAAATATTTGCAAAAAATGCTGGAATACAGGTAAGCCCAAAGGTTTATCATTAAATGTGGAATTATTCCACAATTTCAAATGCTACAGCTGATAATCATCAAGGTATGATGAAAGGTATGTGATAATGGCTGTGATCACAGTAAACTGCTACTCAATATATAAATGAAAGGTATTTTTACTGCTAAATTTTTGTTCTAAAGTCTCACATAAAATTTTCTGAGGAATTTAAGTCTATTTTGAAATACAAGATACTGGTTTGAGTTTTGCTTTGGTTCAAATGAACAAAAGTTATTTTGGATGAACTCTGTCTGACTTACCAAGAGTTTTTAGGAACAATATAATATATAAGCACAAATGTCAATCCTTTAGAGAAAAAAAGTCCTCTCAGCACCAGTCTTTCTTCATATGAATGACTTCTCTGAACCCGAGGTCTGGAGAACACACTGAAGTCGGTATTATGCACAAAATAGAACAAAGTAGTATGAACAATATGCCCCTCAAGCTTGGACAGATTTCTACCATCACAAAGTTAACAGAGGTCCTGATTTCTGGGTCAAAATTAGAGTCATGAGGTTATAAGAATCAAAAATTCTATAGCACATCTTTGAAAAGAAAAAAATAAATAAAAGGATTTTCTTTCTAGAATGAGCCTAATGGTATTATTAAGGAGGGCTGGAGAAAGGAAAGCAAAATAGAGCACAGGCCTGTAAGTCTCAGGGTCTGCCCACATGTAAGGCTGCTAGGTGTTCAGACCTGTATATATTTATTTAATTTTCAAGCTTTATGACTATAGCAGGGACTCTCTACAAAGGCGATTTTGTCCTCCCCACTGCTGTGGGGTGTTTGGCAATATCTGAAGACATTTTCAGTTGTCACAACTTGAGGCGGTGTGCCCCTGGCCAGGGGTGCTGTGAGTGCCCCACAACGCACAGGACAGCACCTTATGACAAAGCACCTGCCTGTAATGCGAAAAGTGCCGAGGCTGAGAAACCTTGGACAACAGGAATAGACTTTAGACAGGCCTAAAATCTAGGCCTACAGAGGAGGTGGTGTATCTGGGAAAATGACTCTTGCTTTTTGCTCATTCAGACAATAAGCTTTCAAAAATGTGTAGAGGTTGTTTGGGTCATTTGCACCTGTCGATTAGGAGGTCATATAGTCAGATTCTCAATTAACATTTGAGAGAGACCAAGTAGTTAAAACTCCTCCCATCTACCCACCAAGAGAATAGAAAAGGGAGCTTCTCAATGAGAGGATCCTTATCTCTGAGGAAAAAAATGTCAGCAGTGGAAGCCTTCATGGGAACTTGAAGGCCAAGGAAGTTTTCTGTTCCGACTAGGACTATTGCTATGTGACTTCTGTTCTGGGTAGAAAGTTGTATTCTTATTTCATATTGAAGAAACTCATAGCCTTTGCTGGGGTAGGTATCTTTCCAATAATCAAATCACCATCCCACTGTGACAATGTGCACTGTCCAAAATTTAAGAAACTGTCCATTTCTTTATATTCTCTGAAGTATACTCCCATGAAAATGGTGTGGCCTTCCTTTTCACATTTTTTCCCCTGCTTCTTCTAAGCTTTTAGGCAAAGATTTATCTTACATGATCTATATTTCTTGGTAATTATTCTCCAGTTATTTCATGTGAGTATTTTGTGCACTAGATTCTGGACCAGGGTAAGATCTGTATCTTCACTCTCCCTGGAAATCCTCTCCACACCTAATCTAATTCTTAGCACAAATAGTCATTTAACAGCTTGTCGAATGAACTAACCAATAATATGCATATAAATGAGAGCAGAATAAAACCAACAAAAAATATTTCTCTGCTGGTATTCTACTGTGTATACAAGGCTGATTGGATCACTCATAAAAACAAATACACAAAGCCCATAACATATAATTATCTGCAACAATTAAACTCAAAGAATGATTGTAACATGGTATTGCTTAAATTTAATGTCCAGTTTCTTGTTTGGTAGAAATGTGATAGGACTTGAAAAAGAATTACATTTACACTTTATTTTCTATAAAGCAATTGAGTGAGACACAATGCTTGGCGTGTAAGCCTCTAAGTATCATTGCATCACTGTGTAGAAGTGGATGGATTTTGGTTGCATACCAACTATATAAAATCGGAAAGTATTTTTTAAAAAAAGATTTTATTTATTTATTTGAGAGAGAAAGAGATAGAGGGCACACCAGCAGGGGGAAGGGCAGAGGGGGAGGGAGAATCTTGATTAGATCATGTGCTGAGCACTGAACCCTACATGGCACTTGATCTCATGACTCTGACATCATGACCTGAGTCGAAACCAAGAGCTGGAAACTTAACTGACTGAGCCACTCAGGCACCTCTGCAAAATCAAAAAGTATTAAGTAAGCTTACTTACTTGCTATTCTAGTTAAATGCTATGAACAAGTCATGTACTTTAAACAACTCCAACAGCTAACTTCAGTGGAGATGTATTCAACAATTGCTTGTAAGCAACTAAATATTTGAATACCTATTTTTTTTTTTGGAGGGCGGGGTACGGAATCTTCTCATTCTTTCACAAAAGAAATCATTCCCAAATATTAGGAAAATTGCACCTGAGTCATAATAACGTTAAACACACACACACACACACACACACCAAGAACTTTCTGAACTCAATATGATAAAAAAAATATTGGCCATTTAAACATGCCCTGCTATCACTTACCTGGGATGAAAAAGTACACACTAGGAAGTCTGCTTGGGAGAGAAAGTGTATATCCAGGATCACACCCCGAAGTGAATTTTCTGTGTATCGATTGTGTAGCCCAGCTGACCAAGAGATAGAGTTATCACTAATAAATTCATAAGTGGGGTACCTATAAAAAAGAAATAAATTTGTACATCATCATGGAAATCACAGTATTCTATTGGGAGGTAGGATCTTATCAGCAGGAGGTAGACCTGCTCCTGTGACCAAAGTTCCTCTTTCTAGGAACTAGTAAGGGGAGCTTTATGGCATCTAACAGTTGATGAAGCATCTTTGAATCTGTCATGGGGAAGAAAACATAATATAATGCCCTGTATGTTACATGTCTTGCCATGTCACATACACATACATGCATCAAAATGTCCCTTCTTAATTCCTAAGAGTTGAAGGTTCCTTATTTTCTTTGTAACGAGTGACCTCTAAGAGGTTTCTCAAGCTGCTTTCCCATTTGGTCCCTGAACTTTTCCTTTATAATATAAACATCGTGGTTAAATTTCATTTAAATTTTTGACTTAGAATTTGTGATAATTCAGACCTGTCTCTCCTAACCCCCTTCCTCAAAGCACTGTCTTTTCCAACAACAATAATGAAAAATCAGTCTGATAAATTTATGAACGTAAATTCCTTATAGATGTCCACCAAGTAACATTTTGATAGTCTTGAGATAGGATGTGTTTAAAAATATTAAAACAAGGTATCTTTAAAAAGTCTACCATATGTTCAAATGATTCTACTGTGAATTAAGAGGTTTAATTAGACTCTAGTACAGAGTGAATAAATTTTCTCAGTGCATGAGGGAGATCTTCAGAGTTAAGTTGCAAACTTAGGGAGTTACATGAAAATGGGATAATAATTGAACCGGCTTTATATAATTCTGTGGGAATTAAATACATTAAGCAATGTAAAGTGCTTAGAAGAACACTTGACATGTAGTAAATGCTCAATAAATATTAACTGATTCTTTTGCAGATATCCACTTGGTTTCATTCCTTACTTCCTTTAGATCTCTGCTGAAATATAGCCTTATTAATGAGGATGTCAGCAATTTCTTTTTTACCTGGTTAACTTCATGACTTTTACTATCATGATCTATATTGACTGTTATTCACTGCCTGTATCCATTCCCCACCTCCATCATCCCTTACTGGAATGTAAACTCTATAAAGAGGCATTTCATCTGCTTCGTTCACTGTATTATTCTCAGTACCTGGAAGAGAATCTGGAACATAACAAAGGATCAATAAATACTTGTTGAGAGGGCAACAGTTCCTATTTGCAAAACTTGAACCATCAGGAATCCATTTACATGTCTGTCTCCCACACAGTATTCCCCAGAGATGGGACTAGACATTTTCTTTGCTTCACAGCACCTAGTACCCAACACCGATGCTGTGTGAGTAAATACAGGAATAAGTGAGTGCTACCTATGTCTGGGACTTTTTCCTAATCTCCTAACAGCTGCTTCAGAGTCTCTTCATTTCACAGCCACCAAGGAGTTTTTCTCGTTGCCTCTAATGACTGTGACAGCAAAGTCTCTAAGCACTGTTTCAGACTGGTATTCAGTGTTCCGATCCATTTGGCCTCATTATTTTTGACACTTTGTCCTCCTCAGCCCCAAATCAGGGAGATAAAGGAAATGTCACATTTGTTCTAAAAAGAAAACAAGTGAGAGTAACTTTTAATATGATTCTTGTGAAGCTGCATACCCAGGCATGAGGCAGAAACAGCAACAAATAAATATGAGAAGGCTGGAGGACAGAGGACAGAGGGAAACATTAAAACACACCACGAGTCCAGGGGTGCCTGCGTGGCTCAGCGGGTTAAAGCCTCTGCCTTCGGCTCAGGTCATGATCTCAGGGTCCTGGGATCAAGCCCCACATCGGGCTCTCTGCTCGGCAGGGAGCCTACTTCTCCCTCTGCCTCTGCCTGACTCTCTGCCTGCTTGTGATCTCTTTCTCTCTCTGTCAAATAAATAAATAAAATCTTTAAAAAAAAAAAAAAAAACACCAAAAAAACCCCCAAAACCAACAAACAAAAAAACACACCAGTCCAGGTTTTATCCTTGAATAAAGACTAACACTGTCAGCATGGTTTGGGTGCCCAGGGAAAAGAAAAGAATGATCCTTTTACTGAGCTGTGATACTTACATTAATGCTCTTCCTCACTTAAAGACCCCTCCCTGGAATCAAACGCAAAGAACACCTAAGTTCCTCAGGCCTTATCTGAGACTGCTTGATGAAGGGTACTGAGTTTGGAAAAAACCAAACAGAAACAAAGTAAATAATGGAAAAGGGAGATTTTGCATCTCTAATAATAAACATGGAAAGTTCTACATAAACAGGCTTCTTTCTTGTCTTTTGCCCACAAGTATGTCAGCAGAGGAATCCTTTTACTGTGAAGTTGTAGAGATTAGCCATGATAAAATTTTTTTTCTTCTTCTACCTTATAAAAATTTATTTTTATATCACTCACAAAGGATTAATTTAAACTTATAAACTAAGAACACATTTTCTTTTCTGAAATCTTTCTCTAGACTGAGGGGGATACTCCTCTTCATGATTTCACTGTACCTGGTGTACAGCTCCTACAGGACATTCACAACTACAGGACAATGACTTGTTACATGTATATGCCTACCAGTCGGATACTCCTTGAAATAAGGAGCCACCTATATTTTATTTCTCTTTGTATTTCTAGTGCCCTGTAATTGTGTCTAGCCTATTATATAGCTCAACAAAACAGTGGAAAAATTCACCACTTTATTGCTGAGTCTTCATTTCACAGGGCAACCAAACACTTTACAAAAACTTTTAAACAAATTTTTCTTTCCTCTATTCATTTTTTTAAAAAAAGATTTTATTTATTTATTTGACAGAGAGAGATCACAAGTAGGCAGAGAGGCAGGCGGGGGGTGGGGGAGGGGCTCGGAAAAGCAGGCTCCCTGCTGAGCAGAAAGACCAATGCGGGGGCTTGATCCCAGGACCCTGAGATCATGACCTGAGCTGAAAGCAGAGGCTTTAACCCACTGAGCCACCCAGGCGCCCCTCCTCTTTTCTTTTAAATAATTTTAGGAGAGCTCATCCAGCATTTTTGATGAAGAGCACACTAAATATGTAAATATTTATTCTGGGAGATTTTTAAAGATCTGTTTCTTCTCCAGTTTCACCCCTGTTTCCAATCTCCACGTCTTAGACTATGATACTGGATTGACAACTTTAACACTTCTTATTTCTTTGCCAATGCTTCTGTGATTAAACACTCTAACAGTGAATTACCTAAGAGATAGCTCCACATTAGCCATGGCTGCCATAGGCAATGGGATACAGTGCCAAAATCTTATGGATGAACTCAGTCATAACCTAGAGAAACCTGAGATGTAATACCAAGCAGCAAAGTATTAACTGCACATTTTCACACAGAAGCCACATATTTAAAGCTAATCTTGACCACTTTTACAAAAGATAAGCTACCCAGAAAATGGATTGTCCCCTGACTGTGTGAATCCTATGCATCATTTAATTCTTCAGCTATTCACCCTCTTGAAGCACAAGTCTCATAATCACCCTGGACACTATATACCTTAATGAGAGATTAATTCATGTTTTTTGGTCTCCTAAAACAATGGCAGAGGTTTTATGGTTTGCTTAGGTATCAAAACTAATCCTGACAGGTCTAAAGCAGAGTTGATTCAGAGTAGAAAAACACCTAAGTAAAATAATGAAGGCGAGAAATAGTATTTAAGTTCCTGAGAAAGTTCTCAAAATGACTCAGAAAATTGGGATGCCTGGATGGTGTAGTCAGTTAGGCATCCAACTCTTGATTTGGGTTGGCTCAGGTCATGACCTCAGCGCTGTGAGTGCAGAGCTTGCCTGAGATTCTCTCTTCCTCCCCCTCTGCCCGTCCTGCTTGTACACTCTCTCTCTCTAAAATAAATAAATAAATCTTTTAATAAATGACTCAGAAAATCAAAATTAAAGGTTTTCTAAAGAGGGAGGAAAAGTGCATAAAATGCTGCTGCTATATTTATAACAGCATATGAAAAAAACTGCCTCCTGGACTACCATGGGGAAAGGAGTTACTAGCTGCTGACCACAAAAAGGAAATTCAAATTGTACTATTCCCTGCTGCCAACTGTACTATGAGGGTTGCCTGCTGGAAAAATATGCTGCACTATGGATCAAAGTTGTAAGATGTTCATATCCTTTTATCTAAATATTTCCAAGTCCAGAAATCTAGCTTAAGGAAATAATGTGGACCAGTTTAGGAATATACCGTAGCATTATTTATAAGAGTAAAAAACCGGAAATAACCTAACTATACAATCTTAGGAGGAGGAGTAAGCAAGCAAATGCACATCCATCTAGGAGATATACAGTATTAAAAGGGATATTTATGATAATTATTTTTTTAGGGACCCGAGAAAATGGATCTATTACTATATTAATAAGTAAAAAAGAAATCAAATTATTACATACAATATGATCAACTACTAAAATGTGTAACTATATAAATGACTAAAGGGAATATGTCAATATTTAAGTAATTGTTGCCACTGAATAATAGGGTTGTGGGTAACATTTTTTCCTTGCCTGTATACTTACCAACTTCCCTATCTTTTAATGAGCATGAATTATTTTGCTAATCAGAGAAATAAGAAAAACAGGAAAAAAGGTTGTGATGCTTCAAGAACAAGTAAAAGAGTAGATAAAATTAATATTTTAATATTTTTTCAAACAAGCTACAAATTCAGTCTGGCATTTTAAAGTGAAGGAGCAGGTGAACTACTTCTACTTTGGTTCTAATTGGTCTGGATATGAAACTGGAAAGTACCTGTGAGATTTCTGTATTGTGTTTTTGACCAACTGTTCATTTAATCCCTAGTCATAAACATATAATTTGGCTTATACTTGGCTGATGAATTTCATGGTCCTATGTGTGTATGTGTGTGTGAGAGAGTGAGAATGTGAGAGAGTACCTGATAGAGGGAGCCTTAAAAAAAAAATATGTAATTTATATCAGGTTAATTTGGATTCTTAGGAGGGAGAAATAGGATTTAGATTATTATCCAGTGATATGAATAAACACCTGCATTACAGTCCTTACTTTAAATCTGTTTTTCTTCCCAATTCCTATTTGTGACATAAACAATGAACCAAGAAATAAATTAATTAGTCAAATAGCTTAAGTGATTAACAGCTAATAAAATGTTTTCAAACTGATGGGATTGAAATAAACATAATGCAATAATTACTGGGCACTTATTAGAGCTAGGTACGATATCTAAAGTGGTTATAATCCAGTGAGGGAGACAGAGGTAAGCAAGTGCTAAACACTAAGTTAGGGGAATGCACAGAGGAGGGACACTTAGGGATTCCGGGATGATTTCTGAAGTAAATGGTGTCTGAGCAGAACTGACTACAGTCTTCTCTTTCACCCCCTACTTTCACACATTTAATACATCCTTTATTTATTAATAGTAAATAAAAGGACAATCCTAGGTTCACTCAGAGCCTGTGATTAATTCCCAATTAGGATCAGTGCACTTTATGTATTTTCCGAACACCCTACATTAACTCTACAGTAGCATTACTCATACTGCAGAGAAATTGTCTGTTCTCCCACTAGATTAGGAATTCCTTGAGAGCAGAGTATCTTACATATCATGAAATCCCCAGTACCTAACACGGTACCTGAGATACAGGCATGCTCCATAAACACTAGTTACTGTTCAATACATACCAGCAGTTCTTATTCCTCCACTTGTAAAACTTATCTTCTGATTCTTTACTTTTCTTTAATATAATTTCCAAGTTCCAGAAATTATTTATGAGATGCAAACTTATATTTTACATATGTTTCAGTTGCCCCTAATTGCTAGTGAAGACAGTGAGAGCCAAAAGGCAAGCACCTGGTGTGTTTTATTTCTAGTCCTATATAGCTGGTTAGACTGAATATTTGTGTCCCCCTAGAATTCCTTTGTTTGAGCTCTAACTCCCAAGGTGGAAGTATTTGGAGATGGGGCCTTTGGGAGATGGTTAGGATTAAATAAGCATGAGTATGCGAATGGGGCCCTCAGGATGGAATTAATGCCTTTACAGGAAGAGACACCAGAAAGCTTGCTCGCTCTCTTCCAGACACACAAAGACGTCATGTGAATACACAGCAAGACGGCAGCTGCCTACACACCAAGAGACTTCAGGTACCTTGCTAGCAACTCAAATATGCTTTGATAATATTAACAGTCTCACAAGTACACAGTTGTTTGAATTAAAAAACTGCCAGTAATCAGTATTAATATTATAACAAGAATCACAAGTCATGGGAATTAAGGATTCCTTCCAACTGAAAAGAATCCCAGTCTAGAATCACTAATTCATCTAACTCACTTTGTTTTTGCCTCTTTCAATAAAGAAGGGTCATCTGTGGCCAAATATACTCTTCTTTTATCCACTTGCATTCTTCGAGCGAGAAGCTGAAAATGTTCTTCAACGTGTACCATGTATTCCTCAATGGGATGGAAGGCTGCTTCTGTTCCCACTTTGTCTGTGCGTCTGACATGGACTCTGGGGGCAGAAGGAAAAAGTCAGATTCTGCTGATAATGTTCTGATCCACTGGGTGCTTTTAGGGTATTCAACTTTATACCCTTATTTATGGTGGGATCATAGACATTTTAAACTAATTTTTCTTTCATTTTGCCATTAGAAAAAATAAAATATTAAAAAATTCAAACAAATATATTCTAAGTATATATAGGCATGTTAACACAATACAAGGAGAATTAGAAAATAAGCTTTTGAAGAATGCTTTCTTGTAATTGGCATATCCAAGAATGATGGTAAAAGAAATGGATATTCCAGAGTCATATTCCATATAGGGAGCAGAACATGAACCAGTATTCCAGAAAAACTGGATGTAACTTTTTAATATTTTTGACAACATATCATACCAAGATTCACAGTTGTTATTACAGAATATTAAATATATTTTTTGCAACATTTTCATGCCAACTTTTCTTTTCCTTCATGATACCCCTGTATAGTTACTGTAGCTGCCAGCTTGTAGGATTGAAAGTTGTTTGAGGAAAACACAGACCTGCACGGATTCTTCCTACAGCACAATCAAGGCAGGCAAACCTTTTAAGAATTCTTACTATTTTAGGTTCATGGAAACGTTCTAGCTTTTGTTGGATGCATAATGAATTTCCTTTTGCTGTTTTTCACTCTATCAAACACAAGCAGATATTGATCTCATCTGTCCTACTTTAAAAACAGCTCTAAAACTATAAAATCGGGGACAAAGATTTACATTGAATATGTGCTGACTTCCACAGTACTCTCCTCCCATCTTAGTGCTTTCAAAATAATTGTAATGAAAATAATAATGGTCAGAGTTTATTTTCATAAATTAAAACTCTCCTTAAATTTGCCTTTCCTACATCCCTCCTAGCAAATTACTAAACCACTATTCATTCGTGGGAAAAAGAAAAAGGTAGATTTGTTTCCCCTTAGGTCATAGTATATGGTCAGGCCTTAGGTCAAGCCACGGGACAGCTTTTATTATGAATCTGGAGTGAGGGTCTATTTTCACTGTAGTTAATCTGGTATCTCTGCAGGTATTCTTTCCTTTGCGTTCCAGACTAGAGTTCAGATGGAAATACCACTGTAGGAACACCTATTCTGTCATCTTTTTCTCCCCACATCCTTCTTAATCACTGCTTCTCTCATGAAATTGGAATTGTTCACTGTGCTCCACAGAGATGAAGTGGGACAAAAAGAACAATTCCACTGGATTTCAATGAGAAGCTTGATGAGAAGAAGCACTATTCGTTACTCATGATTTCACCATGTACTTTCTTTAGCTCTAACATTTAAAATAGGGATCAGGGTGCCTGGGTGGCTCAGGTCATGATCCCAGGGTTCTGAGATGGAGTCCCAAGTCCACTCAGGCTCCCTGCTCGGCAGGGAGTCTGTTTCTCCCTCTGCCCTTTCCTCCCCGCTCGTGCACTCTCTCTCTCAAGTAAGTAAATAAATAAAATCTTTAAGAATAAATGAAATGGGGGTCAGTATCTTCTATACATATGAAGACTAAGACACAAGGGAAGATTTGGGGTGGGAGAAAAGCTATGAATGTGACAGCTTCATCTCACGGCCTTGTTGGGATAAGACAGGAGTCATGTATAACGTCCACAATACTCTCAATAAAATAACATTTTGCTAGCTTCCCAGAAGAAACAGCTAAGTTCAGAAATATGGGTTTAATATATTTGCTGAATGAATAAATAAGTGAATACGGGTAACGAAGTATGATGACTCAGCTGTTCTAAGTGAACAAAGGAAGAAAGATCTCTCTGTGACCTAAGGTGAACTCTGGAACATCTATTTTTGGGTGGGGCTCTGAAAATTAAACTATATATCATAAAGTTTACGACACATGATAAAGTATACATATCTCTGCTACTACATACCACTCTATGAGGAATAAATCAGATTCTTACCCAATAACTGGATGTTTGAAGCCAAGCTTCTTGGTAGCCTCTTCTATTTCCTTTTCCAGCCAAGGTTGTGGGCGGATCAAGTATTTGACAAACTGGGACACCCACCACACGGCAGGGTCACCATGGACTCGTACGAGCCGGTCTGCAAGGTCTTCCGGTACGGCCAGGGGCAAATACGGTGGACGAGGATGAAGACTGTCTACGATGGGGAGCTCAACCACCTGAACGTTTTTGTCCTTTACTTCACCTGTGGGAATAGCAAACCGTATCATCACCATACTGCTCTCCTCATGCAATTACCATTTAAGAGGCGCTTGCTCTGGATGCTTTCATCCTCATAGCAACTCGAAAGCAGTATCTTGAGCCTCACTTTACAGAGGCAGTTAAGTCACTCGTCCAAGGCACTAGACAGAAGTGACAGAGCTAAATCTCACATGGAGGCTGGTCTGCCTCTCAAGTACGTGGCGTTTTTTCTTTTTTCGCTGTCATAACAAGCTGCCACATCAATGCCTCATACTCCAGATAAGGACGCATCCGGCACTCAAAGTATCTAATCAGAGAATAGCCATATTGCTAGTGAACACAGCCAGCGAGGCAAAGTTATGTTTTTTAATTGTTTTTGAACTAGACAATAAAGGGTTCTCAAAACTTCCAGATTGTCATGACAGCAAATGGCTCTTGCATTACTTTCATGATAGAGCACAAAGATACTAGAGATACCTAAAGATTATAATTATAAACCAAGCAGTTTTATCTTTTAAAGGAAAAAAAGGTAATTCTAAAGTCTTCTTTTTTCTTGGACAAATTGTTTTTATATTTTCAATTATGATCACAATATAATCTATGTTGGTTGTTTACCTGGATATTAATTTAAAGTTAGAACAGAGATTAGATGCTAATTTTTGAAAATGATTAGTTTCAGAATCCAATTTCTATATATCACTAAAGTTATTGCTGTTCTATCAATTTTATAATGCAATGAGATGAACATCCCAAAATGGGATAAGCCAATGACTTTAGAGTTTACTTTATATATTAAAGACCACATAGTATTAACTAGAAGACAGGAAGATATCAGGCAGAGAAATTTCACAAATATAAAATGTACTGAATTAAAATTTTAAGAACAGAAAATATTAACCCGAACATACAAAATAACTCCACTTAAGATGTTGTCCTTGCGCATAATGAATTACAATCAGAGTTACTCACTGGACCATTAAAGAAAGAATGCATTTGTAAAGAATAAACCTAGAATACATTTAAAATGATTTCACCAGAATGGTACACAGTCCTCAAATAATAATAACAACAACAACAACAATTATTATTATTTTTGCACATAGGCAAAATATTTTAAGGGAAATGATATGATTTGGGAAAGTAATCACTCAAACCAACTGCATGATTATTAGAAATTTAGTTGGTCTAACTAAAAATTAAAAACATATGGTTAATATTCTCTCTCTGATATATAAGACTCATTTCAGGATTCTTAGAACAAAGCCCTTGAAACATGACATTTGCTGCACGAATAAATGGCAATAAAACAATTTACCACCACTACTGCAGTTCACCTAGGGTGCCAGCTAAGAAAGAGGTGGGCACAAAATAAGGGGGAGGTGGGACGGGCACCTCCATCAGATGAGAAACTGTAATTAAGAATGTATGAGGAAAGAGTGAGCTACATTTTAAATTAAGTTCTAATAATTTCCCTAAGGCAAGGGAAATTGGGGTGCTTTCTCTGATATTGACATGATTAAGAGATGTAGTACATGAATGAGAGGGGAAAAAAAAGAAAGGGAAAACAGTATTTTTTTTTTTTTTAAAAGAGAGAGAAAGAAAGGAAAAATCTAGCCTCTTCTATATGACCATAAACAAAAGCAAAATTAATAAGGCTACCTTCCTTTTGTGATTTCTTCCTAACAAGGTTATTCTACATGCTCTGTGTAACTAGCTTCATCTTTCACTTATATAGAAGTATTACCCTCTCTGATTGCCCTCAGCAATCAGCAGTAACTAAGTATTACCCTCAGCTTTCTTACAGCTAGTCCTACTGACAGCTTTCAGATATAAATGAAAACTATGCTTATATCTTCAGGACAGAGAATTCAGTTTATTTTTGTTGATTCTTTGTTCATTCATTCATTCGTTCCTTCAAATATTTACTGAACACTGTTATATCCCAAACACTGTATGAGGCAGAGGATACAATGATAACATGGTTCTTGCCCTCCGAGATTTCTAGTTCAAAAACCTCTCCCAGAACTGACTGCTTTCAGTGAAAGAAAAATAAACAAAATAAAACAAAATATCATCACCAAAAAAAAGCTATTAAAAAGATACCTTTTATAGATATCAATACTCAACTGCCTAGTAAAATATAATTTATATTATATTTAATATACAATATTTATAATATATCAAATATTAGAAATACATTTTATATAATATATTGTATCTACATTATAAATATAATTTATTTAATATACAGTATATTATATATTATAATAAATATTATAAATATATTAAATAATATACATATTGAACATATATATTATAAAAATGTAATATATTTATAACTAGTTCTCAACTGCCTAGCAAAATATAATTTATCATTTTCAATCATATAAAAAATAAAAATTTAGCTTCCTCAATAATGATATATTTCAAAATAAATCAAAATAACATAGTACACATTATGTTAGAAGATTCCTTTTTTTAACTTGGTTTACCACCTAACATTTTTTATTCTACTGGTATACATATTCAAAAGAACTTAAACCTGGAACAGATCCTAGAGATAATTTTGTTCAGTGTTTTCTAAACGTTAGTCATTTATGTATGAACTTTATAATTTTTGCCATACCTATGCATTATCTGTACTGTTTAATGTTTTAAAAATTCATCTTAAAAATTGCATGATTTTATTTTATAGATGGCAACTAAATAACTTCACTGAAAACACAACTGTATTATTAAATTCTATATAGATACTATTTCCTATGAAGGGCTCTGAGCCCAAGCCAGATTTCTGTGTAAAAAGGAGATTATCAGCAATGTTAAAGGGGTATAATTGCTTTTTCCCTTATATCTCTTACGAGTCTGAAACGAAATGAGACAGAGAAGAATAAAATGGCAATCAAAATATCAGCTTGATTACTAATAAGGATAAACTACAGAATGTGGTTCTTTGTTTTGGATTTTTGGTCTTTTGGGTTTTCTAATAGTTTCCCCCAGCCCTACGCAGTTTGTCAACCACGGCCTACTACCTGGGGGAGGTGGAGGAGCATGCCTTCTGTGGGGGCTGTACAGGAGAGAAGCCAGAAAGGGCTGTGCCTCACACCTTTGGTTCCTCCTTCTAAACTCACTAGGTTAGTTGTACACTCCTTTCCTTCCAAGTGGAAGGGAAATGAAGTAGACAGAAAGCAGCAAGAAAGCACTTCAGTACTTTCCCTTTGCAGTAACAGAATTCATTTCTCTTCTACAGAAACTCTTGAGGAGTAGAAGATTCCCAGTACCTGTTCCCACCCATCTCCACCCCCAAACACTGTTCCACTGTTAAAGAACTATTAAAGATACCTTGATACCAAATTGAGAATTTGCCTGACATAATTAGAAAGACTGAAAAAGTAACTTTCTCAACTATGTGATTCAATGTTTATTTTAATCTTTTATCAGGAAATTATCTGAAATGATGTTTAGTCTCTAGTAATCTGTGGTAGGTTCAGAGTTTGGGAAACAGATTTATTTAAACTCCCTCATTTTACAGAGGAAATAAACTAGGAAGGTGAAGTGAATTTCTCAAAGGTAATAAAGCTAATAAAAGGGACAGGATTAGACTCTAGTGTTTACTGCATTACTTATATTACATTTTGCTTTCTGGAATCTATATATATATATATTTCAAAGCATTTAAGTATGTCCCCTTTTGATCAATCAAGTGTGCCCTGCCATTCTATTAAGACTTTATTTAGTGTTGGAAAAGAAAAAAAGGCAGCACTGCATCAACCTTCTAGCAAGAGAATGTTTTATATATATAAGTCATACAAAAGTCAGCACTATGCATTTAGAAAGAATCACAGCAAACCAGCCCAGGTATTAGGTAATTGACTGCCTAGTTCAACTTGAACTGATATGGTCATTATTAATTATTTCAGAGACTCATTTTCAGGACTACCTCTTGTTGTTGCTAATTCTGTTTTATAAGGTCATTCTCTTTGCTAAAGGCAGGGAAGACTCAATAGGCTTGTTAGAACATTTAGAGCCCTCTGCCAGTAGCATAGACAGCTCTTTGACAGGGAAGATCTCCACAGCTGCAGGCAAGTATCTCTAGAGAAGTCCTCTTACCTACTGCTCAATTCGTAGCAACCCCATTTTTATTTTATTTTTTTGGGTGCTTTTTTTTTAAATTAACATATAATGTATTATTTACCCCAGGGTACATGTCTGTGAATCGTCAGGCTTACACATTTCACAGCACCTAACATAGCACATACCCTCCCCAATGTCCACAACCCAGCCACCCTATCCCTACCCCCACCTCCCAGCCACCCTTAGTTCATTTTGTGAGTTTAGGAGTCTCTTATGGTTTATCTCCTTCCCCATCCCATCTTGTTTCATTTCTCTCCCCCACCCCCCCCATGACTCCCCACCCTGCCTCTCAAATTCTTCATATCAGAGAGATCATGTGATAGTTGTCTTTCTCTGCCTGACTTATTTAGCTTAGCATAATACTCTCCAGTTCCATCCATGTTGTTGCAAATGGCAAGATTTCACTTCTCTTGATGGCTGCATAGTATTCCATTGTACACATATACCACATCTTCTTTATCCATTCATCTATTGGTGGACATCTAGGTTCTTTCCATAGTTTGGCTATTGTGGACATTGCTGCCATAAACATTTGCGTGCACGTGCCCCTTTGGATCACTACATTTGTATCTTTAGGCAACCCCATTTTTAAAAGCATTACTCTGTTATCATTCCATGTACCATAAGACAGAGATACTAGTCCTGGATTTAGCTGATTAGAATTATTAATCATTAGTAGATTCAATAGAAAGATCCTAACATCTACCATGAATGAACAGGTTCTGCTATAATGAAAAATGTTTCAAGGGTGGAAAGATCTGGGGTCCTAGTCCATGAGATTTCTTCTGCATTTACTGTCTTCTTTTTTCAGTTGCTACTCAGTGACTGTATCACTCTGACTTGTGAGAGAAACAGAACTTAGAGGAGAAAGTCCCCTGAAGACAGAATTCATACAGCCAGGATGGTCAAAATAAAGAGGTTTGGAATAGGGTTGCCAGTTGAGAAAAATCTCCAATAAGGTATTGAACTTATTGAACCTGGAACTTAAATTTCACTTTAACTATTGTTAAATTGTTATTGTTATTGTTATTGTTATTGAACCTGGAACTTAAATTTCACTTGGGAGGAGGAGGGGATTATAAGCAAGACTTGTAGCAATTCTGAACCAAAAAAGCAATCTGCTTTCTGGTCTCAAGAGTCCTAAGGAGATTTCCTTCAACAGCCACATATGACCAGACTTCCCTCAAATAGGTACAGACGGGTAGAATGAGGTTTTAATTCCCGTTCTACGGGTTGCCTTGAATGGCTAGACCTGGTAAATGCCATCATATCCAAGAGCCGTTCCAAAGTCTGTGCCCACTGCTGAGACTCACAGCCCTACTTGAGGCTGGACCAGGGGAGAGACACCAAACAAGTATGGTAAAGCAAATGCCTATTCGCACAGTATCTTGACTACAGTGTATAGTGATTACAAGTATGGGCTTTGGAATGACAAAAACTCGTGTTCAAATACTCTTATCACTTAACAGTTGTGTGACTTTGGGTAAGTTATTTAACTTCACCCCCGTTTCTTCATCTGGAAAATGGCATTGATAATAGCACCTTATTCATCTGTAAAATGGGATTAATTATAGTATCTTATTCATTTAGTTATTTTAAGGATGAGATATTACATGGAGAAAGCTGAGCACAATGCCTGACACACAGTAATTCTCAGAAAATGTTACTTCTTAACCCTGGGATCAATTTTGCTGAACAAGTCTCAAGAAGGTAGCTAGAGTTTGGTCAAGGAAGAGATTATGTGCCAAAATATCATATTCTTTGAAAAATAAAGTTCCCAATTTCAGTGAGCCAAAGATATACTTCCAAATATACGAGATACAAGAAGCTAGAAGATGCACACCCAAAGTAAATCTTATTCATACTGTTTACCATGGGCAATAGAACAATAAGCAGCTTTTACCTTGTCAAAATATTCAACAAATATCCAAACTGAAGAGTAGGGACTCTATCTGAAAGCTCTGACTTCCTATTATCACTAAACTGACTTAACCAAAATTCTGTTCTACACTGAAAGCACAGAATGACAGTAAGTTGTCTAAACTAGTAATACGTATCACAGCAAAGAATCTGTATGCTTAAATTATACCTACAAAGACTTTCTAGACTTCTGGGATTTTCATTCTTCAATACTGTGTGGCCAAATATGACTGCTTCAATTCTTACTAAACTCTCTGAAACTTGTTATGGGAGGTACGAGTGAAAGGAGAGCAAGGCTGAAAGCTAACTAGCTGTGGTGAGACCTCTAGAGGCACTGGGGAATGTTCTTGATTTTACTTGGACACAATAAGATGGACATAAAAAAAAATATCACATAAATATGTGAGATCTCTTTTTTAGGATTTTTAACAATGATGACATTAATATTTATATCTTCATTTAGTGACTGAGCTCTGTTCTCATTTAAAATATGGAGGAAAGATATAATATTAAAAAGTGAACAGCTGGGCTACTTTCCTTTTGTTTTTCAACCACTGCGGCTGATAGAGATTTCTTCTTGAACTTGAATGAGCAACTGTCGCCTGCCATATGAATTCCATCACTGCTCTACTTAAGCAACAACTCAAAAGACTGTTATTACTGCCAGTTTGAAGCCTTCAACCAATTGAGTAAAAGTTCTAAATTCAATCACATGAAACAAAGTGCAGTGTTAGCAACATTCTTAAGAATTAGCATATCACACGATGGGAATGATTGTGCGGCATTCTTCTGAGGTATTTTCTGCTTTTACTAGTACAGAAATGCCTTGCAAAGGCAACCAGACTCACGGTTCACCGACCTCAATGTTATTCTGACAGACTGGATATGGGACTAGAAGAACAGCTAATGGAAAATATGTAATATCTTAGTGAGTTACGCAGTTCAGGATAAGGCAGGCAGGATAGTGTCAAAAGAAAAAAGACCAAAGAGATTTTTTTGCTTCGTGCCACTGAACAGAAGGCTTCCTGCAGTCATTCTGCATGTTTCTGAAACAAATTTAGTCATTTAACTTTTATATACATATATGTTACTTTGCCAAGATTCCAGACAGTCCACAGACAGCTTGCTCATAAATGGGACAGTGCCAACAGTTTCTGTGATGATTCACATTGCACAGGACCTATAACTCCATGTAGAGATTTGGAAGAGTGTTCTGGTTTTCGGTTTTTTGTTTTTTATTTAAATAATTTAGTACTTTTTCCTAATTTAGAAACCCCTTCTATCCAAGGGATCCCAAAGAATGTTAGAACAGCTTTTCTCATGGGGAAAAAAAAACAACAAAAAAAAGAGGAATGGAAAGCAGCAGAAAGATAAGGGTTAATTTCATCAAATCGTTAAAGAGCCAAACCCCAAATTCTTTCCCCAATTCTAATTAAAAAAAAAAAAAAATCACAATTCCACTTTCATATTCCTCTTATTCCTTCACCACAAGTCACTCTCCTTGAAAGATAAAGGCAAGAGGAATGACCTTCAGGTAATAAAAGCATTTTATCCCTTGAGGATGCCCAAAGAGATGACTGAGTCTATTGGTGGGCCACCAGGATCTCACAGGATAGCTGTCAGTTGGCATGCTGTGTTCCCTTTTGCTTTGGGGGGAATTTTATAGCAGTCTTTGTGATTAGCACTTAGTTGGAGTTAAGAATGCAAAGTTTCATGCTGGACTTACAGTTCCTTGTGATTTTTCTGCTAAATTATCATTCAACTGTTAAATCAGGAAGGCCTAATTTGAGTTTCCTGATAATAGGGTATAGGTCAATCTAATACCCTAAAACATAAGAATTATAACTAGAAATTCTGGCTACCCCATGAGAGAAGAAAATGAAAATATAATCATGTTGGAGGAAGAAAACCCTAACAAAACAGTTAAGACTTTTGTGAGATGTTAGGAGAGAAGACAACCACATCACCGTGCTAAAGCTCTCTACAAACTGCGGATCAGACAAACATCTTGCTACTAAACCAGGGACTGGGGTAGCAAATCTCCCTGTTTCGTATGCCAACCCAATCCATAAAGTACCAGCAGCTCCCAAAGTCACCCTGCCACCACTTCCACCTTAAGCTTCCTGCCATCTTGGACTACAGAATCTGTCTTCTCTACCGGCTGCCTCGGCTTCCACTGTGGAAGAAGGGATGGGGGACAGGGTATAGTTTTATGTGCCAAGCCCCAGCTCCTGCTGTCACTACAGCCGCCAATCTGGTATCAGTCAGCTGACCCTCCCCTTCTCTCCTTTTCTGGGTCGTGTTACATCTCTAGAGAGAACAGAGCTAATACTTTACAATCTATAGCCTCTGGTGGCATAGCTGAGATAAACACTGTAAAGATATCACTTGAAGAGTGGCTATATTTTACTCTTTTTGGTTTAACTGGGGAAGAGCAGGGGATATCCATACACAAAGAGAAAGAACTCTGAGGCAAAAGGCATGAAACCTTAACTTATAGCATGGTAAGGGGAGGAAGGAGGAAGATAAATGTAGGAAATAGGGCAAGGAGATGTCTGAGATGGCGAGAGGTAGTCTTTTGCTTGTTACTGCTTACAAAAGACAGTATTTTGTACAGATCTGATACTTCACACTACAGGTCCTGTGACACTTCTCATTTATATTTAAATCAGGGACAGCACCACCACAACCCTCTTCAGAACCTGGAATAGAATTTGCAAAGGAATACTTCTGTCATTCCCCTGCCAAGGTTATCTACAGTTTCTCATCACGTGCAACATATTTTTCAACCTGTAGAGAGTTATCAATAGGCCCCAAAGTCTTACCTGATAAATCTCCAAATCAGAAGGTACTATTTTACCATAATCATATCTTCATCCCAAATCATAAAGATTCTGGCAGGGATGAGAGTCCAGAGGCTGTTCTTTTCATATACTTAATTTTTCTTCAATGACCCATGCATACTATAAGTCATTTCTAAAATAGCTCCTGTATCCATCACCTCTCTGCCTCAGCTCCCTGTCAGCAACTTTAATTAAAGGCTAACATTTATTGAGCACCAACTACATGTCAAGCAATACCCTAAATCTTTTCCATATGTTATCCCAACTAATCTACAAAGTCTTAGAAAGTGAGTACTCTCTTATCCTCATTTTACAGATGAAGGTCACCCAGCTAGCAGTCAGAAACAGGAGTTGTACCCAGACATTCTAATTCCAGAATTTAAAGTTTTATACCACCTTACTCCATGACCTTAAAGTTTCACAGAAAGCAAAAGTGACTCTACATGGAATTTTTTTAAAAAGGAGGGAGAGGTGGGGTTCCAGGTATGAGTAAGGTAACAACCAATGGGTAAGGTCCAGATCTCTCTCTAAAGCAGGCACAAGATCAAGGAATTTAATATTAAGTAAAGGACAAACTTCAAACACTGATCACATGTACACATATAAAGCAATTAGATCATGGCTAAAGAAAACAACTTAATTCATTGTCATTTTGGGTTCATATTGCCATCCCTGAAGAAATAAAAATAATACTTAAAGGTACATTATCTCAAATTTAAATTATTTTTATGAAACTACTAGGGTGCTTCTGAGTCAACTTAAAGCTCATACATAGTTAAGGGTTAACAATACCTTCATAATTTGATTGTAAAGAGAATATGAATTAGCTAAACTATGACAGTCTTATTTCCTAATAATTATACAACAGCCCTTTCATGAAAGAGAAATAGCCTACTTCAGAACAAAGAATCTAAAAAGCAGTTATCATAAAGAGATTTATTAAACACGTAAACCACTCTACCATCTATTTACATACTTATTTTCAACTACTAAACATTAAAGCAAAGATATTTTGCAGTCTAAAATATGTCTGTTTTTAAAAAATATTTCCTCTTTTAATTTCTTAAGTGGTATATTGATAAATAAAAATGAACAAATTTCAATTTGCTCCTGAAGACCATATAAATTGAAGTATCTACTTCTGATGATATCACCCAAAATTCAGGATATAATAACAGATGCTATCCAAAATGAGTCACAAAAGTACAAATATTTTATATTTTCAGAAAAACAAATTTCAGCCTTGATTATTAAAATAATTATTCATGTCAGTGGAATTTCTAAAAGAGTAAAAAAGATCAGAGAAAGGACCTTAAGAGGTGATACAAAGTGATTTTTAAGTCAATTCAATAATCATTTAGTTGAACATAAATAAATGGGGACAATCACAACTGTGTTTATGTATTAATAAATTTCTGCAGTTAAACTAATATGTCTCAAGAACAAAGACAAATAATATTTAGAGGGACAGAGATCTTCCAAATAACAACAGGATGATTCTTGTCTATCTGAAAAGAGAAGAACTGAGAGTTCTTTGTTCAAAGTTTTATGTTAAATGAGGTGTTCAAGAATGTGATCACCAAATCTTAGAATTAGGGATCTTCCACTGGTGTTTGAAAGAAAAAGTCTAATTTTACACAATAGGTAGAATTCTTACAGAACTCACTATCCCAAGAGAAGATAACTTAAACAGAAATGATGTTTGAGGTAGAATATGAATGTTCATACCATGACACCATGGATGACAACTATATTTCTTGTAAGATGTTATTGAGAACTACCGTTAGATCAGAGTACTTAACTCGATTAATCAGTGCTATGACCCCAAATGGCCTTCTTAGGCTTCAGTGCAGAGGAAATTACATATGTCAGATAAGAAGACTATGTTACATTTCGGCTCTAAAGGATGTTTTTTCTTTGTATACCAACAAACCATTATTTCTCTTCCTTGCAGTATGAAGATAAGAAGTAGATATACCACAGAAACAGAAAAGGATGAGCGGAAGAAGAATAGAATATTATTTATGCCTGCTGATAATGATTGCTTGGTTAGAGTAGAATATAAAATTCAGAATATAAAGGATACTGGAGTTCTGAAGCTTGTACTACATAGTTGTTTTGTTAGAACAAATCTTGTACATGAGACCATTTCCTCTCACCAAGATCAAACAACCAAAAAATACTTACTGAGAACTGTTTTAGCCAAGGATCACTGGTTGCAAAGAACAGAAACCCAGTCAAATTAGCTCAAGTAAAAAGGAAATTGCCAAAAGAATACAAGGGAATTTGCCAAGAAAAAAAAAGGAGGAAGTACAACTGTATTTTTAGGAGGTAGGAAACTTGCAATTCATATCATGTCTTTGCGGCCACGTGGTCTGAGTCAGAGTCAATACCCTCCTTTCTGCTATCTGACTGATTCCACTCTTGCTCAGGGCCCATCTTGTAGATATCAGCTCCAGTGTATGGAATTTAACAGCTTAGTCTCACCCTTAGATAAAATAGAGTTTCTGTCTTGTAAAATACTAACATTTACTGAGACCATGTATTGAGTACTGTACATAATGCTTCTAAACATTATTTCTTTTAATTATCAAAGTGACATTATGGGGCAAGTACACTTAAAATGACCAGTGAAGGAATTAGAATCCAGATTCATCAGACTCTAGAGTCAGTGCTCAGCTACAAGATTAGATCATCTTTTCACAGGGAATCTTACCAGCACATCCCAGCCTAAAGGATTAGTTTCCCAGGGTCAGGTCATCACGTTGGCCTGTACAGCTGTTGAGTGTGAGTCTGTGTGTGTGCGTGCACAGGTACAGGAGACGAGAGGTGGTTACATGATAATATACAAGACAGCGAAGGCTATATTCCTTAAATAGGTGATGTTAGATAGGACATGGCGAGTTAATAACTGGTATATAGTAAAACTTCAGCTTTCAGGAATTTAAAATTTTAGAAATTTACTTCTTAGAACACAGGGTAATTTTAAGATTCATCCATCTATGTATCTCTGTCACTGCATTTACCAAGCTGTTTATAATTATTTTTATGTATCTGTCTCTCCCACAAATCTGGAATAAGGACATAAATCTTAACCTATTTATACTATTGCTTCAGCAACTACCACTATCCCAGGTACATAAAAAACATAAAATAAGTGCTTAGTTGAACAATGGAATTGAATTTAATATATAAAATACTGTAATTAATATAGATACTACAATCTGCTGGAGGAAATAGTCACTTAGCTAGTTAATAGATCACCCCACCATTCAGCACCATCATCTTAATGTTAGGGGTAAATTTTGAGATTTGAGAGTATCACCAGTTTTACTGCTTTACAATGCAAAATAGTCAGTGTTACTCAGGTACTGCCTTTATTTAAGAACTTTACCAGTCTCTTAAATAACAAATAGGTGAAAAATTGTATATAAATACTTGCTAAGCTATATTTATATAACACCTATATTCTTGTTGCTTGTAAAATACTTGAGAAATATATAGGCATTCTGCTGTGGATCCACTGTCCACTTTTTAAGTATACATTACTTAAAAAGGACATGGCAAGAAGAATATTCTTGCTTTTGTTATTCTGTTATGATTACATTATACTCTTCCAGGGAGATGAATCTAATTTCTTGGACCTAAAGGATTATCTTTGAGAGTGACATATACTACAGTTATTAGTTAGTTATTAAATAATATTAGCATTTATAGGTAATTTTTACATGATGAAAAGAGCCTGATGGAACTGGAAATTATGCTTAGGCATGTTTTAGATATGTTTTATTGTTCGAACAAAGTCTGTTCCTTCAGAACTGTGTGGATTTCACATTGTTTATTAACTTCAATTAGATAATGAAATTAATTTATAAGAATCTCACTTAGAATATTTTTATATATCATAGCAGAAAATATACAAATGAGCTGAATATTACATTTAAAACTAATGCTGTCATATCTCTTGTTAATGCTATTTGTAACCATTATTATCATTCTAATAAAACAAAGTTGTACTTTTTTTCACTTTCAGAGAATTTTCACATATTAGCTCAGTTTATTTGCAGCAAGCTTTGTTTTCCCTGAGGCCTGCCTTCAAGGGAAACTATTTTACCAGCACTTAACCTATTGAGGTTTTACCAAAGACTACCCAACCTGGGGGACAGGAAATAGCCATCTCAGGTTCAATAAAAAACAGACCTAATCATAAGACTACAGAATGTCCCTTCCCCATACTACACTACCACATCAACAGGGCTACTGAATGATATAACAAAGGAGTAGAGCTAAAAGAACTACTTAAGGAGTTTCTAAGAACATCAAATAACAGCGGAGACAAAAACAAGAATAGTAGAGGAAAATTCAGCATCTAATACATAGATACAGCTAAGAGTGAACATATCCTAACTCCTAGTTAGATAAACACAAAACCTCAAAGTAAAGGCCTATTTACTTCAGTTCCTGACACATCATGTCCAGCTTTCAACAAAAAATTACAAGACATGCTAAAAGGCAAAAAGTACAGACCTAAGGGATAAAGCAATCATCAGTTCCAGACTCATACATGGCAGAGATTTTGGAATTATCAGACTAGGAATTTAAAATGACTATGAATAATATACTAGGGAGGCTAATGGTTAAAGTGGACAATATGCAAGCAAAGAGATGGAAACTCTAAGATAAAGAATCAGAAGGAAATGTTAGAAATCAAAAACATTGTAAGAGAAATGAAGAATGCCTTTGATGTGCTCATCAGTAGACTGGACAGACCAAGGAAAGAATCAGTGACTGTGAAAATATGGTAATATAAACTTACCAAACTGACTGAAAAGAGAAAAATCGAATAAAAAGGATGAAACAGAATATCCAAAGACTGCAAGACAATTACAAAAGGTGAATATACATGTAATGGGAATACCAGAGGAAAAAGAGAGGAAGAGAAGAAATATTTGAATAATATTTAATATTTGAATATTGAATAATGCTGGAGAATTTAACAAAATTAATGACAGGTACCAAACCACAGATATACAAAGTTAAGACAACAGGATATATACTTAAAAAAAAAAATCTATATTTAGGAATATTATAATCAAACAGCAGAAAATCAAATACAAAGTCTTGAAAGAAGTCAGGTAGATGGGGGTAGGGATCTTATCACTAGAGAAAGTGGGATAAGAATCACATCAATCCAGGTGCCTTGGTGGTTCAGCTGTTAAGTGTCTGGCTTCAGCTCAGGTCATGACCCCAGGGTCCTGGAATCGAGCCTCACATCAGGCTCCCTGCTCAGTTAGAAGCTTGCTTCTCCCTCTCCCCCTCCCTCTGCTTGTGTTCCTTTTCTCGCTATGTCTCTTTCTGTCAAATAAATAAAAAGTTAAAAAAAAAAAAATCACATCAACCTTCTCTTTAGAAACCATGTAAGTAAGAAGAGGGTAGAGTGAAATACTTCAAGAGTTTTGAAAAAATACAACCATCTCCTTAGAATTCTGTATTCAGTGAAATTAGCCTTCAAAAGTGAAGAAGAAATACTTTCTCAGACAAATAAAAATTGGGGGAATGTGTTGCCAGCTTCAGAGAGAGAATGAAAATGATATAGGTCAGAAATAGAAATATGAATGTTAGAAAAGGAATAAATAAAGGGAAAATAAAATCTTGTCCTTTCTTATTCTTAATCTAACAGATACCAGTTTGTTCAAAGTAATTATAGCAATAAAATATTTGGTGATCATAGCTTATGGATAAGTGAAATAGATGACAACAATGCTATAAGGGATGGGAGGGAGGACTTGGGATTATTCTTTTATAAGGTGTATGCAGTTCCCATGAGTGATATAGTATTCCTTGAAAGTAGACTTGTATTATTTGTAAATGCGTATTACAAACTCTCAGGCAACCACTAAAAAAAAAAAGTTGTAATTTCTATGCTAAGACAGAAGAGAAAATGGGTTATACAATGATAATTAAAATGAGAGAAGGCAGATGAACACAGGAAGATAAAGAAAGAACAAAGTCAATGAATAGAAAACAGTCACAAATATGGTTTACATTAATTCAACTATATCAATACTCGGTTTACATGTAAGTGGTCTTAAATATAGTAACTAGAAGACAGGGACTGTTAGAGTGACAAAAAAAGCACGACAACTACATGGTATTTATAAGAAATCCACTTCAAATATGAAAACACAGATAAGATTAAAAGTAAAAGAAAGAGAAAAATATATCAATGTTAACACTAATCAAGAGAGAGCTGGAGTATCTCTGTGACTTTCAGACAATGCAGATTTCAGAGCAAGGAAAATTATTAGCAATAAAGAGAGGCATTATATTGTGATAGAAGGTCAATTTGCCAAGAAGCCATAACTATTCTTAATATGCATGAACCTAACGACAGAGCATAAAAATACATGGGGTAAAAACTGAATTGCAAGGAAAAGTACAGAGATTATAGTTGGACACTTCAATACTACCCTATCAGAAAGTAATAGAACCAGTGGTCAGAAAATCAGTACAGGACAGTATCATCAACTACATCTAAGTGACATGAAATACTTCATCCAACAACAGCAAAATGTATATTCTCAAGCTCACAGGGAATATTCACCAAAACAGACCATATTCTGGGCCATAAAATATACCTTAACAAATTTAACACAAGAATTAAAGAAGTCTTGAGAAATTAAAAAAACCTTTGAACTAAATGAAAATTTTAAAAAGCATGAAAATTTGTGGGATACGGCAAGAGTAGTAGAGGGAACAGTATAGAACTATATGCACATATTGAAAAAAGAAAAAGCTAACGCCAATATTCCAACTTCAAAAAATGGGGGAAAACAGCAAATTAAATCCAAAATAACCAGGAAAAGATCAATAAAATTGAAAGCAGGAAAAAATAGAGAAATATCAACAAAACCAAAATTTGAAAAGATTAATAAAATAGATAAGCCCCTAGTCAGGCTAACCAAGAAAAAAAGGAGAAGACACAAATTACTCACATCAGAAATGAAAGAGGTACCATCACAGCTAATGCCATGGACATTGAAAGGATAAACAAACATTATGGACAAGCCTATGTCCACAAATTTTATAACTTACATGAAATGGACCAAGTCCTCGAAACACAATCTACCAAAACTCACACAAGGAGAAACAGATCATTTGGCTAGGTTTATATCAATCAAAGAAACTGAATAAATAATTAAAACCTTTTCAAAACAAAAAGCACCACACCCAAATAGTTTCATGGGTGAATTCTACCAAACACTTAAGGGAAAAATGACACCAATTCTCTATGACTTGTTCCAGAAAATAGAAGCAGAGGGAGCACTCTATGAGGTTGTTACACTAATTCCAAAACTATATAAAGACATTACAAGAAAGGAAAAAGACCAATATTTTTCATTAATATAAATGCAAAATCCTCAAGAAAACATTAGCAAATCAAAACTAACAATGTATAAAAAGAATTATACACCATGACCAGGTGGGATCTATTCCAGGTTATTCAAGGCTGGTTCAACATTTGAAAATCAATTAATGTAATCCCTCACATCAACAGACTAAAGAGGAAAAATCCTATGATATTATCAATAGATACAGAAAAATTTACATCCAAAATCCAAAATCCACTTGTGACAGAAACTCTCAGCAAGGGGAATTTCCTCAATTTAATAAAGATCATCTAAAAAACACGTACAGCTAATGGCATATATACTTGTAAGAAATTTGATGTCTTTTCCCTAAGATTAGGAACAAGGCAAGGATGTCCCCTCTCAACACTTCTATGCAACATGGTATTGGAAGTCCTGGCTAATTCATTAAGACAAGAAAAAGGAAATAAAAGGTATATAGATTGGGAAAAAAGGCACAAAACCATCATTATCTTTGTCCCCAGATGACACGATCATCTGTGTAGAAAATCCCACAGAACTGACATAAGAACTGCTGGAACTAATAAGCAATGATACTGAAGTTGCAGGAAACAAGGCTAATATATAAAAGTCAGTGACCTTCCTATATACCACCAATGAGCAATTGGGATTTAAAATTAAAAACACATAACAGCTTACATTAGAACCAAAAAAGAAAGACATTTAAATCAAAATATATGTATGAGATATCTATAATATCTATAAGAGAACAACTGTAAAACTGAATAAATCAAAGAAGATGTAAATAAATGGAGAAATAGTTCAAATTCATAGATAGGAAAACAGTCCAAATTCATAAATAGGAAGTCCCAACATTGTTAAGATGTCAGTTTTTCACAACCTGATCTATAGATCCAATACAATCTCAATGAAAATCCCAGCAAATAACTTTGTGAATATCAACAAAACGATTCTGAAGTTTATATGGAGAGGTAAAAGACTAAGAATAGCCATTACCATATTGAAGAAAAAGGATACATTCAGAGGACTGACACTGCCTGACTTCTAGACTTACTGAAAAGCAATAGAAATCAAGAATGTGATATTGAGGGGCGCCTGGGTGGCTCAGTGGGTTAAAGCCTTCGGCTCAGAGGCACCTGGG
>CM053609.1:91676308-91697936 GCA_028646535.1 Procyon lotor | reverse complement strand
ATTAAAATTGAAAAATTCTTCTCTGTGAAAGATATTGTTAAAAGAATTAAGTAAAAAGCCACAGAAGGGAGAAAATATCTGTTAACAGACTTAATCCAAAAAAGAGCTCCTAAAGCTCAACAAAAAGACAAACAACTCTATCAAAAAAACGGACAAAAGATTGGTACAGACACCTCATTAAAGAAGACATACAGATGGAGAATAAGCTCATGAAATGATACACATCACAGATCATTAACACATTGTGAATTAAAACAGGATTCCACTACATGCCTATTAGAATGGCTAAAATCTAACAGTGACAACACCAAATGCAGGAGGATGTGGAGCAACACAAACTTTCATTCACTGCTGGGGAGAATGCAAAATGCTATAGTTACTGTTAAAGACCAGATGCTGGTGTCCTCAAATTCACGTGTTGAAGTCTTAATCCCCAATGTGATGAGAACTAATGAGGTGGGGGGTCTTTGGGAGGTAATTAAGCTTAGATGAGGCCATGAGGGTGGGGCCTCCAAGATGGGATTAATGCCCTTATTAAAAGAGGAAGAGTCACCAGTTTCTTCACTCTTTACCCTGTGAGAATACAGCAAGCAGGGAGCTCCCTACAAGCCAGGAAGAGGGCTCTCGCCAAGAACCAATCTGCTGGCACTCCGAGTTTGGATTGCCCAGCCTCTAGAACTATGAAAAATAATGTCTGCTGTTTCAGCCACCCAGTCCGTGGTATTTTGTTATAGTAGCTCAAGCAGACCAAGAGAGCCATTTTGGAAGATAGTTTTTGCCGTATCTTATAAAGCTAAACATAGTCTTATCATACAAGCAAGCAAGCACTCTCTTAAGTATTTACCCAAATACTTTGAAAACTTATGCCCAGTCAAAACCCTACATATGAATGTTTATACCAGCTCTATTCATTAATTGCTCCGAATTGGAAGCAACCACGATGTCCCTCAACAGGTGAATACATAAACTGTATTTTTTTTTTTTTTTAAGATTTTATTTATTTGACAGAGGGAAACACAGCAAGAGAGGGAACACAAGCGGAGGGAATGGTAGCGGGAGAAGCAGGCCTCCTGCTGAGCAGGGAGCCCAACATGGGACTCGATCCCAGGACGCTGGGATCATGACCTGAGCCGAAGGCAGACGCTTAATGACTGAGCCACCCAGGCTCCCCATAAACTGTATTTCAATATCATTCAGCAAAAGAAGAAATGAACTGTCGAGCTACAAAGACACAGAGGAACCTTTTTAAAACGCAGTCAGAAAAGACTTCCTAATGTATGATTCCAACTATATGATATTCTAGACAAGGCAAAATTAGAGACAGAAAAAAAAAAAAAAATGCTTGCCAGAGGCTGGAGGAAGGGAGTGGGGATGAATTAGTGGAGCACAGGAGTTTTTTAGGCCAGTGAAAGTATTGCATATGCTTATGTAATGGTGGATACATAACATTATGTTTGGCAAAACCCATAGAACTATACAACACAAAGACTGAACCCTAAAGTAAATTATGGACTTCAAAAATAATATATCAATACTGGTTCAATGACTGTAACAAGTGTACCACACCAAGGTAAATAGGGGAAACAGGGCCATGGAGGGGGACAGAAGGAATAAGAAAAAAAGAAAAGGAGTGAGTATATGGGAACTTTGTACTTTCTAACAAATTTTTCTATAAACATATAATTGTTTTAAGAAACAAAGTCTATTAATTTAAAAAAAACCACCATGCATTCAAAAAAGACTAAAAGAATACACATATACACATATATTAATGTCTTTTTATTTTCTTTGTTACATTTTCTATATTTTCTGGGTTTTTCAACAATGGGTGTTCATTGCTATATATTTTAAAAATTTATTTTAAAATGTGCCGAATGGAATGAATAAATTTGGCATTAAAACAGAACAATCTGATCCAGATTAAATTAAATCCAGAAAGTTCTGATCTCTGACACTGTTGTCCAGTTAACATAATCTCTAATCCTTCTTTTTCTTTTCATGTATTAATTAAAAATCATGCTACCTGGGGCACCTGGGTGGCTCAGTCGGTTAAGCGTCTGACTTCGGCTCAGGTCATGATCCCAGGACTCTGGGATCGAGCCCCGCATCGGGCTCCCTGCTTGGCGGGAAGCTTGCTTCTCCCGCTACCACTCCCTCTGCTTGTGTTCCCTCTCTCGCTGTGTTTCTCTCTGTCAAATAAATAAAATCTTTAAAAAAAAAAAAAAATCATGCTACCTCCCTTAGAATTGTTTTCTGGGGGGACAAAATGAGGAAAGCTCTTTAAAAATAATTAAAAAAAAAAAAAGGATATTGAAGAAAGTGCTAAAAATGATTAATTATAGGAAAAGATAAGGTGTTTCCTTTGATTGAAGAGGGAGATAGGCCTGGAAAGAATTCAATGAAACCGCTAACCAACTAACAAAAGGCTAAATTTATCACAAATTAGAAATACAAAGGGAGCATTCTATTAAATCAAAGGCTTTCTCAGTTCAACTGTAAGGCTATATGGAGGAACAGCTTAAATTCAATAAAGTATGAGTCATGTTTTAACTAAAACCTCTGACTGGGAAGAAACTTGTCCTATCTGAATGTATTTAATTTCTACCTCAGTGTAGATGTTTTTAGGTTCAGAACTGCAGGAATTTTTCTGGTCAAAACTGATCTGAAGGCTATCATCTGAGATATAAAAACACAGTGCTTCCAAAGTCCTCTTTCTTTTATAGCAAACAGCTACATAAAACTTGTCCATACATATAATTGTTTCTTCCTCTTTCCTAATTGATGGAATTTCAAGGCTTACAAGAAATCAAAACGATATATAATCAAACTCCTTTCCCTATTTATTGTCTCCAGACTGTTAACAAAACAAAAACAAAACAAGTCTTAAAATTAACAATATTAATCCTTAACTGAAATGGCTTTGGTGTAATAATATCTCATATCCATTAACAGGCCTCAACCACTCACTTAAGCCCACCTAAGTAGCTTGATCTGGTTCCATTATAATAATTTATGTTTTTTTTTATTCTAGCATGACACAGCACAGAGATTTATTTCACACTTAACTTTTCTGAATTAAAAAAAAAAGAAAGGATTCAAGAACAGGTGTCTCAGGCTAGATTTGGGACTGTATAAGTGAGCTTTGTGTTAGGGGATGATAAGAATACATTTAAAATTTTAATTTAAAAATTTAATTTAAAAATTAATTTAATTTTAATTGAAGGCCAGGCTCCAGAGGCAAATAGCATGGAATTTTTTTTTTTTAATGCTAAAATCAGCCAGCTGATTTGCCAAAAAGGGCAAGCTAGCTGACGGTTATAGCTGTTCACCATCATGCAACAAAACCACAAAAGCTTTCTATTTCTTGAGGTATGTCTTATCCACATGGTGGACTATGGTCTCTACATATCATTTCTGTACCCTGGTGTTAAGTTACCCCAGCATGACATAAAACTATTCAAAATGAAGGAAAAATTACTTTCTGACTATATTTTTTAAAATGATCTACAATTACATCTCGTTTAGTTAATTTAGGAGAGAGTTGACTGCATCATTCTTACTGTTTTAGGTAACAGTCACTGAGAGAGAGTGAATTCTTCCATGGAGTACTGCTAGGAAAAAAATGTGTCCAAATCTCTTTTTTGAATTGGGAAACTGAGTGGCAGATTGAAAAAAAATGTGTTGTCTCACATTCCAATGACAAAAGAGATTGTAAAATGTCAAGCAAGGGAAAAAAAAATGTCAAGCAAGGAAAAAAAAAAGCTTTTACCTTTTCCTGATTTCTGGTAGTCACTAACCTAAACATAAAGAGGGAAGACAGGAGAAATAAAAATGGCCTTTTTTTTAAAATATAGATTTTATTTTATTTTTGTTTATTAACTAATTTTTTAAATTAATATATAATGTATTTTTTGCCCCAGGGTATGTGTCTGTGAATCATCAGGCTTACACATTTCACAGCACTTACCATAGCACACACCCTCCCCAATGCCCATCACCCAGCCACTCTATCCCTAACCCCCCTACCCCCCAGCCATCCTCAGTTTGTTTCGTGAGTTTAGGAGTCTCTTATGGTTTGTCTCCTTCCTGATCCCATCTTGTTTCATATCCCTCCCCCATCCCCTACAACTCCCCGCCCTGCCTCTCACATTCTTCATATCAGAGAGATCATATGATAATTGTCTTTCTCTGATTGACTTATTTTGCTTAGCATAATACCCTCTAGTTCCATCCACTTCGTTGCAAATGGCAAGACTTTGTTTCTCTTGATGGCTGCATAGTATTCCATTGTGTGTGCGTGTGTGTGCGTGTGTGTGTGTATACATACCACATCTTCTTTATCCATTCATCTGTTGATGGACATCTAGGTTCTTTCCATAGTTTGGCTATTGTGGACATTGCTGCTATAAACAATAGCCTTTTTGGGGCACCTGAGTGGCTCAGTGAGTTAAAGCCTCTGCCTTCTGCTCAGGTCATGATCTCAGAGTCCTGGGACTAAGCCCCACATTGGGCTCTCTGCTCAGCGGGGAGCCTGCTTTCCTCTCTCTTTCTGCTTGCCTCTCTGCCTACTTGGAATCTCTCTCCTCTCTGTCAAATATATAAAAAAATAAATCTTTAAAAAAAAAATAAACAATAGCCTTTTTAAAAATCCACAGAATGAATAGTCTTTTCCTGTAAGTATTTGTTATCTGTGGTTCCTGATACAAAATAGCATTTGATTAAACTAAACTGATTAAACATAAAACTGGATAACAACATAGTATGTTTTACCAAAACGTAATAGCTTTAAAATGCTAGTTTGCCTTTGACAACAAACAATTCATTCCATCAACATACAGCAGTGGAACCATTTCTTTCCCTGCTCTTTCTAAATAATGACATGGCTAGACAGAGGGTTCAGACTATATTTTAGTGAGAATGCGAAGACTTCATTCAAACCTTCACCAAATGATTCTTTTCCTTCTCTTTTCCTTTAATCTTCTCAGCATAATCTAAAGACCCAGGCAATTCATTTCAATGGGACAGAACTGCAAAATGGTCTTTAAGAAGTGGTATGGCAAATGCAAATAATTTGCAGAAGTGTTTTCTTATGCATCTGTGGCCACTCCTGTTTTTACTCAATTACATAGATAATTCCACTACTAGAATAGAGAGGAATACATATTAACAAGTACTTAAGGGCATGCTAACAGTTGTTATAGTAAAACACATATCAGTCTTTTGCTGAACAACTAAAAATGCCATCAAATATACATTTTTATATAAAATTAATGTCAAACAAAATACCTGCACCAACAACAACACAGAAACCAAAATTGCTACTTATTACTAATATACATTTCTTTTCAGGCTAAGAAAAATGTTCAACAAAGAGATTTCATTTAATCAAATGAGAAACATTTAAATTATATATCCACAACAGACTAGAGAACAGTGATTTGTCCATATATACATTAATTAGTGCAATAATTATATATTAATATTAATGATATTCAGAAAAAGTAGCTTGAAGCTAGTGTCAGATTTTTTTAAAATGTCATGAATATGGACATAACATATATTACTTATAGACTGGATGGCAGTCTAAACAAACTACAAAATTAAAGAAGCTTTATGCCTCCCCCTGACTTAATTTTTTTGTGTTTGGAATATTGTTCAATTGGCATGGAGTAATTTATCTTTTTCTCTTTTTTTGAGAAAAATCCCTCTGTATCCAACCATTTGATTAATTATTTAACTGTCATATTATAAATTATGCTAGCAGAAAATGCATCTCCTGATATAGCTTAATACATTCTTATGTGTGTAATTTAGAAAGCACACAAATCTTTCAGAGTGACATTCATTGTTTATATCCTTGCCATAGTTTACAAGAAAGGTCTGAGTAATAAGAAGAGTGCCAATCCTGTCATTTCCTCAATTTAATTAAAAAATTCCCTAACAAGCAATTCTGTACTAACTTGACTGTTTTTGCTGATATTTTCAAATGCATAGCTGCATTAATTTATTGTTTTTCAAAATGATTGTTAATGTTATAAAATTACACGTTGAATTCCTACACATAAAGAAACCTATCACAAAAATTGCAATAACTGTGAATGTAAACACTGGTTTTTAGTTTCACCTATTCAATGACTGTTAAGAATGAATACAAAATTTTTACATTTTGTACAAAAATCTTTTTACAAAATTTTGTACAAAAATCTTTTACAAAAAGATTTAACTAAAACACTATCATTTTCATACTTTTACAGCTGAGAAAATACTTGTACCTAAGTACCCTCTATCAGATTTTAGTGTCCCTTGAGAAAAGTAATGTAAGTGCTATTGGGTCTATTTTTTAGTCACATTCTCCTAAAGTATAAACTGAGAAGCAGATAGTTTAATGCTCTCTTCCACATAATTCAGCAAAGGAGAGGCAGAAGGAAAAATAATGCCCAGGAGTTCTGATACTTTGGTATTCTAAGTAAGATAAGACAGGCACATAAGCATTTTTATCATTATCTGAAAAGCAATCCAGTCTGCAGAATTCTATATCTAAGATTTCTGGTCATTTTACAATTTTTTAAAGACCAGTTCAAGGACGTCTGGGTGGCTCAGTTGGTTAAGCGTCTGCCTTCCGCTCAAGTCATGATCTCAGGTTCCTGGGATCAAGTCCCACATTGGGCTCCTTGCTCAGTGGGGAGCCTGCTTCTCCCTCTGCCTGCAGCTCCCCCTGCTTGTGCGCTCTCCCTCTCTACTCCCCTCTCTCTGACAAAAAAATAAAAAAAATAATAAAAAAAAAAAAAAAAAAAAAACCAGTTCAAAAGCCATTTCCATCTCATTTTTTCTGGCTAGGATGACAGTACTTCCCAATCCCTTAGGGCTTTGTTTATATCTTTAGAACATCACTAACTATATTTTGTCTCATGAGATCGATTTTTTAAAAAAATATATTTTATTTATTTATTTGACAGAGGGAGAGAGATTACAAATAGGCAGAGAGGCAGGCAGAGAGAGAGGGAGAGGCAGGCTCCCTGCTGAGCAGAGAGCCCGATGTAGGGCTCCATCCCAGGACCCTGAGATCATGACCTGAGCCGAAGGCAGAGGCTTTAACCCACTGAGCCACTCAGGCGCCCCCTGAGTTCGATTTTTAAATGTTTGTTAATCTAGTATTTAGATTGGAAGCTTCTTGAGAATAGGCGCTCTGTCTTAATCATCTATAATGTGACTGGCAAACTGAGGATTTCTTAATACTTCTAGCAAATTACTCATCTACATAAAATACAGTAATATCTACCATATAGGTTAATTGAGAATATTAAGTGAAATAACACATGCAAAGTTTTAAGCACTGTTGCATAGTAATAAGATTCGCTAAATGTTAGCTATTGAGATATGGAGTATTACTTCATAGTGCCTAAACTGAAAAGTATTCAATAAATGTTTACTGAGCAAAGATATCCGAAGAGACAGACATACACATACATAGCTGAGAATTTGTACAGGAAAATATCATCTTTAGTCCATAAAGTACAGTTAAACTTAGCTATTTTTTAACTATTTTTCAATGTTAAGCATTTTCTTAGTTATTTTTAGTTTTACTCATTTTTTATGTTTTACCAAAAATACTAAGAATAAAAATTTTAAAATAGTCTTTTAATATTAGGATTATTTTAACTAATACAAGTATGCAAAGGTGAAATTCTATCACAATAAAATTTATAAGACACCAAGAGGGTTCAATTCTATTGAAATTTTGTTTTAAGCAACAATAAAGCCATCATATTTTTTAAACATTTTTCACATATTTCACATATTTCCATGCCTCAGTAAAATAAAATAAAAAATTATGTTCTTTAACAAAAAAACAAACCAACCTTTTCCTACACCTGTTGCCTCATTTACTGTCCATCAGAAATCTGTGAATCACATAGATTTGACTACATTTCCTTTATTTGGTAGGTTTGGAAAAGGAGCCTAAAATTTTTAGCGATCATTTTGCTTAGATGCAATTTAATTAAAAAAACAAACAAACAAAAAACAACTAAGCAAGTGAGTAACAAGTATTGGCCAGTAGAACTAGGCAAAAAAGAGACAAAAATAAATCAGACAAGTTTCTCAAAGAAAACAAACTATTTATATATAGTATATTTATAAGTGAGAATATAGGGTCAATTGGAGAGAAATATCACAAAAGAAATGATACTAAAAGATAAATAGGATTTCGTGTGATGAAATGGAGGAAAGACATTCTAGAAAGAAATAACATGTTCTCAGCATAGAAATAAAAGTGTACATTACTTTAAAGATTTTATTTATTTGACAGGGAGAGTGAAAGAAAGAGCACAAGAAGGGCAGCAGAGGAAGAGGGAGAAGTAGGCTCCCCGCTGGGCAGGGAGCCTGACATGGGGCTTGATCCCAGGACATGGGGATCATGATCTGAACCGAAGGCAGATGCTCAACCAACTGAACCATCCAGGTGCCCCAAAAGTGTACATAACTTTAAAAAAATAAATCAGTAGCTGGACTGGTGAGATCAGGAGTACTGGGCACATTCTGAGAAGTGGCTTATTTCCTATATGGTAAGTAAGGTGGTGTAAGGTACTTACACATACCTCTCTAGACACTAAGTAAGGTGTTTACACATACCTAGACACTACTTATTATCAGAATATTATTCTGATGGCAGTGTGGAGAACTGATTAAAAGGAGATAGATTCTGAAAGCAAGAGGGACAGTTAGGAGACTACTGAAATAGTTGTCCCACAGAGAGATTAGGTATGAGTAGACAAGATAAAGATAGGTATGGTCTACTATGACCTAGCAATATACTACACTTCTAGACATATGTACAGCTTTCTAATCAACATGCTGCAAAATAATTGGTGGCAGGTAAAAATTTAAGGTGTAAGGACAGACATAAATGAAGCAGTTGAATAGAGTGGAGACCAGAAATAGGCCCATATGTTGTCAACTGATTGTTGACAAGAGCACCAAGGCAATTCAACAGGGAAAGACAAATCTTTCAGCAGATAGAGCTGGGCCAACTGGATAAACATATGGAAAACAATGAACTTTGTTAAGGTTTACCTCATATTGTACACAAAAAATATTATCAGTGGGATAACAGACATAAATCTAAAAGCTAAACCAATAAGACCTTCAGAAGAAAATATAAAATAATAACTATATGATTTTAGGATAGGCAAAGATTTCTTAGGACACAAAAAGCACTAAGTTTTATAGTACCAGAACAAAAACTGATAAACTGGACTTCAACAAAATTTAAAAAATTGTGATCTTCAAAACACACTGTTAAGAAAATGAAAAGACAAGCCACAGACTAAGAGAAAATACTTACAAATCATATTTATGATAAAAGCTCGTATCCAGGAACACACACACACACACACACACACACACACTCCTCCTATAAATTAAAAATAAAAAGATAAACAACCCAATTTCAAAAACTAATTTAAGACTTGGATAAGGGTGTTAGTTACACTATCAAAACTCACTGAATTGTACAATTAAGATCTGTTTATTTCACCAGAAATTAATTTTACCTCACATTAATAAGCACATGAAAAAGATTAAGTTTTAAAAAAACTATTCACAAATTTACAATGGTTGAAACTGTAGTTGTTTGGTAATTATTATTTTAGAGTAGGAGTCAGCAAACTATTTTTTACGAAAAGCCAGATGGTCAATACTTTAACTCTGCAAGCCGCAAGTCTCTGTTGCAACTATTCAACTCTGCCACCAGGGTATGAAAGCAGCTACAGACACTATGTTAACAAATGGGCAAGGGTGTGTTCTAGTAGAACTACGGAAATAGTGGGGAGCTGAGTTTGCCTGAGGACTACAATTTGCCTACCCCTTTATAGAACACAAAATTCTATAGGTAACACACTGCCAGAGAGATCTCTGTAGCTTTACCATATACCACCACCTCCCAGGTGATAATTTGGGCAGGAAAGACATATTTTAATATATGGTAAGATGTGAAAAACTTTGATAAGCACTGCACTAGAGATGCAAAAGCAGATGGGCACAAAGATATTCATTAACCATTATTTATAATGGCAAAAACTTCAAATAATTTAAACATCCATCAATGAGGGACTACACAAGTCAAGACATATATATACAATAAAATACAATAAAAAAAATGTTTACCTATGAATATGTGTATAATACAAATGGGTGCCTCTAAAATGGTCACTTATGGCAAGCCACAAGGCAATCTTTTAAAAAAATTCCCGTGGAGTTAACATACAGTGTGATATTAGTTTTAGGTGTATAATATAGTGATTCAACAATTCCATACATCACCCAGTGCTCATGATAAGTGCACTCCTTAATCCTCATCATCTATTTAGCCCACCCCTCCCCACCTCCCCTCTGGTAATAATCAGTTTGTTCTCTATAGTTAAGAGTTTGCTTCTTGGTTTCTCTCTTTTTCCCCTTGCTCATTTGTTTTGTTTCTTAAATTTCACATACGAATGAAATCATACGGTATTTCTCTTTCTCTGACTTATTTGGCTTAGCAAATAAGTTCTTTAGCTCTATCCATGTTGTTGCAAATGGCAAAATTTCATTCTTTTTATGGCTGAATAATATTCCATTACACACACACCATAAGGTAAGAGGTAAGAGGGAGACTTGGAATAAAACGAACTGCCTTGGAGCTCTAATATATATATCTCTCCAAATCATCTTATCAAGTTAGCTAAAGAACTAACTAACGACTAACTGCTTTGGCAGGAAGGTTTTTTAATTGGGGTCAGTGGTCTAGCTAGGAAGGCAACTTAGTCCCCAAAACTAGGGAGGAATTGATCAGGTTTCCTTTATAGGATACCGTTGGTGCCTAATCAGTCTAGACATGGGGATTTTAGTGGGCATTCCAAGTAAAACCCAAAAGTAGACAATGATCCCCATGTGGGCTGAGGATTTCTAAACCTGGCTTTCCATGGCAGGATGAGCAAAGGATAGGGTTATCTTTGTCTCTCTAGTATAATTTACCTATTCTGTTTTCATTTACATTTCTGAATGAGTTTCATAAAAAGCCATTGAGTACTTCTAAGTTTCATTAATGTTGGTTGTTAAAGGTTCTCTAAAGAAGCTCTTGCTGAAATCCCATGACCTAATTATGTTATTTTATTATTTTGCTTTGTTTCCATAAAGGTAAAGGGCTAATAAAAACATACAGGGTGGTTTAAAATATATAAAGCATTGCCAAATACATTATCACTTTGAATTCTCATAATTCTGTAAGGTACATAGAACAGGTATTAAGAAAGTTTGTGGGACCTTAAGGTCACACCCTAATAGCTCCTGATTCTAAATCAATGACATTGACCTACCTGTTCTTACAGACTATGCCTTTCCTCATTCTGTAAAGGCCTAGCTTGTGTTCTAAAGTGATGTCTTTCATTCCTTCAGCCAGAAACAATTTCTCTATTCTCTGATGGCCCACAGAACTTTATGCCTCTCTTGTGACACTTATCATACCCATACATTTACAGACATATGGATTTTATCATACTCAGTGCAAATTCCTGAAGGGCAGGGACTGGGTCTTAAATTTATCTTTATATCCCCTACAGCATCTAGAAACAAAGTTCTACTTGATGTCTAGTGCACTACCCTGTTTATGTGGGTGATCCACATTCTTAGAAACTTCATTATAAAAATATTATAAATATAAGTGTGCCCATTTATATTTACACCTAAATAAATATACAGTATTTGTGTGGCAGTTGTACCTTGAAAAACTTAATATGGAGAGAGAGAATCTCAAGCAGGCTCCATGCCCAGTGCAGATTCCTACACTGGGTTTGATCTCTCAATCTTGAGATCATGATCTGAGTTGAAATCAAGAGTCAAACACTCAACCCAGGTGCCCCTTTAGTTTATTTTCTTTTAAGTAATCTCTACACTCATTGTGGGGCTTGAACTTACAATCCCAAGATCAAGAGTCACAAGCTCTACAGACTGAGTCATCCAAGTGCCCCAGACATACAATTTTTGAATACAAATTATAATAACCCTAATATTATATCTTTTGGCAAAATCCATTTGACTTATAGCATTACTATCTGCAGTTCCTTGCTTCTAGGGAATACAATGTCCATTGTTTAAAGGCTACTTATATTAGTAGATTAAACTTTAATTGAATGAAAAGGAGTACCTCTTTTTGAAAAGGTAGGGAACTCAGGTCTAATCCTTTCCAATACTGTCAGGAATATTTTTATTCCCAGTTTTCTGGGGAACAAAACAGGAGAAAGAATACCGAACCCTAAAGTATCAGCTAGGGATGTTTATAATTCTGTAATCTGTAATCTGCTTTTGATCCCCAAAAGGCAAGGAAAATCAAAAGCAAGGCTTTTGATCCCCAAAGGCAAGGAAAATGTGTGAGAAGGAAAGTCTATTATCTAAATTACATATATATAAAATATATTTTATATTGTTATCTAATGTATAAATCTCTACTGAGCCTTCTTACTCAGCAACCTTCTTTTGGAAGGAAAAAAAAAGGATATGTATAATTCCACTAAAGATCATGGACTATTATCTTTTCCTATTCCTTGGAATTAGCTTATAATTTATATAAACTTGAGGAAAAACAATAAGGAAATACTAGATTTATATCATACTCAGAACTCTTGCATATAAAACTAGCCAAAAGAACTAGGAGGCATTCTTAACTTTATCATTTCAGTAATTATCTTATTTGTAGAATCATTTCTAAACTTGAATGTGATCTACATGTTTTAAACAAATAGAACTCTTATCAAAATGCTTCTGAAAGACTGCATTCGTCCTTGTATATACTTTGGTGTTTGAATCAAAAGCTAAATATGACTGAGCATCAAAGACTTAGCATAGATGTGCCTCAGGAAAATAGAAAAATCCAAACATTTGAAAAAGGAAGGAAAGAAGGAAAGAAGGAAGGAAGGAAGGAACGAAAAACAATTGATTAATCTGAGGACTACTAGATTGTATTAGAAGAAAGGTTCTTTACTTTAGGAAAGAATTTCCTTGTGGAATCCTTTACATAGCTCCACTAAAATATTTAAAATATGACTTGGATTTATAATAATTCAACTTATAGCAAATCTTTATTTTTTAAGAAGATTTTATTTATTTATTTGAGAGAGAGAGAGCACAACTAGGGGGAGTTGGAGAGGGAGAAGCAGGCTCACCACTGAGCAGGGAGCCCTCCATGGGACTCAGTCCCAGGACCCCGAGATCATGACCTGAGCAGAAGGCAGATGCCCAACTGACTGAGCCACCCAGGTGCCCCTATGCAACATAAAAAGATTTCTATATTGACAAAACCACTGATAATTTCTGAAACTGGCATCATGGCTATGTGGCCCAGACACTACACAAGGAATAAGAGTACCTGGATTCTACTTCTAACTCCAGCAACCTTAGATAGGTTCTAACTAGATGTAAGAGGACTTCTCAAAAACTTTTCCAATGAAATTGTTTCTACTCCACTTTAATGCTTATTATGTATTGCTACTTCCTAAACCATACCTCTTTTTTTATCTCTGAACTCGTTCTGCCAGAACCTTGTCTAAAAAGGCCAGAATATATTGCTAAAAAGATTGATTCTTAATGATAAGCTATTTTTTTAAAAAACAAAATCTACAATTTGGTAAAAGTGCTTCATACAGCTTTGCAGGGTAATTTAAAATTTGGACCCAGATGCAGGAGAGGTAGGTTTGATTTCTTTCTTTTGCTGCATTTATTATGTTCTGATCAAGTGCTTGGTCTTGTGTAATAACCCAAAAGACCTAGGCCCTATTGCCTCTAGAGTTTCCTCTTGAAGATAAAATAAACTAAAAATTCAAATACAGAATGGTGCTTCTTAAAGTTTTCCAGCAAAATGCTCCCAATAGCAAAGGAGGGTAAACTTATACTACTTATGAATCTTACTCTAAAGATCTTATTTATTTATTTATTTATTTGACACAGAGAGAGAGATCACAAGTAGGCAGAGAGGCAGGCAGAGACAGAGGGGAAGGAAGCAGGCTCCCCGCTGAGCAGAGAGCCCAACTGGGGGCTCGATCCCAGGACCCTGAGATCATGACCTGGGCCGAAGGCAGAGGCTTTAACCCACTGAGCCACCCAGGTGCCCCATGAATCTTACTCTAAACCAATGGGCTAAAGTTTGATGTTTCATCAAATTTTTCATTTTATACCATTATAATATCCTGTTTGTCTTAATATTTGAAAAATGATTGAACTTATGTGCCAGCAAATAAAATTAATAGTCCAGGAAAATGTACCATGTTTATCCTGGCAGTCTGTAAGCCTCTGACTTACTTTCCCCAGGTTTACTTGTAATTCAACTTGAGAAGCACTTGTAGTAATAAATTTGGAAATAAGCATCTATGTGGGCTCACTCTGGGCAAGGCTGTTGTGTAGACAAAGCTTCAGCTCCCTAATCTTGTATTTCATAACTATAAATGAGATATCAAAGGGTTCTTTTTATGTCTTTCAGTGGGAAGCTGAAGATAAAGGAAATGTCATAGCGAAAAGTAGTTTGAGTTCTTCGGAGACATAATCTGGTATTTTATATTTCTGAAACAAAGATCTTTCTTTATGAAACATGAATAGCAAAACAAAAGTCATATAGGTTGAAACAAAAGTCCTTATGTATCAGCAATGATACTTGCTTAGGTCAGTAATTCTTAGAGGAGTGGGGTATAGGGCAGAGAGACCCATTGGAATCTGGAAGCACGGACAGCTTGCTTTTCAACCATGTATGGCACCAACTCACTCTCCAAGCCCAGTATCACCACCTCTTGCCCCAAAGTCAGTCAGTTTAAAAATCACTAACTACACTGAGCCACTGTTATGGGTGGGAGTAAATCTTCTATCTCAGATGTGCTGGTATAGAAAAAATATTAAGATGGAGGCTTAAGGTAGCTGCTGGGGAGACTCTTGGGTCTAGAATTTTATTATGATTCAACAGTGCGTTTATTAAACACAGAGATATTTTAATGTCTAGAAGTTAGTCTAAGAAGTTATCTTTCCTCTCTGGATCTCTTTCAATTTTTTCATTTAACGCTACAATTTTAAAGAGGAAAAACTATAGACACTCTTACAAAAGCTCAATCTTCATCTAAGAGTAAAAAGTTAACTTTTCTGTTGTTGCAGGTTATAATCTAATAATATATTCCATTATCATATTTGTATTTTAAAATCTGGGGACCAAACACACACGATGAAAATAAATTATACATGAAAATGATCTTAATACCTGTTATAGTTCTTAATCATTTTTCCTTGTGATTACAGCCCTACGAAAGTGGACAGGGAGGTGGGTATTGAGTATAATGAGCTTTTTGTGCAGCTAAACTAAGGTTCAGGAGCTATAATTGATTGCCAAAATCCAGAAAGATTAAAACAATGGAAGTGAGATCAGATATGGTCAAACCGAGAGCCCTTATTTTTCCTTCTTTCTCACATTACCTAAACAGAGAAATAAAGATGTTTTTGCAGCATGAGGGATCCAAAATATATGCATTTATTTCAAGTTTCTATTAATCAATCACCAAAGGTTGAAAATATTACTGTAAAAATGCCACATAGCATATCCGTAGCCTATCCCAAGAGGTATATTATGCCTATAGACTCTTAATCACTTCATTAGTTTATCAATCAGTCTATGTGAGTTTAGCCATTATTAAGGATACAAACTGGCTGGATCATTTAGATGATTCGACATCTTAGTAGTTCTGTAAATGTTAAAAATACCAGTTTCACAGGAAAACCTGAAGTATAATTTAATTTGTGCTTTGTTTGCTAAAGATTTTCCTTTTGGGGCGCCTGGGTGGCTCAGTTGGTTAAGAGTCTGCCTTTGGCTCAGGTAACGGTCTCAGGGTCCTGGGATGGAGCCCCACACTGGGCTCCCTGCTAGGCTCGGGGCCTCTTTCTCCCTCTCCCACTCCCCCTGCTTGTGCTTACTTTCTCTCACTCTCTCTCTCTTATCAAATAAATAAATAAAACCTTAAAACAAAACAATTTTCCTTTTGACCTAAGTGACAGATAATTTGCTTAAGGAGTTTAGTGGTAGAACTGCCCTGTGATTGAGCAATCCCACTTCTGGGTTTATATCTGAAGGAAACGAAATCATTGCCTCAGAGAGATATCTGTACCCTCATTTTCATTGCAGCCTTATTCACAATAGCAAAGACACAGAATCAACCTAAATGTCCACCAATGGATGAATGGATAAAGAAAATACACATACACAGAGGAGTATTATTATTCAGCCATGAGAAGGAAGGAAATCCCAGCATTTGTGACAATACTGACAGAACTTGAGGACATTATGCTAAGTGAAGTAAGTCAGAGAAAGACAAATACTGTATGACCTCATTTGTATGTGGCATCTAAAAAAAACTGAATTCACAGAAACAGAACAGATTGGCTGGGGAAGGGTGGAGGCAGAAGAAAAAGATGAAGGTGGTCAAATGGTACCAACTTCCCGTTAAGAGACAAATTGGTGCTGGGGATATAATGTACCATAACAACTATAGTTAACAATGCTATACTGCATATTTGAGAGTTGCTACAAGAGGAAATCTTAAAAGTCCTTATAAGTATATGAAGTGATGGATGTTAACTATTATGTTGTACACTTTAATACAATGTTGTATGATAATTATATCTCAATCAAACTGGAAAAATAATTTGATCATACAAGCTAGAAGACTGAACTACCTTTCTATTCTTTCCATACAAAATGACAGTGCAAACTGTTACATATAGAAATTATCCAATTTTAAAATGCAGGGGAAATAGCATTATGTAGGTGTTTTAGAAAATCAACAAAAATATTTTGTTTTTTTCTGAATTTTAGTTTGTGGTATTTGTCAGCTTTTAAAAATTTACCAAGAGTAAACTCTAAAAGATATTAAAAATGAAACAAATATTTTTTAATATAAAAAAAGTTCAGTGGTACCTGGATGACACCAAGAGCCAGCTGAAAGTCAATTAATTTCTAACTTTGCCCTTCTCTGAAGAAAAACAAAACAAAGGGCTCTGAATCTTAAACTAAAACCTGTTGGTTTTAGGGAGGAATAAAATCGTAAAACCATCCAAACAGAAACCCAATAAATGACACATGTTTTCAGAACAAAACTTTAGTCTCGCAATAATCAAACTCTACAAGAAACTACTTCTAGTTTCCCCAATGACTCTTTGCTCTCTGGCCTCCCTTTTCACATGTTGTGCCCAATGACAGAAAATTCTTCTATCACATCTTTATCTGGCTGACTCCTACTCATACTTTGGGCTTCAGCTTAAAAATCACTTCTTCCAGAAGAATCCCAAATATGTATTAGATATGTGCTTCAGAGTCCTATCAACTTACCCATATCACAATGTATTTTAACGTCTATTCAGTTGTCTGCCTCCCCCCTAGGCTGCCCCTGACAGGACAGGGACTGGTTTGTCATTTTCGTGTGCCTGGCACAGAGTAGGGGCTTTTATTAAATTACTTTTATTTTAACATTGTCTCCATATAAGGATGACAAATAAAACTCTGACCAAGACCTTTTTGAAATGAGGTATGGAGAGAAGATAACCTAGGCAACTAAATATAGCAAATGTCAATCTACCTAAAGATGTATTTAAATCAGGCACTTCTAGGGCATTAAATTTTTATCATATTTAGAAACACTTTTTGTTACTAGTCATTATCTTTATTTAAAAGAAAGTTTTCCCATTAGACCTATCAAATCAAGTTGGTTCAATTTTTTACATATTTATTAAGACAGTGGGAAAAGACAAGAGAAGGAAATACAAAATAGTCAAAGTGGTTTAACTGCTAATCTGAAAAAGGTTCAGTTTTTAGAATAGAAAAAAAGAGTGGAGAATTGAGTTTAAATGGTTGACGTTCTCTGTTGCTAAATCATCTACTGAAGACTATTTATATCAACTAGATAAGCATTTTGGAAGCTGGTCATCATAATAGCCCAAAACAGTTAATACATATTAAATATCAATTAATTGTTGAAAGATATGTCAAACCATTAAACACCAAGATTCCATTCTGAATTATCATAAGGAATATATTTGGAAGAATGAGTCTTATACATGTAGTTAGTTCAGGTTTAGGAAATAACTTGTATATATAGAAAGATAAATTGTATATATAGAAAAATAAATTGACCATTTTATCAGCAACTTTAGAATAGACATGATATCTATTAGTGATGGGAAAGATTATTATTATTATTATTTTAACTGGAAGCATAATTTTGGATATTTTGCTTCACTTAATGAAATTATTTACTGCAAAGGATATAGTTTCATAAATAATGAAGGAGAAAAACAGAACTCAACCCACAACAAGGTATGCTTTAGCTACTGAAATGATCAGATGTGCATACTAATTCCTGTACTGGTGACAGATTTCAATAGAAATCACTAAATTCCACCTGCAGGCACATCATGTCAAGTGTGTATAAACAATAATAATTTCATGGCAGTGGTGCCAGGGGAAATATCCCAAGATTCTTTATACAAGTCAGTACAATAACAGATGTAGTAGCTGATTTATGGCTAACTAAAGAATTAATGTTAAAGAGTTTATTAAAATTCATTCTGTTTCCTCTAATTCTAGAAATAGGTTAGTTTCTCCAAAAGGTATATATACAGATAATATATGTAAACAGAAACAGAAGTGGAGAGATACCAGAGCCTTTATAAAAATAAAACATTCTAAGCGCAAAACATAAATCTCTTCCTTCTTTTAGATAAATGATTAGCATCTAAATTACTTTAGTTACAAGGAGTTCTGCAAGCATACTGAAAATAATCACTAGTTTAATTAATTAAAGGTGTCCAACAGGCACTAATTCATTAGCACAAAGAAAAGTATATAATTTTATACAATACCTGTAGTGATAAAGGGAAGATCTATAAAATCATAATTCTGTGCTACCACGATAAAATGACTTCTTTAATCAGGGACTGCAAATGTCTGAGAAGAAAATACCACAGATAACTCTACACTGGAAACTATACAGAAGGTTTGGAAAAAGTTACAGGGCAGGGGGAGGAAATAAATTAGTAATTTCATTTAGTTCCTAGGCATTCAGGATACTCTATGTCTGCCATCGTTCTAATAGGTAAGGTGTTGGGCATGAGTGGACTGGGAAAGATATATAGACTGAAGGAAGTCAATGTGCCAACCACAGTTCTGTTATTTATAAGATGAGTAATTCTGGATAAATCATCTGGTGTCTACTAGGCCTTAGAATCCACATAAAAGAAGGATGATTTCTAGAACCTGTTTAACTGTAACATTAAGAAATTCTGAAATTCTGCATGTTTCAAATTCAAGCCTGTTTAGCCGTCATATGCTATAGCTGCCAATACAGACTACAAAATGTATGAGTAAGGACTAAAAATCAAACCAAATAACTAGTTGTAGCTTTTAGGCAAGGCCAAACTATATATTAAATTTGGTAAGTCTAGTGAGGCCAACTTTTTACTTTTCTATTAACACAAGAACCTTGCCCTACTCTGGCTATGTACTTCACAAAAGAGGCTTGAAACTAAACCAAGTTCACAAAATGAAAAAGCTAGCCACAATGAATCTGACAGAACTGCTTTTCCTGTATCTTCCTTGACACCTAATCTGTTTGCCCCAGCTATAAACCACAGACCAGATCAATGGAAGATGTAACCTCAAACTCAAAGTTCACTTAAGGTTCTAGATTAAGACATTCTTTTAAAACTTGGCGTTACAAAGAAAAAATATGTTGATATATATAATAAGGCTCCTAAATCATCCTAAGGAAGAAAAAACTCACATTCACAAAATAATACTTTAAATCCACATTGAACCGGGGCACCCAAGTGGCTCAGTCAGTAAAGTGTCTGCCTTTGGCTCAGGTCATGATCTCAGGGTCCTGGGATTGAGCCCCACACTGGGCTCCTTGTTTAGTAGGGAGCCTGCTTCTCCATCTCCCTCAGCCTATCCCCTTGCTTGTGTACTTGCTCTCTCTCTCTCAAGTAAATGTTTAAAAATTAAAAAATAAATTCATATAGAACCTTTTATAGAACTTAAAGCATTTTATAAAAGTTACCCAATTAACTTTTCTGTCACCTCTGTGAAGAGTCAGGTAGTATCTGGTATTTTCCAAAGGAGGTAAAAAGAAACAAAGGAACTAAAGTTACTCACTTTGGCAATGATAGAGCTTAATTCCACATCTAGTGTTAAATTTGTGAAAAAAGATTCTCCACTCCATGAGAAATTATATTAACAGAAATGCTTCAGCCTTTTGAAAAATTTCTGACTTCCCACAATATCTAAGTGCAGATATGGTGTATTGTCTTGTGTAGCATTTCACCTAATCACTTAGTTCAGTATCTGCCACACTGTAGGTACTCATTGTATATCTACCCAGTGAATAAAGCTATAATTACTAGAATTCATTATCAAGTACTATGCTAAGTACATTACATATATTATTTCACTTAATCCTACCAACAAATGAAAGAGGTAAGTAAATTATTACTTCTCATTTTACTGATGAGGGAACTAATGCCTAGGTTAAGTAAACTGCCCAAGATTACAAACTGATAAAGCCAGGATTTCCACAGAGGTAGCCCAATTTTAGACCTTGTTTAAAGATCATCACGGTATAAGAAAAAAAAAAAATCATCATGGTATAGATTAGCAGTAAGAAACTCTATATTTTATTTCCTTTTATCACTAAATTCTTGGACATAATGTCTAACACAGTACCTTACTCATTTTTTTCCTCATCAAATGTTTCCTGAATAAAATTAAAATTGCACAAGCAAATTAAGTTTCATTGTCCTGAACTGTAAAATGGAGGTAAAGATACCTGCATGGTCTGCCTCAGTGATTCTTAAAGTGTCTTCCCTGGATCTGGAAAATTTGTTAGAAATGCAAATTCTCAGCACCCCTCCCAAACCTACTGAATCAGAAGCCATTGTTTTAATAAGCCTACCAGGTGATTCTCATGCATGGTTAAGATTCTCATGTATTAAGTTAAAAGTATCAAATGAGTTCAATAATGTGAAAGTATCCTAAAAAGTGAATTGTGTATTATCATTAAGAGTAAATTACATTCCTTAAAAAAACTTAGTGGTTTTGCTAAATCCAGATAAAAAATGAACATTAGAAATGAAATAGGTCATAACGCACTTTTAAAATATCATTCTAGATTTTACCTTGGTAATGTAGAACAGTCATGGATCCAGAGAAAAAGATGACCATGAGCCATAAAACTGAGCCTAGAAATCTGATAATGTAGAATGTGGCAGTTCAACCCAGAAATGTGAACTACTGCACAGTCTTCTTACCTGACCAGTGTCCAGTGGAGGTGCCAGATCTGTCTGTACATGTCTCACTTACAGGTCTAAACACAGTTTCCCATCCGCCAGTAGCATAGCGCCAATTCTGAGATTCCAAGATGAGTGTTCGCTGAGTACCATATGCAATCATGAAGCAGTAGACCACATGATGGAGTTGACAGCCATACCCACAGCCTTTGTTAATATTACATACCAGCTTCTTGGCTTTGCTGCAGTCCTTGGGATTCTGTCAGGGAGAAAGACAAACAAAAGTGAAGACAGG
>CM053609.1:91635829-91675808 GCA_028646535.1 Procyon lotor | reverse complement strand
CGCCAGTAGCATAGCGCCAATTCTGAGATTCCAAGATGAGTGTTCGCTGAGTACCATATGCAATCATGAAGCAGTAGACCACATGATGGAGTTGACAGCCATACCCACAGCCTTTGTTAATATTACATACCAGCTTCTTGGCTTTGCTGCAGTCCTTGGGATTCTGTCAGGGAGAAAGACAAACAAAAGTGAAGACAGGTCATCCTCTCTTTATAAGTGACAAGTGTCAAAAGTCATATAATTAGCCAGGACAGATCCAGTGTATCTTACTAATAAGCAAAGAAACCAACTTTAAGGATTGAATTTCAAAGAATCCACTGAAAGTTTATTTTAAAGAGATGGCAGTGAGAAGGAACAACTGCTTTGGAAACATCATTAAACAAATATGAAATGAAGCATTACGTTGAAAAAAATACTCTTTCACTTCTCTGTCACTCAAAACATGCGATATGATCATCTCTGAACTCAAAGTTGCATACAATGAGATCTTTAGGAAAGAAGTAAATTCCAGCTATATGTCAGCATGCTGTGACTACCTTTTCAGCTGAAACTTAAATCATCTTAAATGAAAAATTATAACTTACCTATTAATTCCATCTATCTTCAGAGTTCTAGACGTCACAAACAAAATGTATTTTTTCATTATCAAAGTGAAACCACTGAATTAAAAAAATGAGTTCAGGACTTAAAAAAAACCTAATCTTGGTGATAGCTACTAGTTATTTTCACAATAAAAAGTAGAATATGTTCTATATCATGCTAATTTTTTAGTCATTGAAGTATAATTAACATACATACATAGTGTTAACATACAGTGTTATGCTAGTTTTAGGTGTACAGCATAATATTCAACAATCCTGTACAGTACTCGGTGCTCATCATAAGTGTAAGCACCATCTGTCACCAAACATTACAATATTGACTATATTCCCTATGCTGTATTTTTCATCTCCTTGACTATAACTAGAAGTTTGTACCTCTTAATCCCCTTTATCTATTTCACCCAACTGCCCACCTACTGTTATGCCAATTTTTAATCAGGAGGTCCATTTTTCTATTTGTATACTCTGCTATAAGATGAATAGCAAGTGGTTAAAATAATATTATCTAACAGTGAGTGCAACAGGGTTAGTTAATGAGAGATGTCTTTTTTATTCTAAAGCTTCGACTCTGCTATAATTCATATGGGCTATTGCTAAATATCCCTAAGCATCTTAGTCTTGAAATAAAAATTTGTTTTGACAGGGACTCCTTAGCCTAGGAAGTTTTAAGTTGTTTTGTCTGCAAGGTTTAAAGAAAGGATGGGTGCCTTCGGGAACAGAATCTTTTCTCCCACAAAGTGAGAAGCAAAGTAATCAGTTCTCAATTTATATGAGCCTTGGAAAAAAGCAGTTGCCAAACCACAGATCTACAACTATTTCCCAGGATATCATGTATTTGGTCAAGCAGAGCCCTAGAAACAAAAGCTAGGAAGGTGAAGGTATAAGATGACTCAAGGAAAAGCTGAGAAGGGAAAAGGCAACAGTTACTTTCAGAAGAGGTATCTTTTACATTCAAATATGCCACAGCAGACTGGTCTTCTTAGATCAAAGATGAATCCAATACCACCAAGAGCCTTCTTTAAAAAAAAAAAAAATAGATTTTATTTATTTAAGATGGAGAGAAAGCAAGCAAGAGCACAAGAGCAGGGGGAAGGAGAAGCAGATGCCCTGCCCTATTAAGCAGGGAGCCTGATGCAGGGCTCAATCCCAGGACCCTGGGATCATGACCTGAGCCGAAGGCAGACACTCAACTGACTGAGCCACCCAGGTGCCCCTATCAAGAGCCTTCTGAAATGTTAAGAGTCCTTATGAATCTGAAAGATTTTAGATAAAAGTCAGCAAGACTTGGTCAATACTGTTTCCCTAATCGAGTACTAGAGTTGCTGATTCATTTTGAGACTTTGAAATCTACTTGGTTTAGCCACAAAAGATTTGAGAGGAACAGAAGTGTATGTGATGTGTTGTTATTGGAACACCAGTACTATTTATTTTCTATCCACTATAATATAAGAATCTTGGGATTAAATAACATTCTCTAACTGATCCAAAGCTTTATTATTAACTCAACAGTTTATCAAAAGGGCAAATAAAGAACACTGACATTTGTCAGATTTTTCATGATTTGCAAGAAATATAGCACTTGAATATCTCTAAAATTCATATGAATGAAAAAGAAAGTGTCCTTTATACATTTTTCAAAAGGCTTCTTCTTTTAGAATAGTTTTTAGATAAATAGAATTATTGCAAAGATAGTACAGGGATCCCATATATCTCACATCCAGTTTCCCCCTATTATGTCTAACATTAATCTTCATTTTTTAAAGGGAAAAAAGAGTGAGGGAACATAATAATTAAACATTTGAAACTACAAGATTTTTTTTTAATAAAAAGAAAACACATTTGCATTTAAGACAGGCACATCTACTATGTCTCCTGAGTTTAATTAGAATGCGATGCTTTGAGCACAGGAACTGACTCCTAAGAAATGGACAGTTCATGAAATGAAGCTTAAATCAAGAGTTTTAGTGCTCCTCAAACCAAGCTAAATCAAGAATATATTAAATCTTTCTGTTAAGTCATAGGTGACATGGAGAAAGGAAAATTTGGTTCTGGAATGAAAAAGGTCTACATATATACAGGGTAACCAAGGGAAGATCCCAAGGCAGAGGCTAGCAGTAAGGGAAGAGAAAATGAATGACTAGAATGAGAAGAGTAAATAAAATACTGAAGAAGCTCAGAGCCACAGCCCAATTTTTTCATAAAAACATTTAAAAGTCTGAAAAATTCAAAATATCTTGTTCATAAAAAGGCAGAGACAGTGAGAAATAGGAAAAAAAACTGTGTTTCCAACACAAGATTAGACTTGCCAGAATAAATATCCAGAAAAAAACAAGCAACAGAGATTTATAGGAATCTATAAAGGGGAAACAGAGCCTTTGCTATACACACACACACACACACACACACACACACACACGCGCATGCACGTGTGCGTATATACATATGCATAATATTCAAATTTCTTACCAAATAGCCTTTGTCAATTGCCACTGATCCTGGTTTTACACTTTCTGTCTTCAAAAGGCTTACCAGTATGTCTCATCCATAAGTAAGCATATATAGAAGGGCCTCATTACTAAAAGAAGCTTTAATTATGCTAACACTTTAACAGGGTAGCTATTTATAACTTCTATAGTGTGCCTAATGCATTTTCTTCTATGTTTCTCTATCAATTATGCAAGAATGCAGGCATATTGCTTTGTTCTATATTGTGATTCTTTTGATTTTTCTCCTCTCTCCCCCTTTATGACACTCTCCACTCATCACACATACACACACCCCACATGTGTGTGCATGGAATATGATACACTCTCAGCAGAAGTCCTACTAGGAAGTACTTTTCAACTGAGAGTGGAAGATGGGGAAATATAGATTAAATCTACTCAGGGATCTTAAGTCCCCGGGGTCTCACTTCTTTCTGCCTTGAGTACTACTCACTCACCAAGTATAGGTGAACTTTTGTTCATTAAATAAGTATTTATTAAGCACTTAATGTATACAACAAAACTCAGGAGAAAGAGAATCCAATAGAATAAGAAATTATACATAAATAATAACAAACAACTTAAATGTAATAAGACTGCGATAAACAAGAAATTAAAGAATAGAAGAGGGAAAATCACTTTCAGCTGAACGAGACAGGATTATAAACAATATTATATTTAAGCTAAACCTTAAAAGATAAAATTTATTGTGTTTATGAAATGCTAAGTAAAAGTACTTTTTTCATTAGTAAATGGGTATCCATATTGTAAAGAATGATAGTTAAGAGCAAAGTCAAATTATAAACTCTCTAAATTATACTTTTAATGTGGGATTTTTTATATATAGGGTCTTCTTGGAAGTCAAAGGCATTATAATAGGCACATATATTCTTCTTGCAATGATGAGTATTATTCAATTTTAGAACCAGGAGGTAATTTGGTCAAAATTACTTGAGACAACATGCTCTAGTTAAAGAACTTTGCATAGAGAGGTGTAGGATATGATTTTGTTCTAATTCAGGCTCTGTTATGAATTAAATTGTATGATTTTGATTCATTTTCTTAATTTAAAATTATGACAAAAATTATCTTCCTCACTATCTCCTTCTGCTTATCCATCCTTCCTTCTCAGAAATACTATGAAGCTAAATAACATGGTATATGTTCAAAGCTAATTCAAACATACCATCTCATTTATCCTCATAATCTCAAGAGACACTATTTCACACTGGACAAATGCAATATTTTTTGCATTTAGTGCTATAACGTAGCCCAATTATGGACCTTTATTAGCTAACAATGTTGTGTAACATTTTTACAGTTATAATTCTGCAGCAAAACTATCATTATAGTACATAAAAACTAAGAAATAAGGACTTAAGGTAAAACACTGTTCTTCTGTATTCAATTTCCTTTTCTTCCATTTTTTTTTTAAACACTATCTGAAGCATTTGTTCTGACACTTCTAGTTTCCAAGAATGACCCTAGATCAATAGAACCAAAAGCTGTATTTGTTCTCATTAACCTATAAATAAAAATTGAGAAGTATATTAAAATCAATATGCCCCTAAGATGGTACATTAAGAGAAGCAGCCTCTCTTAAACCTAAATGATTACTAATTCACTAAAGGCACCATCATAATGCTGAAACATTTTAGTCCTTTTTACTTTGGTTAAAATACGAAAATAGTTACTATTGAACATATTTCAAATTAGGAAGCCTGCTTAATTTCTACTTTGCTAAAAAAAAATAATTTTGAATCAACTAGTAAACCAGAATTATTTTTATATTATGTAATCACTGCTAAGATTTAGGAGTTCCCATTGCCTTCATTTAGTAAATTAGTAGTAATTGTGAATTAATGATGTAACATTATAAAAGAATACTGATTCCATGACTTTTAAGTTAAATCAAAGATAAAGCCTTTTGCCACAACTATTTAGATTTCCAATATACACAAGTAAAAACCTCTTCAGAGGAAAATTTTCCAGGCACCGTGTAATTTTCCTCACGTATCTGCCTCAGTTTACTACAGACCAAAAACACTGCATTAAAAGGCTAAATTAACAATAGACAAATTTAGTCAATATAAACTGGACATAATATCTCCAGGCAACTCCTGTAAAGAGTAAATGCTCAAAAACCAGTAGGTAAGTGAATTTCATGTAGGGAGAGAAAGGTGATGTCAAGCTGACAGTGACAAAAATAAATTGGTGACAAGCCAAAATTTAGAATTCAGCTCTCTCAATCTATTGTTCAATGCTCTTATCTTAAAGACCTCCTATGAGATCTTTAATCCATGATTCAAGAAGAAGCGCAGGCTCAGAGCACTTATCTGGTCACTCTCCTAGCTTTATAGACAAATCCATACTTGACAATAAAAATTTTATATATTTAAAGTGTACAACATATTGATACACACACACACACACACACACACACACACACACACACACACTCTGTATAATGATTACTACATCAAGCTAATTAATATATCCATCACTTCATATCATTACAATTTACTTGTTGGTGGTGAGAACACTTGAGATTACCTCTCTTAGCAAATTTCAAGTATATAATGCCAGTATTATTAATTATAGTCACCAGCTGTACATGCTGTACATTAGAACCTATTCATCTCACATAAGTGAACTTTTATACCTTCGATCAACATCTCCCCATTTCCTTCATCTCCTTGCTCCTGGTTATTACTGTACTACTCTCTGCTTTTATGAATTTGACATTTTTAGATTGCACATATGAGATCATGCAGTATTTGTCTTTCTGGGTCTTATTCACTCAGCATTATGTCCTCCAGGTTCATCCATCTTGCAAAAGCAGGTTTTCTTATTTTTGTGGCTGAATAACATTCCATTTTACACACACACACACACACACACACACACACACACACACACAATTTATCCCCTGACAGACACATAGGTTGTTTTCATATTTTGACACTTGTGAATAATATTGCAATGAACAAGGGGTACAGTATCTCTTTTGAGATAGATATCATTTCCTTCAGATATATACTACCAAAAAGTGGGATTGTTGTATCATATGGTAGCTCTATTTTTAACTTTTTGAGGAATCTCTATACTGTTTTCCATAATGGCTGTTCCCACCAATATTCCCACCAATGTTGTACAAGGGTTCGCTTTTCTCCACATCCTTAACAAAACTTGTTATTTTTCATATTTATGATAATAGCCAGTCTAACAGGTAAAAGGTGATATCTCATTGTTTCCCGGATTAGTGATCTCTTGATCATTCACAGGTCTTATTTTGAGAAATGTCAATTCAGATCCTCAGTCCATATTTTAATCTTAACATTGAAAACATACGTTATTTGTTTTTTGCTACTGAGTTGAATTCCCTATGCATCTGGATGTTAACTCCTTATGAGATATATGATTTACAAATATTTTCCCTCATTCTGTAGGTTGTCTTTTCATTTTGTTCATTATTTCATTTGTTGTGCAGAAGCCTTTTCATTTGCTGCAGTCACTCGCTGATTTTTACTTTTGTTGACTGGGCTTTTGGTGGTGTCATATCCAAAAACTCATTGTCAAGAACAATGTCCAAGGAGCTTTTCCTGTAAGTTTTCTTCTAGTACGTTTATGGTTTCAGGTCTTACATTTAAAGATTAAGACTCAGAACTCTGAGGATTCTTCCAGCAACTCTCTAACTGCATTTCTTCTCTAGGGAGGAGTTAAGCCATAGACAGCTATTTCCAATGAAGAGAGGTCAGAAAAACCAAAGGAATGAGCCAGATAAGTTAAATTTTATTGTATTCTTCGTCTGCTCTAATCACAAGACTAAATAGTTTTTAATTTGTTTGTTTAAAAAGATCTGCAAAATCTAGCTTTCTGTTGGTGATGAAGAAAAGATTCATTAATAGTGTGGTGAAAGCATTTCATTGTTTGGGAACAGTCTGATTTATTTCTCTAAAATTATTTTCAGAACCAACGTAGAGAAGGTAATGAAGCAAATAAGAGAATCGGAGTACTGCACTGTGGTAATTAAAATGAAAACTCTGGGCATAGTTAATAACCATGAAAGAGAAAGTTAAAAAGCATTCTCATTTTTAAAAGCCAGACCTGGAAATTATTGTCTTTTAACACATTAAACATGAATATTTTCATAGCAAAGATAAGATGGTATCGAGGTGTCCTTTCCCCTCCAGCAAAGGATAATTTGTTGCGAGTAGTAAGAACAAAATAATAGCTGAGGCACAAGTAGGCTACCCAATGCTGTAGGAAATCAGTTTCCCTTTAGGTATTTTATAAAATTTCAAGCGTGGAAACTTAATGAAGAAAAGATATCAAGATACATACACACTGAACAAAGGCATATGGTCACTATACAGTTATAGAAGAGGAAAGATCTTGGTAAGTAAAGAAACAAACAATTGGCTTACTTTAAACACATTTCTAAAATTTTTGCTCTTTGCCTACAAAGCTCTATTGAATGTTCTAAAGCTATTTGTAAAAAAGATGGAAATTCTACAAATCCAGTGGAAAGCAACAAACATTATGGAGCATTTCTTCTACTGAGGGTCTTTGAGTCAGTAGTCTGTCGTCTCTGGATCTTCCAGATGGTCTCCACAAAAATCTCTACTTCAGGTTCAAAAGATGAGTACAATAGAGCAACCTTGCTAATATTTTCTGCTACTATAAAAGCCACAAAGGTAGAGAAAGAATGAAATACATCCAAGTCTAACTTTTCTCAATCAAGAATCCAACAGAAATAAGGCTAGTGAAGAAAAGCTAAGTTACCCAAGAAACCAGATTCTGCTAATCCTAAACAAATGTACAGAAGATGTATAACCTCAAGCACCTTCAAGAGGTTTATAGTCTGATTTCTAGGTGTCAGAACCAACTAACTGCTCAGTTTAAAAATAACATACTTTAAAAATTAATGTTTTGAATTTCAGAAATGTCCTCCACCTATTTTACTTAACAGAACTCATTCGGCTCTCTTTCCTTATTCAGAGAAGACATGGCAGGTACTCTTTAAAAAAGAAAAAAAAAAAAAGGAGAAGGGAAAAGAATGGGGAAAGGACAGAGGGAAAGGGATTTCAGAAAGGGGGAAGAGAGAAAAAAGGGTGGAAAGGAGAAAAGGGAAGAAGTGTTGAGGGAAAAAAGAGGAGGGAAGTGGGAGAAAAGTAAAAGCAAGTTTGGGAATGGTTAGTCCAGATCAAAAGATGAAGCAGGAAAAAAAAAAAAAAGATAAAGTAGAAAGCAGATACAAAAGAGAAACACTAGTTGAAACTCTGTTCTTGTGCAAAGGCTGCTGCAAATGTTTAGTTTTGTTGTAAATACATGAGTAACTTAAACCGTCTGCCAGCTCTTCCATTCTGCAAGGTGCCATTTGTCCCAGCACTTGTCTGTCTACTCACTGGCTTTTAAATCAAACCATCAACAGTAACTAAACCAGAGGTCAAATCCTGCTGCCTCTTCTCTGGACAGAGGCACTGCTCCATTTCTCCATGTAGCTATCCATACACTAAGAATCCTCCGTTAGCTGGTTTTAAATTTCTTTGAAATCGGAGGGGGACGTGATAATAATAATTAATATAATAATATAATATAATATAATATAATATAATATAATATAATATAATATAATATAATATAATAATATACATTATCTCTTTTGAGATAGATATCATTTATGATATCTCATTTTGAGATAGAAATCAGAATATAATAATAATTAATAAAAATGATATTATTATTACTTTTAATTAAAAAATTCTTTTTTTAAATCTATTTACTTGAGAGAGAGAGAGAGACAGAGATCACAAGTAGGCAGAAGCAGGCAGAGAGATTGGGGGAAGCAGGCTCCCTGCTGAGCAGAGAGCCCAGATACAGAGATGCGATGAGGGGGGTCAATCCCAGAACCCTAAGATAATGATCTGAGCTGAAGGCAGAGGCTTTAACCCACTGAGCTACCCAGGCACCCCCATTGTTTGTAAATTCCATTTTTTAGAATTTTTAAATTCTTTTTAATTAGATTGAAGAATGTCCTGTTTTTTCCCAGTCTGCTGAGTGTTTCATGTCAAGAATGGGTGTTGGATTTTGTCAACTTTTTTTTATCATATTGACATTTTTTTTATCACTTATCAACATATTTCATTATTATTTTCAACCTATTTTATGATATGTACATATCATGGTCAAATGGGGTTTATTCAAGGAATGCAAAGTTGGTTAAGTATTCAAAATTCATTCGATGTAATCTATCATATTAACAGTTTAAAGAAGAAAATCCACATCATTATACCAATTCATAAAGCAAAAACATTGACAAATCCAACATCCATTCCTGCTTTCCTATGCATAAGCTGAACTCTCAGTATTCAATTGTGATTCATCTATATATACACCCACATGCAACTTATTAGTCTACTCATACCAACATTTTACTATTTCAAATGGGATACAGAAAACTCACTACCTTTACTCTCTCCCCTTTTACGATTTAATTGTCTTAAAGATTACCTTTGTATACACTGAAAACTACATCAGATAATGTCATAAATTTTGCTTTCCACCACCAAACATTTTTAAAAATTTAAGCGGAGAAGACTAATCAATTACCCTATATCTACTCTTGCAATTGCATTTTCTTCATTCCTGACATTCCAAGTTTCCTTTGTCATCATTTTCTTCCCATCTGAAGAATTTCTTTTTTTTAAACCAAATCCACTGGTAATGAATTCTTCCAGTTTTCCTTCATCTGAAAATGTTTTTATTTCACCTCTTTATATTCTCTCTGGATAAAGAATTCTAGGTTGCCAGTTCTTTTCTTCTGGAGCTTAAAAAATATCTTACTAATTCTTTCTGGCCTCCATGTTTTCCAATGAGAAATTGACTGTCATTCAAATCATCCCTCTATATGTAATGCATTGCTTTTTTCTAGCTGCTTTAAAGAATTTTTTCTTTATCTTTAGTTTTCAGCAAATTACTTATAAAGTATCTGGAAATGGATTACTTCGGGTTTTTCCTGTTGGGAATTTGCTCAACTTCTTGAACTTGTTGGTTTGCCAAATTTAGGAAGTTCTCAGTCATTTCTTCAATCCCTCACTCTTACTTAAACTTCTCTCCTTGGACTCCAAAGATAACAAACAAATTTTTGTTGCTATTGTTATTGTCCCACAGGTCCCTGAGGCTCTGTTTACTTTTTTTTTCAATCTTTATTCTCTCTGTTGTCAGAATGGATAATTTCAAAACATTGCTCTAACTTCAAGTGCACTGATTCTTTCCTCTGTTACAGCTATCCTACCATAAGCCAGTTTTTTACTTAGGTTATTGTATTTTTCAGTCCTAAAATTTTCATTTGTTTTTTTCCTTAATATCATTTATTTCTTCGCCTAGGCTTTCTATTTTTTTGTTTCCAGTCTGTAATTGCTATAATATATAATGTTATATATTATTTTTTTTTGAGAGGACAATATTTTATTCCACCATCTTTTTTTTCCCCTCAAATACTTTTATTTTATTTTTTCAGTGTTACAAGATTCATAGTACATGCACCACACCTGGTGCTCCATGCAATACGTGCCCTCCTCAATACCCACCACCAGGCTCACCCAACCCATCACCCCTCCCTTCCAAAACCCTCAGGCTGTTGCTCAGAGTCCACAGTCTCTCATGGTTTCCCCAAATTCATCCTTCCTTTCCTTCTCACAATGCCCTCCATGTTTTTCCTTATGCTCCACAAGTAAGTTAGTTATATATTATAGATGTATAATAAATTATATCTTCTTTAAAATCCTTATCAGGTAATTCCAACATCTGTGTCATCTCAGTGTACTATCTGCTGCTGATTATCTTTTGTCATTTGAATTAAGATTTTCCTGGTTCTTGGTATATGGTAAATATCATGTTATGAGACTCTGTTTTCTATTAAATTATCTATTTTGGTAGGAAGCAAACTACACAGATTCCTAGCTCACTTTTATTGGCTGTGGCTCAAATGTCAATTTAATAGTTAAAACTTTTTCAGTGTTATTTTGTTCTGCCCCACTTGCAGGCTAACAGAGCCAATGTGAAGCCTAGGTAGTATATTATACCAGAGTTCAATTCTCAAACCTTTTTCTGCATCAATTCTCATTAGTTATATGCATGTGATGTTCAGAGGTCTGCCCTTGATTTCAAACACAGATTTAAAAATCCCGTTCTCTAACTCTCTCTTCTCTATGACCCTCCCACCACTCTAGTGATGGTGAGAATGGGAACTGCCTCATTGCAGTGTGGTGATGTTAGATGGGTTTTGTCCAATGGCTCTGAGGTTGTAACACCAGTTGGGAGAGGTAGGGTGCTTTCGTTCCTGAAGGGTAGGTATGGTGGACAGGCCTAGGTGCTCAAGCTCCACAGCAGTGGTATCAGGAAGGGCAGGGGACAACTTTTTTCATGACATTTGCCTGGAATAGGATAGATGTAATAAAAAATGAGGCCTATTTTTGGCTCTATCCATTAGTATTTTTAGGTTGGAGGATTCTCTAGCACCTCTGACTGGGATATATAGGAATAAAACAAACAAACATAGAAGATCCACGTTGTACAGGATTTTTTTTTTTTTTTTTTTTTGGTACTTAGCATCAAGAATAGGGTATAATGTGTTTACTATATCTTATCCAGAAACAAAAGCCTATACTTTAACCCAACATAGTCTCATTTAATGCACATTTAACTTACATCTATAATGCTACTTATGACTTTGTGCTTCCAGAGGCATTTGCTCATATAAGTTTCTTTTAAAAATGATAAACCAATATTTTTTCAATAATTTGAATCTCGAGAACACTATGGTACTGTGTCTTCTTATGTAAAAGGAAAATATAACATCTGTTTGAATAAAAGACCTCTAGTAGTGAACATTTAAAAGATTATTCAAAGCCTCTATGGGATGTAGACTTTGGATACAGGCAAAACTCCTTATATTTAAAAGCTTTTTCTTAGGGTACAGCATTATTTCCTTTTTCACCCATTATATACATACAAAGGGCAGGACACTAGGTCTTTTGGTTGCAAGTCAAACACAGTACCTATCGTGCCCCTAACCCTTTAATCATAAGAGGGTGTGGACACCCTCTCACAGGGTGTCCAATAACCACCTCTCTTGATTTCTGACAACACCTACAGTTTCGAGGTATGGTCTCCTCTACTGGCCTTGACACGTCCCTACCTAGCAGGTACAGCCACTTTAATCACTCCAGGGGAAGAGGATTTATACCACAATTCAAAATAAACCAAATAAATGAAAAACCCCTCCATATAAGCATGCAAACAAAAAAACCCACCCAACTCTGAGCCAAGGAAATGTCCAAAGCTACAGGGCTATTTTACTGGCGGAACAGTAACTGGAATTCTTTCAACAATCCCAGATAGTCCCTGATATGCTTCAATTTGATAAAAGAAATGATGGGGTATGTGCATATAAAGTGTTGACTTTTTATAGGTGGTACATTTTGCCTAATAATAAACAATGGTTATGCCAATGAAAAGAGAGAGGAATAAAAAAGGTGCTATAGCTCTGGGAAAGATATGAAACAGTTGAGAGAAAACAGTAATGAGCCATGGTAAAAATAAAAACCTGTCTCAATCCAGATACAGTCAGTGACTCGCTAGTTTTCCATATTGAAATCTCTATCTGCATCATTTTTTTAAGAGGGAGAATGCATGCAAGCAGGGGAAGGAAGAAGGGCCAGAGGGAGAAAATCTCTAGCAGGTTCCATGCCCAGTGCGGAGCTCTGTGGGGCTCAATGTAGGGCTTGAACTCATGACCCTGAGATCATGACCTAAACCAAAATCAAGAGCCAGAGGCTTAATCCACTGAACCACCCAGGCACCCTACCTGCATCTTAGTCTTTCTGGCTATTACAGCCTCTTGTGATAGCATGACAACAAAAACCCAAATATATCAGAAGAACTTTGCCATAGAGTAAGACAGAGGAAATTATGAACTAAAAATAATAATAATAATAATAATAATGCTACTTCCTCCCTACTTTGAACATATAAGAAATCAAAGATAAAGTAAAATAAAAAGCTTAGATGCGTCAATGCCTCTCTAGTAGAACATGATATTATTCAGAATAAAACAAGATGTGGCCCCAATATTTAAGCAGAAATCATTTTGCATCTGAAAGCTTCACAATCATTAACAGTGATTACTATATCTTAAGTAAGATAGACCTTACTTTATCTTAAGGAGATCACTGTGCTCTTAATGATCTAAAGTGACTGCTTCTCAGCCTTTTGGCTAATAATGACTGAAAAGTGAATATGGCCAAAGTCTGTAACAGAGTAGAGTATATTCTTGAGAACCTACATACACTTCATATCTAGTTCCATGATCTCACTTCATATCTAGTTCCATGATCTAACCAGTAAAAACTCTTCAACTCATTCATAAATGGAAAAAAATAACCAATTAGAATAGGAATTTCAGTATGGGGAAAACAAAGGCATATGCCCAGAAAGTTGATATTTCAAATACAGATAAGCGGTCATATACAGCTAAAGGAACAGGAGAAGGAAGAAAGGAAAATAGAAGGCAAAAATATTTAAGAATTATTTCTATTACTGTCTAGACCACAATTAACAAACTTTTCCTGTAAAGGACCATACAGTAAATATCTTTAGCTTTGCAGGCCAGATAATCTGCCACAATTATTTAGTTTTGTCACTACAGCCTGAAAACAATCATAGACGATATTTAAAGAAATATGCATGGCTTTGTTTCCATAAAACTTTACAAAAACAGCTGAGCTGGATTTGGCCTGAGGGTGGTAGTTTGTTGACTTCTGGTCTAGGCCAGTAAAATCTATAAAAACAGGTTGGCTAAAGGAAAGACAACACTAGACAAGACAGATAGGAATGCATGTTCCTTAAGAGTATTGGAACCTGTCTTATCCTGTTTTGTATTCTGATTTGATACAAGTTCTGAGATCTTTTACCATTAGTGGGATACACAGATTTAGTTCTTCAATAAACCTAGGATCCAATGCCCACATTATTTTCCACTTACACTGCTAGTAGTATTTTCCTAACGTCTCAGCTGCTAAAATCTTGATTCCTCTTTCTGAAGAGGACATTTACCTCATCCATAGATAGACTTGAGGGATACCTCTACTATGTATGGAACAACACTGAAAACTGGATAGGAACAAGTAATATTCATTTCTTACTACCTGGAAAGAAAGATGTTTGATAGATATAATGGGGAAGTCCGGATATGTTTAACATTTCTTCTGTGAAAAATCAGGCTTTCTACTCACACGTCTATCTGAATTTTAATCTACTTAGCACATCATTCTACATTCTACCACCATTAAGTTAAACTTCCTATAATCCAAAGAAAGAAAATCACTTCTTATGACTACTGGTGATTAAAGACAAAGATAATGACTTTTTGAACATACTTCCCATAGGATTTCCATATTATAATATTACAACTCTTTTTTTCTTTAGACATCTTCATTACTGAAAAAAAAAGTCTATATTCTCTACTGACTTTTGTAAATTTCTAAGTGTTTTCACAATTGATAATCTCTTATAATGACAAAGAAATCATCTTAAGAGGTAGAAACTATATATATAGGCAAAACCACTTCTAGAAACTTCATATTTTATGGTTCTCAATTATTTGAAAGTTATACTTCAATTTCATCTATTAACTAGGTACATGAGAAATCAAATTGTTTAAGGTTTCTGTGGCAAGGTCTTATGTTGTTAATGATGGGCAGATGCAAAAGAGGATGTGGCTTCACCAGGCAATATTAAAAGCAGCCCTAAAGCTTATATTCAGTTAGTTACCCTCAACAAAGCACCAGAAAAATAAAATGAAACAAAACCAAAATATTGGCTCCTCAAAGCACTTGTTAATGGTGAATATAATGACTTGCAGTTAAGGCTCTGCCTCTTCCCCCTGCCCTTTACTAGGCAAGTTACACAAACTTGTCTAGGCCTCAATTTACTCTCCTACATATTGAATATAACTACACCTGCCTCGTAAGAGTTTTTGCTTACTACCTAGCAGTACAGAAAGTGTATAGAAGGGGCAGCTTACCAGACATTATTCATCCTCACAACTTCCTTTAATGTAGCAGAAGATTAAGAAGAAATATCTCTTCCCTTTCACCTTCCAATTAAAAGACTTGAATGAGACTTTGAGATACTTGGATCTTTTATCATCTATTTTCAAAATGATTGACCTAAACCTTGAACCCAGTATAATACCAATGTAATGACCTGAACATCTCAATTCTCCACAGAAAAAATAGAAACAGTACTAATCTTTCTCAGATGGGTTTTTGAAGTTATATGAGCTGCGCAAATCACACATACCACCCCCTGATAAATATTTATCACAACTGGCATTTTTGGCTTAGATAGGTCACATATATGATAGCATTCCATACAGACCATCCAAGCATTTTTTAGAATAGCTACTACAGTACTATAAGCAATATGAGAACTACCATACCATTTTCTAGTGCCAGAGCATATCTATATATTTTAATTGACTGCAGAGACATGTAGTTGTATGCTTTTATGACTTATCACTGACTCACATCTAAGATTTATTTGATCTTAGATTCTTGGTCAGCACTCTGTCCTGAGTTAAGCAGTCATTGGGGGGAGGGGAGGGTGGAAGCCTAGGAAGAGTGGGTAGTGAGGCTTACTGAACAGACACTGTTATTGTCTATAGTAACCAGCACTCACACCTAGAGCATGGCAGTCTTACACAAAGGTTGTTGGCAGTGAACAGCAGCTGATAATCAACTGTAGGCTGGTCAATTTGAGAAAGTGCTGCATACTTGAGGGACTGAGGGACAGTGAAGGTCCTAGTCAGAAAGCTGCTCTATAAATAAGGTGAAATTTTAACTGGAGACAACCTAGTTTTTCTTTGTTATCTGTCTTTGAGACAGAACCCACTCAATCTTAAATTCTCAGCATCTATTATTTTTCACCTAATTTTGCCATATGTCTTTCTCTATTTCAAGCTTCTTAATTACAGTGGTTCTTAGGTAATCTTATATCTAAGGCACATAAAATTCTGTTCTAGTTCAGTAAGAAGGGCTTTCTTAGGGGCAGAGAGGGTTTACTGAAATGTAAGCTAAAGGGACCCTCATCTGAACAGGTCCCTTCAAAGGGCCTGGGGGGAGGAGGGTTTATGTACTGTGTTCACCTGGCCATATGTTTTTTGTAAAATTGTACATTTTGACCACAATGAGTTAAGATGGTTGTCTTGTTCACTTGGAATTCCCTCCCATCTCATTTTCTTGGTGTTGGTGTCAGTATTAGGTGGCAATGAAGTAGCTTTCAGCATTTCTGGGATCCTGTTATGGGAAAATTAAGCTGGAGATTCACTTAGTTTAGATCTACAGGATATATTTATATGGTTCAGAATTACTTTGGTGTAGGAATTTGTGTGACATAAGTAAATACAGGGCAAGGGGTCAATGTCAATGGTCCCATTGCACCCATCATAGGAAGTGTCAGGTAATCAGAGAATTGGGAGTCAGTTCTCAGTAATGCCTAGTCAACACAGAAGTTCTCTTCTGTCATTAATATCCTCAAAAATGTAGTGTATGCAATTCAAAATGTAGCTAAACAAGTATATTATTCTTTTTTTCCTTTTATGGTAAGAATCACATGAAATAGAATTTATATGAATTCCTTTGTATGGCACAAGCTTATAACAGTATTACAAACATGAGATATGTAAAGTTGTAAATTTTATGCATCACAAATAGCAATAATTAAAAAACAACTTTTTTCGGGTGCCTGGATGGCTCAGTTGGTTAAGCGTCTTTGTCTCAGGTCACGATCCTGGGGTCCTGGTTTGAGTCCCACATCGGGCTCTCTGCTCAGTGGGGAGCTTGATTCTCCCTCTCCTCCCCACTTGTGCTCTCTCCCGCTATCTGTTTCTCTCTCAAATACATAAATAAAATATTAAAAAAAAAACCCAAAATAAAAAACAACTTTTTTCATCAACCATGTTAGAGAAAGATCTGATTCAATCCTTCCATTCTCTTTATAGAAAATATTGCAAAATCACTGTAAATCCGGGGCACCTGAGTGGCTCAGTTGTTAGCTGCCTTCAGCTCAGGTCATGATTCCAGCATCCTGGGATTGAGCCCTGCATCGGGCTCTCTGCTCAGCGGGAAGCCTGCTTCTTCCTCTCCCACTCCCCCTGCTTGTGATCTCTCTCTCTCTCTCTCAAGCCTGCTTCTTCCTCTCCTACTCCCCCTGCTTGTGATCTCTCTCTCTCTGTCAAATAAATAAATAAAATCTTAAAAAAAAATCACTGTAAATCCACTTTATAAAAAATCTTATAAATCATAAAGGGTATGAAGCTAAGAAACAAGGGGGAAACAGTATTATAAAGAGTGCCAGGCAATTAATTAGACTTTCAATTTTTCTGGAGTATTGTGTCATAGTATATGTCAACTTTATAAAATTTGTAATTTGTTGGTATTTCTTTTCTTCATTATAAATAACTGATCCTCACTAGACATAGAGTCCATATTTGTAAATTTGCCTACTAGCTAAAGTTTGCTTGCAATCTCAAAATCAATACTTGAGGTGCTCTCAGGGTCACTTGTGGGCACATTCAATACAGTGAAAATATGAGCTGCCCAAAGCACACAGTTCTCAGCTGAAGTCAAACAAGGTAGCATTTTGCCTTCTTGTTTTAGCTGTCATACTATGAACAAGCATCCTTTTTGCAGTCTATACGATGCCATGTTTTTTGCATTTTTATGCATTTGTTGACAACTTCACTGCTTAAAATCGCCCCTAAGCATAGTGCTGAAGTGCTGTCTATGTTCCTAAGCACATGAAAGCTGTGCTATGCCTTACTGAAAAAATGTGTGTTATATAAGCTTCATTCAAGTCTGACTTGCAGTGCTATAAGCTAGGAGTTAAATGATAATGAATCAACAATATGTATTATATAAAATATTTTTAAATAGAAACATATATAACATAAGGTCATATATTAATTGGTTGACAGAAAAGTTCTGACCAGAGATTCACAGGAACCCAGGAGCAGAGGTTCACTAATTCAGTGTTTTTGGTGACTTTATAGAACATAATTGATGCAAATAATGAGAATCTCGACTGTAACTATTTACTTTCATATTTAAGTGTATTTGTATTCCTTTTTATAAGAAGTGTCAAAAACTGTAGAGGTTTCAAGTCCAGCCCCCAAATCTGAATCCACCTCTGGTCAATAGCCTTCCTCTTCTTTTCATGGGAACTTTGCTTTCCCCAGTTCTTGCCTTGCTGGAATTAGACCAAAATTCTGGAAGATGAACCTCTGGCCTGGGACTTGATAGTCGGGGTCAAAATCCCCAATTATAACACTATACCTATGTGGAAAACAGACCTGTTTTAAGATTTGGAAAATTATTTCTATAACAAAACTGTGTATATTGTAACCTAGAGCAGAGTCAAACTATAGTGAAATTTGCCATTTCTTAGGAAAAAGAGAGGCATAATTCCAGAAATAGACAACCACTGAGGAAATGGAATAATATTCAAAAAAAGTAGATGCTAGGCCAATATACCTAAATCAAACAAAATCTAATTTAAGTCCAACTTATATTAAAAAAAAGTAAGAAGGATAAAATCTTTATTAGGTGTTTCTATCCTCAAAGATAAAATGGTTTAGGGCAGTAGCATCTAGAATGTCATTAGTTGCTTACCTTTTCTAGGTAGTAGATGTTAAGAACCTCACATGCGTTCTCATATATACCTCAACTAAGGAATGATGTTTTAAAAATCTTTCTCAAACTAATATGACATCTATGTTAACTAACTAGAGTTTAAATAAAAACTTAGAAGAAAAAAATAAACATAAGTCAAGCACAAAAAAATTTTTAAAAAGTAAAAGCCTTCTTACTGATAATTAAGAAGATACAAATTTAGGGGAACCTGGGTGGCTCAGCTGGTTAAGCAACTGCCTTTGGCTCAGATCGTGATCCCAGGGTCCTGGGATGGAGCCCTGTGTCTGGCTCCTTGCTCAGCAGGGAGCCTACTTCTCCCTCTGCCTCTGCCTGCCACTCCACCTGCTTGTGCTCTCTCTCTCTAATAAATAAATAAAAATTCTTAAAAAAAAAAAAGAAGATACAAATATTTATTAAGTATGTAAACTTAAAAACAAAATGCTGGGATACCTGGGTGGTACAGTCAGTTAAGCATCCAACTACTGGTTTCAGCTCAGGCATGATCTCAGGGTCGTGAGATCCAGCCTTGTGTCAAGATCCATGCTCAACACACAGTCGACTTCAGATTCTCTCTTCCTTTCCCTCTGCCCCTCCTGCTCAGGCTCTCTCTCTCTCAAATAAGTATTTAAACAACAACAACAACAGCAAAATGCTGGCAGAGTTGTACTGACTACATTGCTAGGAATTTAAAAAGTGCCTATATAACCATTAGGCATCTCAAAATGTCTTTAAACTCGTTCTAAGAAAATCTAAAATCCCAAATCAGACTTTGACAAGGATTTTAAAAGAAGGAACTAGGGGTGCCTGGCTGGCTCAGTGGGTTAAAGCCTCTGCCTTCGGCTCAAGTCATGGTCTCGGGGTCCTGGGATGGAGACCTGCACCAGGCTCTCTGCTCAGCACGGAGCTTACTACCCCCCCCCCAACCCGGGCTCTCTGCCTCCCTCTCTGCCTACTTGTAATCACTCTCTGTGTCAAATACATAAATAAATAAAATCTTTAAAAAAAATAAAGTAAAAGAATAAACTAAATTTGTGATTTACTGTATGTTATGCTAATACTAAATTATACTATTTAATTAAGATGAATGAATTTTAAGAGAGTACTGGAAGATGGCACCCAAATTGAAAACGACTAATTAAATGTGTTTATTTAGGTATGACATGATAACTTATGTGGTAGTAGGTTCCACATAAGGTAGGTTCCTGAAGGAACCTACAAAAAAGCTACTAGAACTAATGTATGAGTTTAACAAAGTTGCAGAATACAAGATCAATATACAAAAATCAAGCTTTTATACGTTGAGGTAGTTTCCTTCTGTTCCTATCTTTTTCAGTGCTTTTACCATGAAAAGGTATTGAGTTTTGTTGAATGTTTTTTCTGCATCAACCAAGATGATCAGATGGGTTTTCTCCCCTTTATTTTGTTAATGCAGCATATTACAGTGATCAATTTTCTTATGTTGAACCATCCTTGTATTCTAGGAACATATGCACAGCTGCTGCCATGAGGCTGGAGGTGGGGGATAGGCAGCTGCTGTGGCCCTTAAGCGCTGAAATTAACCAAGCTTAATGCAATTCACAGTTGAAGGTTTCCCCTGAAAGTTGTAAGCCTTCAACTGAGTCCAGAGTTTCAGTGGTTATATTAGATAGTTTCTGCCAGTGCATTATCTAGGTGGGGAGATAGATTCTTGGTGCTAGGTCCCTACTCTGACATTTCTTGGAATTCCTCCCCAAATAATCAGTTTTTAAACAGCACATTAAAAATGTGCTTGGCAAACAGAGAAATTTGATCCATGACTGGTTATTTGACATTAAAGATCTATTCTTAGTATGTTATCCTTAGGTGTGACAATAGTATGTGGTTATGTTTTGAAAAAGTATGTTTAACTTTTAGAAATTTATTCTGAAAATTTATAAATAAAATGATAAAATGTCTAGGATTTGTTTCAAAACGATCCTGGAAATGGTAAGGAGTAATGGCAGTATAGACGAAACAAAACTGACCATGAATTGATAATTATTAAAGCAGGATAATGGGTACATGGGGATTCACTAGTCTTTCATTTTTATATATGCTGAAGTTTTTCCATAATAAAAAGTTTTTTAAAAAGAGTAATAAAAAAGCCTGTAGTGGGACGCCTGGGTATCTCAGACAGTCAGGCATTTGCCTTTGGCTCAGGTCATGATCCCAGGGTCCTGGAATTGAGTTCTGCATTGCTTCTCCCTCTGCCTGCCACTCCCCCTGTTCATGAGCGCTCTCTCTCTCTCTCTCTGACAAATAAATAAAATCTTAAAAAAAAAAAGCCTATAGCAAAACTTAGTGTAATCTTAGTGTTAGGGGAGTTAATAAAAAGATCCAAATAATGAGACAAAAATATAAAAATCAAAACAAAAAACTACAGGAATTTAAGAAAAGTGTGTGCGTGTGTGTGTGCATGCAGTTGTGTGTATCTGAGGATAATTAATTCAGAGATACTCTGAAAATGTTACTAAACTTTAAGCTTTCTGAGGGCACACAACATACCAGATCTATTTGTTCATCACTAAATCCTTAGCAACATACCTAATGTCCAGTACATCCAAATACTTGTTGAATAAATAAACAAACAATTCAATCAGACCTATGCTCCTATAGGTAAGGGCTCCGTAAAATCTCTAAGAATTCAAGATAATGTGGTTTTTAATAATGCTTTGGAAACCACCTTTAAAAAATTTTCTTTTTTTTCTTATCACCATCTTTGTCCTCCATCAACTTCTAGTATAACAATCCCCTTTCACTTCATGAGAACTATCCCTGACACTGTATCTACTTACTACTGTTCTTTCCTCATCAAACCTGTTTATATTCTGTTCTTGGGAAAGATATTCTCCTTCTCAGTATACTCTTAAGTCTTAGTTCAAAGAAACTGTCTACTTTTCTCTATTTGATCTCTTCTCAAACTAATAATTTCTTTCAAACAGGGAAAGGTCCTAAAAGTTTCTCCCTACTCCAGTTGTTTTATATACTTAATTAACATTGTAATACAGCTAAGCTAATGACTTGCCTAATGAGTTACAAGAATTACTACCTCTGATTTTTTGTTTTCATCCTTGTTGGGCAGAAATACAACTATTGTCTGAATCACTCATTAGAGTAGAACACACTTCATCACTCTGATGATGGGTTCGAGCTCGTGATCAGTATACCAGCAGACAAATGAAGTTTATTCTAGCCTTATTCTATTCTAGCCTTAAATCTATTTTAAAGAATTTGTTCTGTCAAAAAAAAAAAAAAAATGTGTCTACATCCTATGTTGGAGTTAGGGTCTCTTCACAATCTGAAATACATGTTTAATAGCCTCAACAACGCATTCCTAGTGTGACCTGGCCACTTTCCATTTTATAGACCATCTACAGTTGCTGGAATCCATACAGGAAAAGAGAAATTGCTGTATCTCTAGCCAGTCTGTTGTTTTTGAATGGAAAAAACAAATCTCTATTTTCCTTTAAAAAGTAAAATACTTCTCCGTTTGTACATCTTTTACTTTTCTATGAAAAGTAGGAAAATTTACTGGAAATTGGTAGGTTAGTAAGTCCTATTCACAACATAAACAAGCAATACCCCCCTAAAAACATCTTTTACTATTGATATTTTTTACATGTTTTACTTAGATTCCACTGAAAATGGGCTCAATCTTGCTTAAATAGTCAACTTTGGGTCTAGGTGGAAAAAAAATCATCCCGAACCTGAAGACATAATTTCAAGTAAAACTGGGAAATGCCTCTTGCCATAAACTCTCTGCCCTAACTAGCAGCTTTCAGCATTGTGGATGCCAACTTCAAACTGTTCCAAACAAGTTAAGAAGCTAAGATATTTGTGACTTCTTTCACTGTATTTGTTTAATATGAGCTGATCAGAATTTAATATGAGCTAATTAGAAGCCACAAAGAAAATTCTAATAACAGTAATAAAAATAGAATCTCTTTCATGTCATTCAGAAGTCTAGAAAAATGACTTATATTATGGCAAAGTGTGAACTCGTGATGAAAATATCAGCAATGTGTAGTTTTTAAAATGAACCTAGAGTTGATATCAGAAATTAGATTTCAAAATATAAAAAAGCACTTTCTCAATGTGTTATGATTTATATAGCACACTAGTAAAGACCAGCACAAAATGGTATTTAAAACAACCCAATATTACATGTTTAGTTTATGGATAAAGAACTTTTCAGGTTAACATATAGAAGACTAAGACCTTAAGAGGGTTACTTGCTCCGTTCTACTTGAGCCTAACAGCATACCCACGTTTGTCCTCAGTAAGATTATTACAATCTTTTAGTCTGTTTAGCCTTTTTATACCACACCATAAGGCCTTCAACTCTAGAGAGAAAATAATTTTAACTAAGACAACCATGGAACTTTGTCCCACTGATGTCTAGTTGACATATGTATTTTTTTACTTTCTAGTAGCTTTTGTGAAATTGCTTCTCCCAAGTAAAACCAAGATACAGAATAAATGAATGAAAATCTAAGACTGAGACTAAATTTGGAGTACATGATTAAGTCAAGCAGGATTTTCATGAGACATAATATTTGCTCAATTCAAAGGTTTAGAGAATTGCAAAAAGGTTTAGATTTAAAATGAAACTTGCAATGGATTAAGACAAGGGTTTAATCTAGGTTGTTTTCTTTGACCAGGTCTTCTATTATACCTTAAATAAATTGGAGTTTAGAAAACTGCTTGTCGGTGATAATGAGAACTGATAATAAATTTCATCATAATGAGTAAAAATCTAGTAGAACTGAAAATGTTTTCAACTGTCCAAAGCAATCACTGAAATTATAAAATCATCTGAATTTATTGGGAATACAATAAGGTATTTAAATGACTAAAATCTCCCAGATTTAAACTATTAAAACATTTTCTTTATTGTATCTTTTCTCTATTATTTCCTAGTTAGCTATAAATTATTATCATTCTTTATACAACTGCTGCCTAATAGGCCAAACTAGGAGAGCCTTCTAAAATCGCCATTAAGTTATATGAACTGCTTATTTTTATGTAGACTACAGGTATTAAAGGTCAAAGATTTTTTTCTTTTTCTCACTTTATAGACTTATTTTCTAGTGTACTACTCAGTTTCTAAGTCTGTTGAAGTCTTTCAGAATTTAAGTTACTTAAATAGCCTTTTTACAATATTTCACTTAAATTAATGGTTTGAGAACAGCAATACATTTGAATACCAAGAAACGTAACAGGAAAGAAATGTAATCACTTTTAAAAATGTGTATAAATAGCTCACCATATTTGATTACACTCTTTAATCCATTTCATTAGACCAGTAACAAATCATTCTTTTTAAAATAGCTTGCGCTTTTCTAAGCTGAGAACAGAAGTTCCAGTCGGAGAAAGCATTCCTTACAAATATATGTGTTTAATTTTATTGGAATGGGAGGAAGGACTCTTAGTCACCTCTATCCAAAGAAGGTAAAGAGTGAGTGACTGGCAGTATTAATCTCCAACAAATAATATGTTAAAAATATAGTTCCTGGGTGCCTGTGTGGCTCAGTGGGTTAAAGCCTCTGTCTTCGGCTCAGGTCATGGTCTCAGTGTCCTGGGATCAAGCCCCGCATCAGGCTCCCTGCTCAGCAGGAAGCCTGCTTCCCCTCTCTCTCTGCCTGCTTCTCTGCCTGCTTGTGATCTCTGTCTATCAAATAAATAAAATCTTAAAAAAAAAAAATAGTTCCTGACTTCAAAGAACTTTTGGACTAGATGGCAAAAATGATCATGAATATATTAAATAATTAAAGAAAAATATTTTTCTGAGATAAGTTTTTTCCTATTGAGATTTTTCTCATCTCCTTGAATATTAAAAACCACTTCTTTTTCGGCGGAAAAAAAAAGGATGGATGTAAGCATCTGTTAAATAGCAATATTTGAAACTGAAAGTAAGGTCCAATTGAAATGCTGTTCCGCTATAGTTCAAAAGATTAAAAAAGCCAACATGGTTTTAAATCATCAGCATGATTTACAAGTGAAATTCTCTAACACAGAACCACAGAAATCAGCACACAGAGGATCAAATTTGCAGTATAAGTAAAAGCACTTGGCCAAGAAGAAAAAATAAACTAAAGCAGGTGGCAGGTACTTGTTATAGTATGTGGAGCTGAACTATGACCAAATCATAGTTTAAATATAACTTCTGTTGAATAAAAATCTAATGAATATGTGAAAATGGAAGAAACTCAGAAACCATAGTTATTTCCATTTTAAATGAGGATAGTTCTGCACCGCCAGCTGTTTATAGTTCACTGAGTGAGGTTCTAGTTGATAGGAGATAATTACCTCTTCCCCACAGGAGGCAAGTGTTTCTCATTCTGCAGACACCTCTGATGAACGGTCATGGGAGTAGGAGACCAAGATAGCATGTCAAAATCAGTTTGGTTTTTAATGATCTCTTTAAACACTTGATTTTCTATTTTTTCCTGTTTAAGTGTAGGAAAATGTGCACCTTGAAATATAGAGAATTAGGTCACTGGCTATTCTTTTGCTTTTGTTACAAGACACTTAAACCTTAGAAGGAAAGCAGAGTGATTGTACGCAGAAAGTACACCAGTAATAGTATTAGAAAAGGATGGGCATGGTTTTCAACTTCCAGCATTTTGAAGTTACTTACACTAATTCATTGTTTACCCTAAGGCTATTCTTTCTTTAGGTTCCCTGTCAGAAAATAATGCATTTATCATCCTGGTCGCTTCAGCTCTTCCACCCACTTGGAAGGGCCTATCAGTTCTACCTTCCCAGTCTCTCTCAACTTTGTCTCTTCACGTCCCATGGAAACTGCCACACACCTCTGTATTTCTCACCTGCAGGGTGGGCCTCACCCCCTAAATGGTCTCCTTGCTTCTATAGTCTCTTCCAATACTAATCCAGTTCTGCCAAAATAATACTTACAGATAACAGTGCTCTTAGGTGTAAAAAGTCTTTCAAAAGCAGGTTGTGACTCCAACATGGAAAAAACTTACAGCATATTAAGCCAAAAAAAACCCCAAAATTTAAAAAGTAGATCAATCCTGTTTTTACAAATATGTAAGATTGTGTATGTATATTAATAAGAGCTAGAAGAAAACCCAAAAAGTGAAGAGAATAAATTTAAAAGGGCCTGGGACTTGTGGCTGTTTGTTGTTATAATGATGTTTATGAAACAAAATCTTTTAGCAACCACTTGTTGCTTATGCACCATAAAGCTTAACCTGCACCCAAGGACCTCTGAAATCTGGTTCTCAAACCTACCTTTTCCAGCTTATTTTATACCACTTTTTACACAACTCAGAACTCCAGACAAATTAAAATATCTCATTACTCAACGGGTTTCTGTCCTGTTCTTTCCCAACTATGGACCATTATTCATACCACATGCTCCAGTTAGTACACTCTTTTCCATTTCTATGTGTCTAAATCCTAACCAACTGTCCTTTTCAGTTCAATCCAAATACCTTTTCCACAAAGCTATCTCTGACAATTTCCTCCAATGAGCATTTCATCTGTAATGTCTCACATAAAATGTACCACTTCCTACTTTGCATTGTGGAGAGTGTGTGTGTGTGTGTGCGCGTGTGTGTGTGTAAGAAGTAGCTCCTTTAAGGCAGGGGTTTGTTATATCTTTGTATTGCACTGAAGACATAACAGTATCTTTCTGAATAAATATGTAAAATGAGTAAGTACTTAAAAAAAAAAGAAGGGCTAGGAAGACTAAAAACCAACAGCAACTTTAGTCTTACTATGATTTTCCTTCTTTTTTTCACTTACGTTTATATTTTTACCTAATTTTCTTACCTGAAGATATGTTATTCTCCTCTGGACCAGCTCTGTCAGATCTTTGGCCTCTTTTTCCCGCCAATCACCTGCTCCATCTGTTTGACTGAGGTAGTATAGATCCGTCATTATAGACCTATAAAACAGACAACATTTAGAAGTCTAACTTATCTGTACTTCCCCTTGGGATTACACGAAATCATAAGATGAGAACCAAATTCTTCATAAAGATTGATTTTCACACTGATGCTGGTTCTCATTCTTTATTTTCTATTAAGACTTTGAAATTCAACAATTAGTCCCTAACATTCAAGACTCGTTCTCACAGTAAATTTTCACCGTTGAGGAAAACATACTGTTTTTCCCCAAGCGAGTCAGCTGTACTTACTTCCCAACAGAGAGCACTATAGACTTCAGGGGAAGTGGAAACCCATAGCAAAGAAAGAGGTAAATTAACATAAGGGAGAGAAATAAGTTGGTGCCAGTACTTGAATACTACAATTTTGTTCTATCATTTCTTTCCTAAATTATCTCTTCATACATAAACACTATGTCAGAATAAAAGATGAGAGGAAAATTGAGACATAACTCTTAAACAATGGTCCGAACCAATGTTTAGCAAACATTTTTCTGTAAAGGGCCGGAGAGCAAATATTTCAGGATTTGTGGGCCTCTTTTGCTTTTGTAGCAGGAAAGCTGCCATAGACAGTAAGTAAATGAATGCATGTGCCGGTTTTCCAATAAACCTTTATTCACAAAAATGGGACAAAGTTGGATCTTTGAGAGGTGCTTAGGTCATGAGGGAAGAATCCTTATGAATGGGATTAGTGCCCTTATAAAAGACTCCACAGAACTGCCTAGCCCCTTCTACCATGTGAGGATACAGAGAGAAGGCGCTGTCCATGAACAAGAAAGCAGGTTCTTATCAGACACCAAATCTGGACATCAAGCCAGGACTTCCCTGGCTCCAGAACTCTGAGAAATGTTTCTGCTGTTTATAAGCTATGCAGTCTTAGGTATTTTTGTTACAGTAGCCTGAACAGACTAGACATTGCTATTTACACTATAATGCCTCAGAGTTGTTTCAGAGCTTTTACTTTGTGTATGAAGAGTACCTACCAATAATTCTACAACTAAGAGAAAATATCCATTGGGTGTGGGTGAACCACACCCAATGGATATTTTCTCTTAGTTGTAGAATTGAAAGTAATGCATGGTACTAAAAGCTGGTCAGAAAAATGATCCAATATCCGGTGCCTTATGCCACTCTGAAGAAGGGGATTGGTCAGTGAGAACTCATTTAAGAGATAATAAAACCAGCCTTTTAACATTTGTGATTTATCTAGAAGTACATGGCATAGTCTCAAGTCTCTATTACTAGTTGTTAAACCATTTAATAACAAACCAATGGCACCCCACAGAAAAAACTGAAATCTTATTTACTATCATAGAAAACCATCAAAACTACACAATTAACAGAGAATATCTGATAATAGCTAGCATCTTTGAATAAAGCAAAACTATTAATAATGTACAAATAAAAGTTAAAAATCATAGCCATAATTTAAAATATTCATCCAATTAACAGTGGAATAGCTTTACACAATGCTTTGGAATAAAAAGGTCATCTGTGAAGCATTTTAGGCATTTGCTTGTGTCAACATTAGTGATGCACAGGACACTTTGCACCTTGACTATTTCCATGTCTCCTCTTTTTTTAAACAGGGAACAGTTGATTATGTCATGTTTTATTTTTAGATTATTTTCACTTAAGATTCAAAACATTTTCAAAAAGTTTCATGAAAACAGAGTAATTATAGTTGGAAAAACAAACCTACAATTACTACCTTCTTGAGAAATTAATTTACAGTCTTATACAATAGACAGAGGTTCAACTTTTAAGTTTTTACAGATTATAAAACTGAGACCCCTGTGGATTATTAAATAGCCTACAGCATTCTTGTATAGTTTTACTAGGGGAAATGTTACCACCCATATGAAATTGTGTGAGTTGATCATGGAAACACATGAGAAATCTTAGACTATAAGGGTGTTACAGGGCTCAGCTGGAAGTTTATTTAAATTATCTTCTCAGGTTTGTTTTTTTTTTTAAGATTTATTTCTTTAAGAGAGAGTGCATGCAGGTATGTATGGGGGGTGGGGTGGCAGAGGGGAGAGGGAGAGACTCTTCAAGCAGACTCCCTGCTGAGTGCGGAGCCTGCCACACCACCAGGCTTGATTTCACAACCCATGAAATCTTGACCTAAGCTGAAATCAAGAGTCGGACACTTAACGGACTGAGCCATCCAGTTTCTCAGTTTTATAAGCCTCTTCCCCATCATGCTCATTATTTTTTATATTTCATAGATTTCATCATATCCAAATGTGATCATTTGCTTTTTCCTGCCTATCAAATATGAATGATCACAAAACCTGTTGTAAGCCTCAACTTTAAATAGCAGTATTCTTTCTGGAGATGTAGTATAGTGGGATAACCAAGCTTATAATTAGAGGGTCATACACACACACACACACAAAGCACTAATTTTTTTTTATGTTAACACAGTCAGGGTCTCAATATAAGTTACTCTACTCCAAGAGTAAACTAATATTAAGCTTGTTTTTAAAATCTTTTTTTCTTGGCCTTCCTACCGAAGAAAAGCCCAGGAAACAATCTTAAATTTAAATTAGTTATTTGCTGATACAATAATGTTTAGAAGTTACCATCCTGCAAAATTTATCATCTTTTAGTCAAAGACATAAGAATAATCAAACAGAAAATTATGGATCATTACTGGGAAACAAGGTGACTAAAAATCATTCTACAGAAATGATGGGTTTTCACTACCTCTACTCAGGTCAAATCTAGAAGTGTCCTAAAAGTTGAGAATCTGGCTGTCTTGGTTTTGACTATGAATAGATATTAAGAAGTCTGGGAGGCAAGCGGTAAATCTTAAGGCCTGGTCTGAGGCCAGGTCAATGTCTGGGAAATACAAACCTAGGCAAAATACCAGCAGAATAGTGCTAGTCATTAGAGGGTAGAGTATCGATGCCTGAAGATAACCAGTAGACTAGAACAGAATTGTGACTCTAAAAGCAAGCCAGCTATGACAAGTGTCAAAACTTCTATTTCAAAAGCTGGGCTATATTTATGTTCTTTGTATTTTCAGTTAATTTTTCTATTGCTATATTTTAAAATCCACAAAACTATTTTTAAATGTCTGAGTCTGTTTCAATTACGCCAATGAAGAACCACAAGTAGAATATTCTGTTTATACATGATTCAAAATGTTAAAGACAGAAATTCCCCCTGAGGGTCAGCAAAGAGCAATGTAATTCAAGAAAATCCCAAGGTGAAGGAGCTACCATTTACTAAAGTAAATGAGACTAAGGAAGGCTATACCATAGATAGAGTCTAATCCATAGATAAATCTGGATCAAGGGGAAGAAAACTTAGTTAGGCTTTGTCCAAGGCTGCTTTTTACCTTGGTTAGCTCCTGGGGCAGAATAAGTAATGCAAAGTATAAAAACATGACTAGGAGACAAATAGGGAGACAATGTCCTTTGCCTTCTTTGTCTCAAGGAGGAATTTTAGAAACACCTCTTTTTGACAGCCCACATGGGTGGGGAGGAGTCCAGAAGAGCAACAACAAAAATAGTGCATACAACCATATAAGGCCATAACTATTCTACTTGGTGAGTGATGTCCACCAGGCTTATATTTAGGTTCCAAACCTTGAGATTCTTCCTACTGAGCGCTATGACAATTTCCCCTTATCTGTGCTTGCTCTGCAGCATCTAAGAGTTTTTGATTTATAGCCTCTTATGGGGCTTCCCTTATGCAGGTCTGACTAGAGCCTACCAGTATCTACATCAGTCGCTGTGGAAAGTGTTTTATAATTTTCCCACATTCAATCAACACAATACAGAAATTATATCCCCATGTGTAGAAGAGAAAAATAAAGCTCAGAAAAGCTAAGTATTTAACAATTAAGGAAAAGTATTTTGGAGTAAAATAGCTCAGCCACTTGTGTAAACTACCTACTTTCTCTAGGCCTGAGTATAACTTTATTTATAAAATGGGGAATAATAATGATTGCCTCAAAGTATTACTGTGCTGATAAGACAATGGGAAGGCTTTATCACAGTAACTGCCATGTAGGAAATCCTTAATAAGTAACTATTTTTAATGTCAAATCATTCTTGAGTTTGGATCACACCCAAGGAGATGTAAGGTTGGGGGCAGGCAAAGCAGAATCAGGGCAATTAGATGAGAGACCTTTTCTACCTTTAGACTCTCCTTCTAGTGCAAACTTTTAGATGAGGATGTTTCCTTACAGAAGATGGAGAATCATGATCTGGTTGATAGAAACTAAGTGATGAGAAGAATAAGGCCAATTCCTTTTTTAAAAGATTTTATTTATTTATTTATTTATTTGACAGAGAGAGAGAGAGAGATCACAAGTAGGCAGAGAGGCAGGCAGAGAGAGAGGGGGAAGCAGGCTCCCCGCTGCACAGAGAGCCCGATGTGGGGCTCAATCCCAGGACTCTGAGATCATGACCTGAGCTGAAGGCAAAGGCTTTAACCCACTGAGTCACCGGGGAACACCTAACGCCAATTTCACGTGACAATGTTCCCTCTGTCCATGGATATTACAAAGAATGTTCTAGCACCACTTAAAATAAGCCTGGATTCCTTAGGAGAAAGACAATCATACACAAACAGTGTGTCTAAGGGAATTAAAAACTGAAGAAAGAGTATCTACATTCCAGTTTAATATAAGTCTCAATCAGGTCACATCTCAAAGAACTTAAGGTCTTCCTTCATTCTTTCCCTTGTGTGTATGTGTATGAAATAAAAAACAAAGAACAGCTTTGAAGGTTCACAAAACCTAACTTTTCAAGAATGGAAATATCAACTCCTTGACCTATCAAAGACTAGTGGCATCTACCCTATAAAGAGAGTGAAAACACAAGCTATTGTGCTTTAATAGCTATGATCAGCAATTCTGATCAAATAAATCTATAAACTATTAACCTACTAATCTTCCCTATAACCAGATATTTCACCCCTTATCTGAGTACTTTCCTTTGCTACATAATCCCCTATACACAGTATCAAACAACCAGCATAATTAGCCATAAGTATCATTTATCATTTTGGAAACATATTACCTCAGTCTTACCAAAGTTGTTTTACATATTACTGATAATGAGATGATGCAGACCAGGCCAGAGCAATGAGATTGCTGCTTCACCAGATTATTTCTCAATAATTTCAGTCAACTAAATTGAGGAATAGTTCATCAGCCCTCTAAACCCTCCTGTCCTTCAACCTGAAGTTTAATAATTGCTATAATCTAAAATCAGAAAGAAGTAGCTCCAGGAACTCTTTCATAAACACTGGTGTCTGGCAATATAAGAAATGCAAAAGAACCAAAGCAACGGTGATTAAGTTAAATATGTCTCTGGGCAACCTAAGATGGTGATAAGGCAGAATTTTCCATGCTATCCCCAGAGGTTGAGGGATAGATATGTATAGTGTTAAATCCAAGCACTGAACCTACACTACTACACAAATAATAAAATCACAATGACAAAAATAATCACTCTAAACTTAATCTCCCTCTCACTATTTCAAAGAGGCCACAATCAACTCATGCTCAATGATGTCAAAAGCAGTAGGCAAAATTGACCGTATTACTATGAAGTACGGTAATATGCAATTGCTAGAATGAAATCATCACTTGAAAATCTAGTTTGGCAGTGTCTCATAAAGTCTTAAAGTGTCTTAAAGGGACACTCAACATATGACCCACAAATCCTGCTCTAGATATTTAATCCCAAAGCAATGAAAATGTGTTTCTGCAAAAACATGCACGTTAATGTTTGTAGTGGCTTTATGCATAATCACCAAAACAAGTAAACAACCCATATATCCTTCAAATAGTGAATGGATATACTATCGGTGGTATATCCATACAGTGGGATATTACTTAGCAATAAAAAGAATGAACTACCAATGCACAAAACAACATGGGTAAATCTCAGATGCATTATGCCAAGTGAAAGAAAACACACTCAAAAAGCTACATAAGGGGCACCTGGGTGGCTCAGTGGGTTAAAGTCTCTGCCTTTGGTTTGGGTCATGATCTTAGGGTCCTGGGATCAAGCCCTGCATCAGGCTCTCTGCTCAACAGGGAGCCTGCTCCCCACCCCCCGCCTGCCTCTCTGCCTACCTGTGATCTCTCTCTGTCAAATAAATAAATAAAATTAAAAAAAAAAAAGGGCTACGTAATATAATGATTGCACTTACACGAAATTCTTGAAAAGGCAAAATTATAGGTACAGGAAACAGACCTAATGACTGCCAAGGACCAGGGTTGGGAAGATGCTGACTACAGAGGAGCATGAGGAAATTCCTCTGGGTAATAGAAATGTTCTGTATCTTGATTGTGGTGGTGGTAACAAAACTGCAAGCATCTGTCAAAACTCAAAGAACTATAGATGAAAATATGTACATCTTATTGTATATAAATTATGTCACAATTAAACTGATTTAGAAAGGGGAGGCGGAAAAAGAAGATCAGTGCTTCTATCAGAATGAAGTTTTAAGGAAGAAAAAAAAATCCTTTGAAAAAACAAAAGCCTATTAAACTTGTTACCTATAATTATGTCTTTCTGAACCAAAAAATGACAAGAGTGATTCATAGGGAAAGCTGAACAAAAACACTGATAAACTCAACCTCTGATTTCTCATAGAACACAGACTTTTAGTCCAGAGACAACCTATACACTATATTTGGGCAAGTATAAAAATGAAATGAGGATTTTTGTGTAATGTAAAAATCACCAGAGGCAAACACAAAGTTTTAATTTTAATTCTTATACTTAAAAATCTTGAAAATTATGAGTAGGATGGCATAGTCTGCATACCTATAAATCTTCTCTACTTGTACACTCATAACTTTAGGGTTATTTCTCCAGTGTCTGGCTGTGCTTTCCTCTTTATTGTGTCACTGCATTCTTTCTTTCTTTCTTTCTTAAAGATTTTATTTATTTATTTGACAGAGAGAGACCACAAGTAGGCAGAGAGGCAGGCAGAGAGAGAAGGGGAAGCAGGCTCCCCGCTGAGCAGAGAGCCTGATGTGGGGCTCGATCCCAGGACCCTGAGATCATGACCTGAGCAGAAGGTAGAGGCTTAACCCACTGAGCCACCCAGGTGCCCCTGTCTCACTGCAGTCTAATACAGCTGTCTGAAGTTAAATCACTAACTACCCTGTCAAGTTGCATCCCAAGTTCCTCAGAATTTCTGCTTAAGATAGAAAAAGAAATTGACTGGGGTACCTTGGGTACCTTTCCATTTTTGTTTTCAGTGAAATATTATTATTTAACATATACTAAAGGGTAGTGTCAGGAATCATAACCTATTTAAAACAAAATTCAACTTTACCAAAAAAATTTAACATTGATTTACATCAACTTTAGAGTCCAACACTTTTTACATTTGTACATTTGTATGTATTTTTCTACTTCTACATACAGTCACAAAATATATGCACAAAATAATTCCTTAAATAATTTTAATTTAGAAAAGACCTGAAGATTAAATTCTCAAGAACTTTTATTAAATCACTCAAATTTTAAAATTAAACCCTAAGAATTCAAAATTCTCCTTTGAATACCACACAGTCTATCCAACTCAATTCCTCTTCAGATCTACATTTTCCTATAAACTTCAATAAACAAAGCCATACAGCTCCAATTAACAGAATCATGATGCCCAGAATTGTAGAGAAGCAGTAAGGATGGAATTAGTCAGCACCTGGTCTAACGGTCTAAGTACGGCTAAAACTTTCAAAGGGACTGCTGAATGCCTCTTGAAATTTATACTTACTTCTATAGATTAATGCTAAAATGATTCCAATAAACTGATGCTATTTGTAATTTCACTTAAAAGAGCAGAACAGTAATAAATAAATAAAATCTTTAAAAAAGGAGGGCGGGGCGCTTGGGCGGCTCAGTGGGTTTGGGTCTGCCAAACCCAAGAAGCCTCTGCCTTCGGCTCAGGTCATGATCTCAATCCTGGGATCGAGCCCCACATCGGGCTCTGTGCTCAGCAGGGAGCCTGTTTCCCCCTCTCTCTCTGCCTGCCTCTCTGCCTACTTATGATCTCTCTCTGTCTGTCAAATAAACAAATAAAATCTTAAAAAAAAAAAAAAGAGCAGAACAGTATTTCAAAATCTATACAATATTGCTAATGATGAATCTTTTGGTTGTGGAGTAATTCTTCTTCACAGTGGTAGGTTGTGTTAATACAACAATTTTTCTTTTACTGTTCACTAATGAGAGAGTAATTGGCATCACAATCCTACTGGGAATATAGACTTGTATATATAACAGACTTAAGGACAGGTTTCATTTTATTTATAATGATTCTCAGATATACTGTGCTCTGTATGAATATACCAGTACCAAAATGTTTTCTTTTCTGTGGAAGATAAACTGCATATTTTTAGGAATGTGTAAACAGGAGAATATAACAGGAGATTTCAGATTCTTCTTTCTAGCAACTAAGTAAAAATTATTAAAAGAATGAACACTTTTATCAAAAACCTGTTTACCTTTAATTAGCAACCTAAAAAATTGCTATTTTAGTTTTTAATGTTTGAAATAGAAACACAACTGCCAGCCTCAGTATGAGTTCCAACATACTGTAATGTAAAAAAAAACTGCATACACTGTATATGAAGGAAATTTATAGGAAGATATTTTAATGTATTACTGGCTGACACCACTACCTTCAGAGTTTACTTAGGGTTTATATAAGGATTTCTGGAAATACATTTTAAATATTTTCTAGTGATATGTTTTAGCTGATGAAGTACATTTGAGAATTACTGTCCTCAAAACCCCAGGTACTCTTCTCCTAAATGTGGTAGGGAAATTCACAAAAGTTCCAGTTTATATTCTTAGATTATAATCTTTACCAAAGCCCAAATGAAAGGTAAAAAAAAGAACAGCACCTTTCATGATGTCCCAAATCTGACAGAAATTCATCTGCATGTCTTTGGAGTATACTTCCTTCTAAATTCTTTAATTTCTTCAATTCACTTTGTAGAAAAAACCAGAGCTCTTTAGCTCCATTTTCAATCCTCCTCCTTAGGATTTCATGATCCTTCCCCAGACCTGCAGCCAAAGAATGAATAGTATCAATATTCCCAACATTTCAATGAAAGAAAATTTTTAATTATTTGTGGTAATATCAACATACTAAAGAGGAAAAACTGTGTATAATCACCTACCATTTCTAGTTTGTTTCTTATAATTTTCAATCTGTTCTTTGGCCTTCAAAAGCTGTTCTTCTAAAGCACGAACCCTTCCTGAAGCTGGCCCCTGATCAATGGGACCTTCTGGTATTCTGTAGTTCGAAAAAGAAAATGTAAACATTTAGCTTATAAATTATGCAACAAAATTAATGCTTACTTTGCTACAACATATTTATCAGTAACTCTAAAAGTCACAAACCATATATTAGAAGTACAAAATAAAATTTTCTCTCCAAAGGTGCAGGATAAGGCATAAACAATGGAATGATACTGAACAAACACAGAAAAAAATAATCTAGCTCAGAGATCTATGATCTTCTAGGAATAAAGGAATCTTTAGAACTGTGTCCTAAAAACTTTCATCATATTACTTAGAAAAACACCATCAGTAGCAAAGTGGTCAATTCTTCATTAGTGTCAAGAGCAACAAAGGTGAAGGAAAGGGTAACAAAAAGGCTTAAGGGAAACAAGAAAGCATGTATCTGAACATGTGCCTGTGTTCAAATAGCAATCTGTGCTCTAATTCATGAACTCATGACCTCAGATTACTAAGTATTGGTTTTATAAAAAGGTAAGACAAGACTAGGAGATGAAGTATACTGGGGAAAAAATTAAAGATTAATGTCCTGTTTGTTTTTATCAGAAATAAAACATATTGATCAACAATATAAAATGTTGGAACATAGCAGAGGAACTCCAGGATCTCTTGTTTATATTATCATCCTGTCTGTAGAACTTCCAATAGGACTTGTTTCTAACATGTTTGGTTTTTATATGACTTAGGCAATATTCTGTACTCCATTTTAGCCATAAAAGACATCTACATCCCAATCCTGGAACCTATAAATGCTACCTTATATGGCAAAAGAAACTTTAAATATGTGATTAAGTTAAGGATCTTGAGATGAGGGAGATAGTCTTGGATTAGCCAGGTGAGCCCTAATTGTAATCATAAAGGTTCTTATAAAAGGGAGGCAGAGGGAGATTTTACTGCAGAAGAGGAAAAGATGGTGTGGTATTAGCTTTAAAGATGGAGGACAGCGTCATGAGCAACAGATATGAGGAATGCAACTTTAGAAGCTGGGAAAAGCAAGAAAACAGATTCTGCCCTAGAGTTTCTCAGAGGAAATATGGCCCTGCTGACACTTTGGTTTGGGCCCAGTAAAACTCACTTCAGATTTCTGGCTCCCAAACTCTAAGAGAATAAATTTCTATTGTTTTGAGCCATAAAGTTTATGGTATCTGTTATAGCGGCAAGAGAAAACTAACACACATATGCATATCCATCTATCCATCCATCCTTTCGTATATTTATATTTGCATTATTGTGAAGATTAAAAAATGGCTGTGTTTTGTTTTGTTACAAAATCTATAAAAGTACTTAGCATAGTATTTGGCAATAAACTATCAGGACTATTGTATCTGGGCTCAGTCATTTTAGAGATGAGCTATAATCTCAAAATATGAGAGGTATCCTTATCATAATCACTTTAAGGAAACAATTTTTATTTACTTTATTTTTAAAAAAGATTTTATTTGTTTATTTGTCAGAGAGAGAGAAAGAGATAGACAGGCCAAGGGAGAAGCAGGCTCTCCACTGAGCAAGGAGCCCAACGTGGGACTTCATCCCAGGACCCTGGGATCATGACCTGAGCAGACATTTAACCTCCTGAGCCACCCAGGCATCCCAAAGGAAACAATTTTTAAAATATACTTGGCAGAACTTAAATTCAGAAGGCAACTCAGTCCTTTGATGCAAAGACTCCAATATAGATTTTTTATACCTTTTAGAACACTTTTTTATATAGCAGAGGAAGTCAAATGAACTATTACTTACCTATACCACTTCAGAATACCTGTTTAGTAAAGAGCTCTTGGTACAGCTCTACCAGAGTAAATGAGCTATTCTATAATTGTATACATTAACATTGAACAACAGCATGAAAAATAACCATTCTCTAATCATGAGTATCCCAGGCTACAAAATTTGAATTACAAAGCCTTCATTTGTATACATACAAAGTGAATAATGATAAAATAAACAGAGTTGTTAGGTGCACAATTACCCCATTTAAAAGCTCAAATGTGCATATATTCATAAATGAGGCATTTCCTGGTATATAGTTTTTAAAATTTGGCTCTTAATCTCTTTCTGAATTAGATGGCTGATTTCTAGGAAATAATTTGAAAACAGAATAAAACTACTATCTCCTGGAATTTATTTTGACAGCAATATGCCATAGGACAAGAATGTCCTTTTCCAGAACATACCTTAATGACAGAAAATTTCAGACAATACAAAGATAAGTCTAGGTTCTTCTTTTTATCTCATTTCTTCATATATTGATGGAAAAGCATTAGTGTAAAATAGGTAAGAAAAAACAGCATAAAATCATTTCAGCAGATTTCCATTAAGTACTAAATCTAATCTAATTTTAATAAAACATACATGAACTAGTAATTTATATTACATTACAATATACAGTAATCTAATCCAACTGTGGAAAAACTGTAGATAAAAGCAGTGGAGAATCCAGTGTAAAAAAAAGTACACAATAAGGACTATTCTTTCCAAAACCCATCCAGAAAAGAGTCAATCTGCAAGGACATTATCTGAATATTTGGGATTTGAGGTTTGTTTTTTTTTAAATCATAATCACTATGCAAAAGATATACAGAACATATTCTGGCCAAGATGAATCAACAGAGATTAAATTTGCCATAATGCCTGAAACATCTGAAAAAATGTATGAAAGAATGATTTAACAAAACTGGAATCAGGAGACAGACACTAGAAAGATGGCAAAATAGGTGGTTCCCAACTTTAGTCCCCAAAGGGAAAGGGTAACTAGCAACTATCTATAGACATTTGTGAAGATCCCACTTGGGGCACAAAAACTGGGAAAAACCTCATTAGAATAAGGTAAGAGAAGCAGTTCCACTTTGACTGCATTGCTTCTCCCCCAGGTCAGTGCAGTGCTGAACACAGTTGGTCCTATAGTTTCTCCAGTGAGGAAAGGAAGAGTGCAAGGTGGACATCAAGCTTCCCTAGCATCCCTGATGCCTCCTGGGAGTCATGGAGACTATTGGGACAATCAGCCACAGATAGAGAAGGGGGGAGGGACTCATAGCAACAAGTGTGCAGATCTTGGCCAACTGCATTCCCGTTAGTTGTGGGGTATAAGCAGAGATCCCAGACCCTGGCTCTGATCATGTGCAAAACTGAGCCAGTGCCTCCAACTGGCCAGGGAGCTTAAATGGCAGTTCTGCTTGGTTTGGGTCTCCAGTCAAAGAGATACCTCAGTGAGGAGCCCCACCAATACAAGTAGCAAGTCAGCAGCCCCGATTAAATGCTGAGCACAGCCTCCAGCCCCACTTAAGCAGGAAGCCTGCCCTAAGCTGCTGGGCCTATGCAGCATATCCTATGGCCCAATAAAGCAGAGAAACAAGTCACTGGCCACACCTAACTGCTGGGCTTACTCTCCAACCCCACCCAACAGGGAATCCTGACCAAAGATGCCAGGTAGCCATGGGTAGCATACAACAGATCCTGTGGCCAGTGAAGCAAGTCAGCAGCCCCATCAAACTGCCAAGTATAGCCTCCATTGCCTCCAGCAGCTCCTGACTAGGAATCCTGGCCAGTGATCCCAGGCAGCCACAGAGCCATTCAGACAGGGAGCCAACCCGAGCAGCACCACCCTACTGTTGAGCATAGCCTTGCCTCACAAGCTTGCCCAGCCAGAGACCCTGGTCAGTTCTGGAGCTCAACCTGACAGCTCTATCCAGCAGCAGAGACAGCTTACAGCCCCATCCGCTTGCTGGGCAAAGCTTGCGGACTCACCCAGACAGAATGCACATCCAGTCACCCCACCTAATCACGAAGCATAGCCTATGGCTCCACCAGACCAGTGAACCCAGAAGGTAACCCTACCTGACCATGGAGTACAGCCTCCAGTCCCATCCAACTGTGGGGTACAGCTGGCAGTCCTTCCCAACCAGGAAGCCCAGCAGGA
>CM053609.1:91612200-91635329 GCA_028646535.1 Procyon lotor | reverse complement strand
TTCCCAAATCTGCTGAGACTTTGGATGTATAAATTCATGCAGCCTGAAAGTCCCTGAAAAGTTTCAATCCCCCTCCCCAAAATCTTTTCTAAGGCACATTATAATAAAACTATCTAAAATCAAAGACAGAAATTTTAAAAGCAGCAAGGGAAAAAAAAAATCCTCACATATGAGGGAACCTCCATGAGGCTATCAGTGGCTTTCTCAGCAGAAACCTTACAAGTCAGAAGAGAATGGGATAATATATTCAAAGTGCTAGAAAAACACCACCAACCAAGAACACTTTATCTGACAAAGCTGTCCTTCAAAATTGAAGTTGAGATAAAGAATTTCCAAGAGCAACAGAAGTTGAGGGAGGTCATCACCACCAGAACAGCCTTATAAGAAACACTAAAAGTTCTTTAAGTTGAAATGAAAAGATGCTGATTAGTAACATGAAAACATATAAAAATATAAAACACAGTAGTAAAAGAAAGTATATAACCAAATTCAGAATACTACAGTACTGTAATATGGTAGTGTTTTAATCATTTATTCTGGTATAAAAGTTAAAAGACAACCTATAATTACAATTATTTGTTAACCCCTATACAGCATAAAAAGATATAATTGTGACATCAAAACATAAAATGTGGGGAGCGAGTAAAAGGGTAGAGGTATTTTTGTATGATCAAAGTTAGGTTGTAATCTGCTTAAAATAGACAGTTACTTCATGTAACTCTCATGGTAACCACAAAATGAGAACCAACAGTAGATGCACAAAAGATAAAGAGAACAGAATCAAAAATACTACCAAGTAAAATCATCAATTACAAATGAAGATAGCAAGAGAGGAAGAAAGAGGGGAAAAAACTACAAAACATCCAGAAAATAATATGATGGCATTAGTGTTTACCTACCAATAAGTACTTTAAATGTAAATGAGGGGCACCTGAGTGGCTCAGTTGGTAAGCATTTGCTTTCTGCTCAGGTCATGATCCCAGGATCCTGGGACCGAGTCCTACATCAAGCTGCTATCAGGCTCTCTACTCAGTTGGAAGCCTGCTTCTCCCTCTCCCAGTCCCTCTACTTGTGTTCCCTCTCTCGCTGTGTCTCTCTCTGTCAAATAAATAAATAAAATTTTAAAAAATGTAAATGGGTTAAATTCTCTAATCAAAAGGAACAGAGTGGCTGAATGGCTAAACTTTTTTTTAAAAGACTTACGTATATGCTGCTTATAATATTTACATCAGTTTTAATGACAAATATAGGTTTCCAGTGAAAGGATGAAAAACGATATTCCATGACAATGGAAACCAAAAGAGAGCAGGGGTAACTATATTTATATCAGACAAAATAGACTTTAAGTCAAAAACTGTAACAAAAGACAAAGAAGTTCATTATAGAATGATAGAGACATCAGTCTTCCAAGAGTATATATCAATTTTAAACATATATGTATCTAACATTAGAGCACCTAAACATATTAACCAACTATTATCAGATCTGAAGGGAGAAACAGGGAGGGGAACCCTACCTCCAACAATGGATTGATCATCTAAACATAAAATTAATAAGAAAACACTGGATTTGAATTATACTTTAGACAAAAATGACCTCATAAACACATATAGAACATTCCAACCAATAGCAGAAGAATAGACATCCAAGTAGATATGGAACATTCCCCAGGACAGATCACATTTTAGGTCACAAGAAATGTCTTAGCAAATTTAGAAGACTGAAATCAGACCAAGTCTCTTTCCTCACCAAATGGTATGGAACTAGAACTAGGTAACAGGAGAAAAAAATGGAAAATCCACAAATATGTAGAAATAAAAAAACACACTCCTGAGCAAAAAATGGGCCAAAAAAAAAATCAAAAAGGAAATTAAAAAATATCTTGAAACAAATGAAAATGAAAAACCAACATACCAAAACATAGGGAATACAGAAAAGCAGATCTAAGACAGAAGTTGATTGTGATAAATACTTATATTAAGAAATGAGACATTCAAATAAATAATCTAAATTCACATTTTAAGGAAATGGAAAAAGAACAAACTCCAAATAAGCAGAAGGAAGGAAATAAAAATATGAGCAAAAAGAAAATGAAATGGATTAGAGGAAAACAATAAGATAGCTTAATGAAACTAACAGTTGGTGTTTTGAAATATAAGCAAAACTGACAAACCTTTAGCTAGATTTACCAAGAAAAAAAGACAATAAAAATTAGAGGTTTTTTTAGGGCTCTTTGCAAGGGGACTTGGCACGAAGTTGTAGCAAACCAATAGCTGCAGTTGCCACTGTTTTGTCTTCAGTTTCATGATGCTTCCCACAGTCAAAAATGCTCTAACTTGTTTCCAAGTTCAAAGCACTCAGCAAACAGTGGCAAGACAGAGCCACCAGAAAGGGACACTTGATTTCCACAACAAATGTGGCAATACTGTATTAGCTAGTAGAACCACTTTCTGTGTTGCCGTACAGGCATATACAGCAACGCAAATTGGAATAGAATGGAACCTGTCTCCTGTTGGCAGATTCAACCCAAAGGAATGGAGAGATCAATAATCACCCCAGCTGGTGTAATACTGAATTGCTTTAAAATCAACTCATAATTGATGCCAAGAAAAGTACTGTGGATCCATTAAAATATGGCATGACTGAAGAAATAAAGTATATTTGAAACCTTAAAAACAATTAGAGATGAAGGAGAAGACATTACAAGTGGTACCATAGAAATTCAAAGAATTGTGAGACTATTAGTAATAATTATATGCCAACAAACTGGACTACCTAGGGAAAATGAGTAAATTGCTAAAAACACGCACTCTATCAAGAGACAAAAAATCTGACTATACTAATAATGAGTAAGAAGATTGAGTGAGCAACCAAAAATCTCCCAACAGAGAAAAAGTTCAGTACCAGATGGCTTCAAGGGCAAATTCTAAAAAAACAAAACAAAACAAAAAATTAATGCCAATCCTCTTACTGTTCTGGAAAACTGAAGGGAACACTTCCAAATTCATTTTGCAAGGCCAGCATTACCCTGCTACCAGAGCCAGATAAGGACACTACAAGGAAAGAAAACTACAAGCCAATATCCTTAATGTATATAGATGAAAAAAATTCTCAACAAAATACTAGAAAACCAAATTAAACCACATATTAAAAGGATCATATACCATGATCAAGTAGGATTCACTCCTAGTATGCAAGGATGGTTCAATATATGAGATTAAATCTGATACATCACATTAAGAGACCAAGCTATAATAATCATACATAATCTCAATGGATTCTGAAGAAGCATTTGATAAAATTCAACATTCTTTCATGGTAAGATGTCTCAACAAAGTAGGTGTAGAAGGAATGGACCTCTACATAAGAGGCCAAATATGACAAGCCTATAGCTAACATACACAATGGTAAAATGTCAAAAGCTTTTCCTCTTAAGATCAAGAACAACACAAGAGAGCCCATTCTCCCTACTCCTATTTAACAGTATTGGAACTCACAGCCAGAACAATCAGGCGAGAAAAAGAAATAAAAAGCACCCAAATCAGAAAGGAAAAAGTAAAGCTGTCTTTGAATACTAAATGGGGAAAGGATTGTTCTCTTCAAGAAATGATACTGGGAAAACTTGATAACCATATACAAAAGAGTGAAATTGGACCCCTATCTTACGACCACTTATAAAATTTAACTCAAAATGGATTAAAAATTTAAATGAAAGACCTGAAACCATAAAACTCTAGAAGAAAACATAATGAAAAACTTGACACTGGTCTTAGCAATGATTTTTTTTTTTTATATGACAGCAAAAGCATAAGCATAAGAAACAAAAGCAAAACCAACAACTGGGATTACATCAAATTAAGAAGCTTTTGTACAACAATCAAAATGATAAGGCAATCCACTGGATGGGAGAAAATACTTGCAAACCATATATCTGATAAGGGGCTAATATCAAATTATCTATAAAATACTCATGTAACTCAGTAGCAAAAACTGAAAACTGAAAAAAAAAATCATCATCATCTGATTAAAAAAAATAGTGAAGGACCTGAATACACATTTTTCCAAAGTCAATATATAAATGGCTAACATTTGCAAAGGTACATGCAAAATGATCAAAATCACTAATCATCAGGAAAATGGAAATGAAACCACAATGAGATACCACCTCACACCTGTTAGAATGATTGTATTAAATAGACAAGTGCTAGTAAGGATATGGAGAAAAGGGAAAAACTTTTACAGTGCTGGTAGGAATGTAAATTGATTCAGTCTCTATGGAAAACAGTATGGACATTCCTTACAAATTTAAAAATAGGACTACTATATGATCCAGTAATCCTACTGGGTCTATACCCAAAGGAAATAAGATCAGTTATCTCCAAGAAATATCTGCATTTCCATGTTCGATGCAACATTATTCACAATACCCAAGGCATGGGAAAAACCTAAGTGTCTGCTAAAGGATGAACAGATAAAGAATATATGGTATAAATGGTGTGTGTGTTTGTGTGTGTGTGTGTGTGTGTGTACACCCAATGCCAAGACACACACGTGCACATGCATGTGCGCGCGTGCACACACACACACACACAGCTGTATTATTCGGCCCTAACAAAGGTGGAAATCCTGCCATTTGCAATAATACACACAAACCTTGAGGGCATTATGCTAAATGAATTGAGACTGAAAAAGTCAAATGCTGTACAGCCTTACTTTTATGTGAAACAGGAAAATCACAAACTCACAGAAATGGAGAGTAGACTGGTAAGGGCTGACGGGTGGAGAAAAAATGGGAAGATACTGGTCAAAGGGTAAAAACTTATAAGATGAATAAATTCCAGGGAATTTAATGTATAGCATAGTGACTATTATAATAAACAATACTGTATTGTATACTTGAAAATTTCAAGGAGAGTAGAGTTTCAATGTTCTCACTACAAAAATAATGGTAATTATGTGTTGAGGTGGTTGTGTTAACTAATCTTTTAGTGGTAATCATTTCATAATATAGATATGTATCAAACCATGTTGTACACCCCAACCTTACACAATGTCATGTATCAATTATATCCCAATAAAGTTGAAAAACACTGGAATCAGACAACAAAGGGCAATGACTCCCAGAAAAGGAATATAAATGATGACAGCCTTTCTATTCTCCTAGTTTACTGCCTTGAGAGAGATTCCTGACTACAGAGGAGGAGAATTCAGTGGAATCTGGCAAATTTTCTGAAGTGATAAAGCTGTGTCTAAAAAACTGAGAGAGCTAGAGTTTGGATGACCAAAGTACCACAGAAGAAAGCTGAACCGAGAGAAAACTCCAGAGATATGCATAGGTACTACTTGACAATCAGCACATGTATGTAAAGAAACTGCTGAAGGCTAAGAAAATAATTATCTAAAAGAATTAATGAAATCAGTGCCTAGCATTCATACAAGGTTAGGAACAGTTCCTGATCTTACTAACTAAACTGGAAAACCTCATAGTTCATGGGGCATTTGGGTATAATGTTCAGAGGATCTGGTATCAGTTGGTGGGGAAATTAGCCACAGACTAAACATTATTTGGGTCCTGCCTGATATTTCTTAGAGGGAAGACCCCAAAGGATTAAACTATTACCAAGTAACTCAAATGCAACCCAGAACAAAGTTTATTTGGAAAAACACAAATGTATCTAGTAAGCAACAGGGTAAAGGTAATAATCTCTGAAATCCAATAAAAAATTACCAGACATGCAAAGAAACAGGAAAATATCCATAATAAGGGAGAAAATCAATCAAGCAAAATTGACAGATTTTAGAACTAGCAGATAAGGAACGGTTATTACATTTCATCTGTTCAAAAGTTAAATAGAGAGGAGGAGGATATAAAAAACATATTAAACATAAAAAATCCATGTTAAACTTTGAGAAATGAAAATTACAATGCCTAAACTAAAAAATACAACCAATGGGATTTATTGCAGACTGTATATTGTAGCTTCTACCTTAAGGACCTAGGAAAAAAGAGCAAATGAAACCTGTAGAAAGTAGAAAAGGGGAAATAATAAAGATTAGAAAGGAAATCACAGAAATGAGAATAAGAAAAAACAACTGAAAAAGATCAAAGAAACTAAAAGCTGGTTCTTTAGAAAAAATTGAAAATGCAAAAATTTAAAATAGCCTAAACAAATCTGAACAAGACTAAGAAAACTGAAAGACTAACACCATCTGATATTGAGATCTATCATAAAGTTACAATAATCAAGACAGTGATTTGCTAGAAATAAAGATAGACAAAGAGATACAATGAAACAGAAGACGAGTCCAGGAAGATGTTTACACTTACACGTAAAGCTGATTTTTCAAAGTCATAAAGGCAATCTACCTGAAAAAGGATAGCTTTTACAACAATCAAACTTCTGGAAGAAAATAAGAAATTACCTTTGTGATCCTCAGTTAGGCAAAGTTTTCTTAGATATGGCCAAAAGCAAGATTTGTAAAAGAAAAAAAGATGGATAAATTGGATTTCGCTGAAATTAAAAACTCTTCTTTTAGAAAAACATCGGTAAGACAATGAAAAGACAAGACACAGACAAAGAAAATAATATCTGTAAATCCTCTATCTGTTAAAGAACTTGTATCTAGAATACACCAAGGATCCGATCATCAGAAAACAACCCCCACAAAAATGGACAAAAAGATTCTAACAGACACTTCTCTAAAAAAGATATAAAAATAGCAAATAAGCATATTAAAAGATAATAAACATCCACAGTCATTAGGAAATGCAAGAAGGGTAGAATGTGTGGCTGTCCTGGTTCATTGCTTATAACTGACATCCTAAATATGAAACTGGGCTTCCTGCAGATGATCCTCATTCCATATTTAAGGTGCCTTTAAAAATGCCCAGAAACAGACTCTTCACTATATAGAGAACAAACTGATGGTTGCCAGAGGGGAGGTGGGTGGAGGATGGGTGAAGTAGGTGATGGGGATTAAGAAGTGCACTTATCATGAGGAGCAATGGGTGTTGTATGTTAAGTGTTGAATCACCAAATTCTCCTGAAACTAATATTATACTTTATGTTAACTAAATGGAATTTAATAAAAACTTGGGAAAAAACTGTAAAAATGCCTACAGGTTAGGTTTTTCTGAGATTTGTTGTACAATTCAAAAGTTATAAAATTCTCCTCAGTAAAACATTTGACATAAATCTTTATGAAAGCATGAAGTTGCCCTACTAATACCCAAACATAAGCCCTACTCTTCAAGGAATTCAGTGGATCTGTCTAAAAATATGAAAACCAGTAAATTCTTACTTTCTAGTCAGAATATGAAAAAACAGTGAATTTGTGGCCTAAGTGGAATGATTATATAGTACTCTCAGAAAAATTAAACTTTTATCATCAGAAATGTATTTAATAATAAATTTAAACAGGTTGCCTTTCTTAAACACTTACAATAATTATGCCTTGAATGTTGAAACAATAAAGATCTTAAGAACCTAGGCACAAATAAACAATATTTGGAATGAAAGGAGAATTATAAACACAGATCAGGAATGTTAAAACTCATCACAAAATACCATAAACATATTCAGAGGAAATTAAATTACCAAATAGATTAAAAAAGAATCAGAAGTTTAATCACTAGCCAAAAATCTCTTGAATTAAAAAAACTCTAGGTCCAGGCATTTTTATTTATTCATTTATTTTTTTAAAAAAAAGATTGTATTTATTTACTTACAAGAGACAAAGAGAGAAAGGCAGAGGCAGAGAGAGAAGCAGGTTCCCCACTGAGCAGGGAGCCTGATGCGGGACTTGATCCCAGGATGCTGGGATCACAACTTGAGCCAAAGGTGACTGTTTAACCTACTGAGCCACCCAGGCATCCCTAGGCATTTTTACATATAAGTTATAAAAAAATCTTCATAAAACAGTTATCTGAATTGAGGTTTTCTATGGATTATATTAAGAGAGGATCCTCTAAAATTCCATTCCTGAGATTAATATAAGGTTGATATAAAAAGAGTATAAAGATGAAGAAAAGGAAAACTAAGAAGTCAATTCAATTTAAAATTTATTTTCAAAATCTGAAGTGATGTATTAAAAAATACAGCAATGTATTTAAAATTACATCATGACTACCCACAGTTTACCCAAGCATAACACTGATTTATGATTAGGAAAGCTATTCATGTAAATTAACTGCATTAACAAATTAAAGGAAATAAATAAAATTACAAGCTCAACAGAAACAGGAAAAATAGTTTGACAAATTTTAAAATTTACTCAGTATAAAATTATTTTTTTTGTTATGTTAGTCACCATACAGTACATCATGAGTTTTTGATGTAGCATTGCATGGTTCATTATTTGTGTGTAACACCCAGTGCTCATTACAACACATGCTGTCCTTAATATCCATCATTATAAAATTCTTAACAACAAGGAAACTTGATAAGGCTTATCTATCTTAAGTTCATAATAAATATCACATTCCATGGGTCAAATAATCAAAAGCATACCTTGTAAAGTTAAGAACAAAAGAAGGAATGTCTGCCCTTCACTGCTTCTGTTCACCACTGTGCTAGAAGTCTTAGCCAAGGTATTAAGAAGGAAATAAGACAAGTAGAGAAAAGGAAGAAACTAGTGTGTTATTAACAGATGATATGATCTTTAATGCAGAAAATTCAAAATAATCTACAAATTAATTATACTAAAATAATTTAGGGAAATTGCTATTTACAATATTAAGGTATAAAAATTAGTTTAATGTTCCTAAACAATAAGTGCAAATTACAAAATGTATCTTTAAAAAAAAAATCACATTTAAAATAGTAACTAAAAAAACAATCAAATACTAAGGAATAAATCTAACAAAAGAGCAACCTGATTTGTATGGGGAAAAAAAAAAACCCACATATTTCCTGAAGAAGTAACTGCTCCCCAAACTGATCTATATATAAGGTGCAATTCTAATAAAAAATAACCAAAAACATTTCATTGAATTTGACAAGGTGATCCTAAAATTCATATGAAAAATCAAATGCCTCAAATAGACTAGAAAATTTTACAAAATGATAATTAAAATATTTAACCAGTGTGGCCTAAGGTCAGATAAACAGACTAATGAAAACATAATTAAGTACCTAGAAATAGATTCTAGTGTGTATGACAGAGGTATCATTCTAAATTGGTGGGGAAAAGATAAATTATTCAATAAATGATCACTGGGATACCTGGCTTCCTACTTGGAAAACGTGAAAAATAATCTGACAATTAAAACTTTAAAATTTTAGAAGAAATTTTACATTATTCAAGATCCTGGGAAAGAAGAATTTTTAAAATAAGATTTTAAAAGTTCGGGTGCACCTGGGTGGCTCAGTTGGTTAAGCGTCTGCCTTCAGTTCAGGTTCAGGTCATGATCCCACAGTCCTGGGATGAGCTCCACCTCAGGAAACCCCTACTCAGAGGGGAGTCAGCTTCTCCCTAGCCCTCTGCCTCTGCCTCTGCCACTCCTGCCCCCCTCATACACACACAAGAACTCACTCTCTCTCTAATAAATAAAATCTTAAAAAAAAACAAGATTTTAAAAGTCCAAATCATGAAAGATTGATAAATCTGACTGCCCTGAATAGCAATTTCTATGCAATACATAGAGTATGTATAGAGTATGCAATACATAGAGTAATGGATATATCTCCGAGTATGACTTATGTAAATGCAAGTCATAGATGTACAGAAGAGAATGGAAAATACCTAATCATTACCTAGATTATATAAAGAAAAAATCTAATAGAAAAATGTGCAAAGTATATGAACTAGCAATTCATAGAAAAGGACTTTACTGATTAATACTTCTGAGAAATGATCAACTCTAAAATTTTACTAATTAGGATATTCAAATTAAAACACAGATACCAGGGGCCCCTGAGTGGCTCAGTGGGTTAAAGTCTCTGCCTTTGGCTCAGGTCATGATCTCAGGGTCCTGGCATGGAGCCCCGCATGAGGCTCTCTGCTCAGCAGGGAGCCTGCTTCCCCCCACCTCTCTGCCTGCCTCTCTGCCTAGTTGTGATCTCTCTCTCTCTGTCAAATAAATAAAATCTTAAAAAAAAAAAAAACAGAGATACCAATTCTCACCTATTAGACTGACGACAACTAAAAAGTATGATACTGAATGCTGGTGAGGGTATAGGGCAGTATTTGGAGCTACGCTATTAGTTTGCTAGGACTGCCATAACAAAATACCATAAACTGGTGGCTTAAACAATAGAAACTTATTTTCCCACAGTTATGAAGTTAAAAGTGCAAAATCAAGGTTTGGTTTCTTCTCAGATCTTTCTCTTTGGCTTGTAGATAGCTACCTTCTCATGTGTGTTCACATGATCTTTCTTCTGTGTGAGGGACTCCCTGATTTCTCTTTTGTGTATCTAAGTATCCTCTTTTTTATAAGGACACCAGTTAGATTGTTTTAGGGACATTTCTAATGGCTTCATTTTCACTAATAACCTCTTTAAAAGCCCTACTCCAAATATAATCACATTCTGAGCTACTGGGAGAACAGGGCTTCAACATATAAATCTGAGGGGCAGGGGAGACACAATTCAGCCCATAACATGTAAGAATAAAGGTAGAGAGATAAAAGTAAAACAATCCATTTATAAAATAACCATGAAATTACTTTAAAGTCAAAGATGCCCATATATTACAACTCAGCGTATTTCCTTCCAGGTAATCACCCTACAGAGACTTTAGCACATGAACACAAGGAGATACTTTCTATTCATCAATAGAGTAATGGGTATATCTCCAAGTATGACTTATGTAAAATCCTGCACAAGTATCAAAATGTTGAATGAAAGAAGTCACAGAATACATACACATGTAGTATGAAACATTCATATAAATCTTTAAAACACATAAAACAACATGCTTTCATGCATATATACTTATATAATATAAGAATAAAAATATGGACAAAAGGTATATATGATAGTCAGAATAGTAATTACCTCTGGGAAAGGAGGAATGAAAATGGGATTGAGGAAGGGAGTAATATCTGTATTTTTTCTAACAATCTGAAGCAAAATGTCAACACTTATTCAATAGGAGTGACAGGAACATGGAATTACATTATTTTCTGAGCTACACATATGTATTAAAAATATTCTTTACTTAAATGCAGAGACATCTCTTAATGAAAAAACTAGATAAAAATTGGGTAGATGCTCATCATTAATACTATTTAACTCTCAACTTCTGGCATCAGGCAGTACTGCATATTAGAATACTGCTATAAAAGTATCAAGTGGAATGTCCTTTATTTAAAACAAACTAACCAACATAGTTATTCATCATCTACCAAAACTTCGGTCATTGCTATATGGCACAAGAGCTCCTAAGATAAAAAGAATTAAAAACAAAAAAAGAAACACAGTCTATAAAAAGAATCTGTAATAGTGGCATCCTATCAATAAAACCACTAAGACTAACAAATTTGAACCACTTATAAATATGAGCTAAACTGGCCAAAAATGGTTTTATACTCAATAACTCATAGATGCTCAATATTTTTTCTACTAAAATATTCCCAGCAAAAGCACAAAAAAATTACACTTATTCAAATGTCAAGCTTTGCCAAGGATCTGTCAAATTAGATGGAAGAGCCAGGCCTTGTCTCTATGGAAAGAAAATACCATTTTATTCAAATAAATTGCTTAACATTATACCTATCCATTTTACCTAATGTGCAGAAATTAGAAATGGAACCCAAGAAGAAGTAGAAGGATAAAGCAACCACATCAGTTTTACTGGAATAATCATATGGGATAATCTGTATCTAAATTCAGCTCTGTGATACTATAATATCAACATTAAATAGAGGTTTCAGGCTCAACTCTCCAAGAGAATCTGCGACCAAGTTTATTTCTACAAGTAAAATAGAAAGTGTAAATTAGACTGTAAATTGTGTGTGAATTGATGCATTCTTACATCATCCAACAGCCTAAAACAGAACAATCTACACTGATAGTTGTCCCTGCCCACTTCAAATGTGACAACAGCACTCCTGTTAAAAGAAGGCATTTTGGACAAAACATACAAATTAAGGTAATGAGTGACTGTATTAAAAATTGAAAGTTTTACCTTCAGGTTTTTTTGGCAAAAGTGTAATTGCTTATTTGCTTATTCACTGTACTACAAATTTTTCTTAAATTTTATTTACTTAAAGTTTCTTTGAAAGTACAGTATATGAATAGAGGTTTATTTCTTTTTTAAGGTACAAGATTATATACAATGAATAACAAGTCCAATTCCCATGGACCCTCAGTAGAGACAACCATTGTTGGCAGTGCCTTAGGCATTTTTCTAAAAATGTCACACACACACACACACACACACACACACACACACACACGGCTACAAAACATTCATTTTACAGAAACATAATCTATTTAACCCATCCCCTACTGATGATGATTCTGGTTGTTTCTATAACCACACATTTAAGGTAAAAGCTTGTTTCTCCTCCCTGCTACATTCCAATCTGTGAGGGCACTATTTTATATCTAGCATCTGACACATTCTCTGACATACCATAATTACTTCATAAATATTTTTTGAATAAATGAGCTAACAAACAAATCATTATTTACCAGCGCCAAGGGAAAAAGGAAGAAGGTGGTAAAGGAAGGGGAAAAACAACAAAGCTCTGTTTGTACCCAGCTACAGTGAGAAGTGAAAGATCAGTGAGAAGTGAAAACAGAGCACTGGTGAAATTGAAATATGAGTAAATGGAAAATCCAATTATTTTTTTCAAAAATCGAATTGACGCATTTGTTTTTGTTTTTCCAAATTCTTGTTTTTCATTAAGAATGAACACTTTTAATGTAAGAAAATGCTCAAATATAGGTGGTTATAAAAAATTTGGATATTTTATCCTAGGTTTTTTTGGTTAAAATAAGTGTCCAAATCATGGCCTTATTATCAAATTATTCTATTGTTAACATTTATTGTTCTTTGGAGAAATTCTTACATTCTAAAATTCTCAATAATAACAGCTAATTTTCTTCATATACTCAAAGGGCAAGAATCTTTGGTGAGAATATCTTCTGGGCAGAGGATTTACAGACTACTGAATTTCTGTCAAAGCTTATATACTAAGTAGACCTGATAAACTATTATTGAAAATCTCTTCTTACAAATTAAGAAAGTAGCAAATGGCTTTATTAAGAAATGGAAAGACTTTGGTTGCCTGCCAAATCATGCTATTACAGGTCTTTTAGATGCAAAGTTTGAAAGTAGAATAAAATGGTAACACTACAGACCAATTACTAGTTTACTAAGTGAAGCAGAACCCCTAGAACAAAATGTTGAAGAGATTTGGAAACCTTGGAAACCACAGACTCTCTGGATGTCTGGCCCAGAAATGTATCCTCAAATTCTTCTGAACATAGACTTTCTACAAGGTAGTGGGTCAGCCTTTATATGACATGGGCCCAAACGTGAGTAGCTTGTTTCAACCCTGTAGGAGCCATTCCCCAGCATGAGTAAGAATTTTGAACATTTCAGAAAATACTCATACCAAACTAAGAATATATTAAATAAAATTAGGGGCACCTGGGTGGCTCAGTCGGTTAAGCTCAGGCAGATCCCACGATCCTAGATCAAGCCCCATTTCATCTGGCTCTCTGCTCAACGGGAAGCCTAATGCTCTAATTCTCCCTCTGCCTGCCACTTCCCCTGCTTGTGCTATCAAGAATACAAATAAAATCTTAAAATAAAAATAAAAAAGTAAATAAAATTATATTTGGAAAATAAATTTCTAAAATAATATTCTAAAAAAATTGTCTAAAATTTCTAAAAAACAAATTTCTAAAATAAATTTCTTTGAAAATTCTAAATAAATTTCTAAAAGAAGGTGTCTCCTTTCAGGCACACCTTCAATTCTTAAAAAAATGCTTCAAAGAACCTGGTGGTGGGTATTGAGGAGGGCACGTACTGCATGGAGCACTGGGTGTGGTACATGAACAATGAATCTCGTAACACTGAAAAAATAAAAGTATTTAGGGGAAAAAAAAAAGAAATGCTGTTGAAAGCATGCATGGAAAGGAGGAAACTGCAAGTTTTCTCAATGAGTTTGGTTTTCTTTTTTCCTCTCTTCCTCCAATTTCTTTTTATAAAAATGATTTTCTTATTTATATGCCTGATATTAGAGTGGGCAGCATATTCTGAAATCATGTTTTCTGTTTACTAGTGCTGATGGCTGTGTTTTTTTTATTTCTCATTTACAAGGTAAAAAAGAGCTCAAGCAAAAATTAAGTTTTATGTTCAGAGGCTTATGAAAAATTGCAAACAAAAGTTTAGTCTTTGAAATAAATAAGTGTATTATTATGAAAACATAACATTGTTTTCTTTCACAATTCATTGATGACAATAAACTAAGAAATGAGGATAAGACTTCTACCAAACAAAAACACTAAAAGCTAAATTAGACTAGATTTAATAGATGCATACATATACTCTCTTCTCCCCAAAAAGTTTATGTGTGTATATACACACACACACACACACACACACACACACACACACACACACGACATATCTACAAATAGAAACATGTACATTTATATTCATAATAGAACTCTTTACAATTAAGCAAACTGGCAGATTGCTATGACTATAATGTTTCTCATGTAAGGGTAGGGCACATTAGTCTGTCTGAATGCTTATCACCAAGCTGCTTATTTCCAAAGGACTCAAGTTTTCAAAATAAGTTTTTAAAAAAATTTATTCCCTACTCTTGTTTGTTCTAACATGAATAATGAAAATGACAATATAGTTATAACGGCTATTATCATATATGTTACTCCCATTATCTTCAAGGCACTTTGTTTACCATTTAACAGAACTATTTCATTTATAACTCACAATAATTGTGAAAAAGGAGATATTCTTATAGACAAGAAAACGGAAGTTCAGAGAGGTTAAGCACTTTGTTCAAAGTTCCAAAGCTAATAAGCAGTGCAGCCAGAATTGGGAGTCTAGGCTTTTATTATTCTTCCGTCCTCTTAGTTAACAGAATAAAATAAAACCTATTAAGAACAAATTTACTATGAGGTGGCCCGAGTTGTAAATATCTGACTCAATATTACCCTGATTTAGGTATCCATATTGGTCAGTGATCTAGAGCCAAATATCCTCAGTTGTTTTAAGATAGGTATAGTTTCCTGGCCTCCAAAGAAAACTTGTTACATTATTATGCCCTATATCCCAAGCCAAACTACTCTGGGATATACATCATTCTAGTAAGGATGGATAAATTAGATGAATTAATCATTACCATCCCTGTAAAGATCATTGAAATCAGTGCCTTTTCAACTGCTGGTTAGGTGCACTATGGTGGTTTTGTTTTATTTTTATATCACAGTGATCCTTATTTTTTTATTTATCAGTTTCATATAACACCCAGTGCTCATTACATCATGTGCCTTCCTTAATGGCCATCACCCAGTTACCCCAACCCCCACCCCTTCCCCCTCCAGCAACCCTCAGTTTGTTTCCTATGATTAAGAGTCTCTTATGGCTTTTCTCCCTCTCTGATGACTTCCCATTCTGTTTTCCCTCCTTTCCCCTCAGGTCCTCTGCCCAGTTTCTTAAGGTCCACCTATGGTTAGGTGCATTACGGTGGTTTTAGAGTAAGACAGACCTTGATCAGGGTCCTACTAGCTGTGTGACTCAAGTTATTTAACCTAAGCCCCTGCCTCTTTATCTGTACCATGAAAATAACAATAGTACCTTATTTCCATCATGTCTCAAAGTAAAGGCTTTAAGAGAAAAAACAAAAACAATAGTACCACAAAGATTCATTTTGAGGACTAAATGCTCCAAAATAGTAGGGGGTCAATAAATGTTACCTATTAACATTTGTAGTGTGCTCTACTGTAGAACAGCACAGAACACTGCGGAATATCTTTATGATACATCCCTAAAATTTTATAAAGATTACGATTACACCTTTTTATGAATTATGCTACTGAGCTAACTAGGACAATTGGTCTACAAAAAATTTAATAAAATTCTATATAGCGAAGTGTTTAGACACGACCATGTTTGGAAAACTCAATATACTATAATATAGTAAGTCCTACGAGAGAAAATAATCACAAATATTAAGCTACCAATATTTATTTTTAAAATATTTTATTTATTTATTTATTTATTTATTTATTTATTTATTTATTTATTTGAGAGAGAGGGAGAAGCAGGCTCCCTGCCAAGTGGGAGCCCGACATGGGGCTCAATCCCAGGACCCTAAGATCACGACCTGAGCTGAAGGCAGACACTTAATTGACTAAGCCACACAGGCGCCCCTACAATTTTTTTTTCAACAAGAGAATCTCTTGGGTCATGAAAGAATTAAGCAGTTTCTTATCTGGTTTCTTATTATGGCATCTTGGAGATATTAGCTGAAAACTATAAAAAAGTTTAAAAAAAGAATAAATAATTTAGTAACTTCCCTACCTAATCTGCACACCCACATCACAGTCTGCTAGGAAAATTTGAAGAAACATGAAAGAAGTATGGCTTTTAAAAATTTCAGTAACATTAAAATAGCTTATCATATAAGAAAGAAAGATAATCCTTCTCCAGAACAATAGTCATGATAACTGCTGTAAGTGAATTAATAGCTTTGGAAAGAATACTATATAAATTATATGATAATATCAAGAATTTTAACTGAACACTGCTGCTGTCAAAGCAATGATTAATAAGTACATTTAATCTTCAAACTATGAATACTCACATCCAAGTAAAAAATGTGTTTTTATTATAGATCTACAGTTAAAATCATAACACATCAAAATTATAACTTTCCCTTTTGCATATTTTTGTGAATGTGATCATCTTTGTGTATTTTTCTTCAACCCAGTTAAGAAAAATAATCAATCCTAAAATTACAAAAAAATAATCAAAAAAATTAAGAGAATCTAAAGGGGCCAAAAATTAATTTCAATTCAACCAAAAAGGTTTTAGATTCCAGATCACCAGTTTGTCAGGTCATTTATAAGCTTCATTTCCATTGTTAAAAGTTTGCATTTTCTAGCCCAGGTAATATGATTTATGCTCTTACTTTAAGAGATACAGAATAATTATCAGCCCCACAGTAATGTTTTAGAGCAGAAATGATAGAAGAAAATGCTGTGGAAGATAAACAGATGACTTTCACCAAGTTCTTTGATAAAGAAGTCAAATTCTACTCAATTCAAAGTGACCTCTCAAAATCAGGTAACTGGTTGAAGAATACCATGTAAATTAAAAAAAGATACTTTATTTTCAGGAAGAAGTGAATGCTGGAAACAAATTTCCCTTATCATTCCACTTTAAAAAAGAAATTCTAATATTTTCAGTTCATATTATAACAATCAAATAGACATAAGAGAGTTCAAGATAAGTCCCTATCTAAATACTTTTGAAATGTGGCTAATGAAATTGTAGTTTATTAAATCCACTCATGCAAGGGAAGAGGGAGAGGAAGAAGCAGACTCCCCACTGAATGCAGAGCCTGACTGGGGGTGGGGGCAACACAGGTGAACCCCAGGACACTGAGATCATGACCTGAACCAAAAAGTCAGACGCTCAACTGAGCCACCCAGGTGCCTCTCTAATTACTTTTTTTTTTTTAAGATTTTATTTATTTATTTGACAGTGAGAGAGGGAACACAAGCAGGGGGAGGGGCAGATGGAGAGGGAGAAGCAGGCTCCCCTCTTACCAAGGAGCCCAAAGCAGGGTTCAATCCAAGGACCCTGAGATCATGACCTGAGCCAAAGGCAGATGCTTAACCAACTAAGCCACCCGGGGCCCCTCGAGATTTCTTAGAAGTCAAACTGGCACTGTAAAATTCATTATAAATTTAAGTGCATTTTTGAAAAGCACATCATCTCACAATTATTTTAATTTGTTTTAATATAACATTCCTTTACACAGATATTAGGCAGCCAAGTTTAGTCTGTATCTTTACTCTGTGAAACTCAGAATCTACAGTGCTCATGATAAAAATTTGAACATTTCAAAAAAAAAAAAATCTGGTTTATTTGCTAAAGGAACAATTACCCCTCTTTCAAAATAAAGGTAGTAGTAGATTCCTCACTTAAGTTCAAGATTTATTTTAGTTAAGTTATATTATTCTTTATTTAAAATAGTGGATATTTTATGAAAATTGTCTTTCTCTGATTAACTTATTTCACCTAGCATAATATCCTCTAGTTCCATTCATGGCAGGGCAGGGGCTTTGGGGGATAGGGAGGGAAAAAATGAAACAAGATGGAACTGGATGGTGGAGACTAACCGTAAGAGACTCTTAATCTCAGGAAACAAACTGAGGGTTGCTGGGGGTTGGTGGGGAGGAATAGGGTGGCTGGGTTATGGACACTGGGGAGGGTATGTGCTATGGTGAGTACTGTGAATTGTGTAAGACTGATGATTCACAGACCCATACCCCTGAAGCAAATAGTACATTATGTGTTAATAGAAAAAATTTAAAAATAAAATAAAATAGTGGATATTTTCCTTACTCTACTTTTTCACTTAAAAAAGGTAAATATAAGGTCTATAGCATTGGCACATACAAAAGGAGTGGAATGCAAGTGACTGTCTTACAGTGATTCAAGTAAATGATTCAAGAAAAATACATGGTAAAGATCAACAAGCAATATAGGATTAGGTTGGAAAGCCTATGGATTTATGGTGGATATTATAAACATTACTGAAGCCTGGAAGGACTGATCAATTGCCTGAACTAATTGCAAGAAACTATACTGGATCCATCATATGTCAATAAAATGGTTAAGAAACTACTAAAATACCAGGCACAGAACTTACTCTTTGGAGACTATGGTCTCACAGCCCTTTGCAGTACCGATTTAATCAATGCTAGCATTTACAGGAATGTACCCTTTCCTAAAAGGGGGGGTGTCATTAATATTATATTTGGGACTGTCAGGATTCTGGAATCTTGGACTGAACACCCCACTCATTTAAGCCAATTGCTCTGCTTTATGATATAACCTACAGGTAGTCTTCATTGACTAACAGCCTTAATATGGCCTCAGAATCCTTCACAGAACTTTAATCACTTCATGTATTTGGTCTTCAACTCAATTCAATTTTACTGAATAAATATATACTGTGGCCTTTAATTGTACCTGACACTGGGACAATTACTGGAGGACACACGATAGGTAAAACATGTATCCAACCCTTATCCTATCTTTTAAAAGCTCCCAGTTTAGTAGGGAAGGGCCAAATTTGCAATAGCAAATTTGTGTCTAGGTAGCAAAAAGGAGAAAGTGATTAAGGCTGTGGAGTACCTAGACAGATTGAGGAGAGGCAAAGGTGGCTATACAGAAAGGATAATGCATGAGCTGTATATTAAAGGATAAACTAGATCTTGGCCAAAGGGAATGGAAAGCATTCTGTAGGCAGAAAGAACAACATGTGCAAAGGATTGGTGGTGTAAAATGGAATGGCAGTTCAGTACTGCTGATTTTATAGTGGAAGTGGTGGAAACAGAAAGCAAAAAGATTGGTAAGAGCCAGATCATAAAGACCTCTTATGCCATTTAAAGAAGGTTAAATGTTTACGGCTTTATGTAATGGAGAGCCACTGAAGGGTTTCAAACAAGTTGTGGCAAACTAATATTGTCAAGAGCATTCAAGTCCGCTGTATTATAGAGAATAGAAGACGGAGAGGGAGACAGATCAGTCACTATAGCAGTGAGAGAACTAAGGGAGCAGTAATTGCGGCAAGAAATGTTGAGGAGTTTGATGGTGTACTACTAGACAGGAAGAATATGGGAAACGAGTATCTGTCTGCTCACCTTCCATAACAAATCCAGAGTAAAATTATAAAAAGTAATAGAAGGGAAGAGAAATAATGCTCAAGAAATAAAAGGAAAGAGCTGAGATTTCAGGAGATTCCCTCTCTGATCAACTTAGAGATTTGAATCCCTAAATGAGTCAAAGATACCACCTTTAAGTAACAGTTGATGGAATCTTATTAAAAAAAAAAAAAAACAATGAAAAGGAAAGAAGAGGGCAGTTTTTTTTCTCTTCACAAATAATATTAATCTTTTAAAATGGTACAGAAATATAATAATAAGAACAATACCACCTCTGGTAATTCTGACGATCAGCCATATTTTAAATCAATTCTGAATTTAACATGAAAGAATGCTAAAAAAAAAAGGTACAGGTTAATATCATACTTCTAAATTACTTATACCAAATATTGGTAGTTCATAATGCTTGACCTATTTTGAACGCAGCTGAGAGTAATGAAGTGAGCCAAATAATCTTCTGAGTAGTATAGTGGATAGCAAGTCTCAGCACTGGAAACTACTAAGTAACTACCAACAAGATAGGGAAAATGGACAAAAGGGCAACCTATTCACTAGAAGGGAGAAAAAGGTGTTGGTAGAATGGATCCAATCGCTAGTTGTAACAGTGAATATTACCTTTGAGAGCAAAAAAAGCTATCCTAAAACCACTCAATGGAAATTTTATGTTTTTTGATTTCTCATTATTCCTATTCAGTCAAGAAGGAATACAATTTGTGGAACATGATTGACTTGCATTTGAAAAACAAAAAGCACTTTATAAACAATAACCATCTTGCCATTCCTAAGGAATTCTGGAAGACTCAGTAAAGATCTGCTACAGCATCATGTGAAACGTAATATAACTGTAAAATTTTTTTGTTACTTGAAAATAAAGGAAGGAAGGGTAGGAGGGAAGAAGGGAGAAAAAGAAGGAAGAGAGGGAGGGCAAAAGATCTAATACATCCACAAATAATAATTCTCCATTTGGAGAGCAGCTACCTTGTCTTATCCAATGCTGTGAACATGGCATGTCCCAGCCCAAGTGCTGGCACACAGTAAGTACTCAGGAAATGCCTATCAAATGACTGATACATTAAAGAATGACCAGAGATAGTTTCCTAACAAGTAAAAAAGAGAGTAATATTTTCCATAAAAGATAGAAATACATGAAATGCATTGTTCCCTATGCTGACAACCCACTCAGTTTCAAACAAAGGTGCAATAAACCAACTGATAGAAGATCCATAAGGATTATTTTAAGAGAAAAGGTGATTGAGCAAGCCTGAAAACTTTAGAGGTTATATCCTGGAGGATAAACAAAATGTTTAAAATAAACAATATACAAAGATATTGTATAAATAAATAAAGATATTGTTTAAGATAAACAAAGTGTCATATCCTGGAGGATATGACAAAATGAAATGTCCACTAGTATCATTATTAGATAGAACTAGGCTATTTGCATGAAAGAATGACATTCCTTAAATGGAAGCCCATCTTCTGATAAAATCCACTTTTGCTTTCCACCAAACGCTGAGGTTTGAACAATCTTTCTATCTTTTATAATTAAGGAAGACTTCACCACTTATGAATTTTCATTCTCTAAGACAACACAATTACAACTCCTATAAAAAGCCAATGCTTGAATGAAGGAAAAAAAATAGGTCATAGGTCACTCCCTCTCCCTGCACCAAACGTGCCCATGCTTCTGTCCATGAGTTACAAATGTATACTTGTATTTCAAGTCACACTCACAATCATTTTTTTGTGAACTACTTTCTAGCAGAGAAACAATTATGATACAAAATCCAAGTAAAATATCCTCATATATATATCCATAGGCATTTAGCGCCTGTTTTAAAAATGAAGCTGGCAAAAAACCAACTGCACATACGGCTGCAAATGCACAAGAATGCAGACAAGCCTTCATAATTAATCCCTGTGTTAACAAGCAACTAGAAACTTCCTGAAGAACTAGGAGGTGAGATCTAGAAGCAATGACCTTTGATTTGCAGTCTAAAATTTTTTTTATTACCTTGTAATAAATTTTACACCCTTTTTAGTCACAATCAAGTTGTGCAAAAAATTGTTACAATCAATCTGTAACTTGCCTGAAGTGTTAACCATATCAGTAAAGTAAGTTGCTACTAGATTATACCTCCCTCTCTCTCTCTCTCTCTCTCTCTCTCTCACACACACACACACATACATACCACAAAAGCCTACTTTAACAGCGTACATTTCCCTTGGTTAATGTACCAAAACTGTTTAAGGGAGAGACAACAACCAATTTTCAACTAAGATATTAAAGATGGGACCCACTTCATAAAGTCATCTAGCCTCAAACTACACTGTCCTAGAGATTAAGACCAAGATAAAGATTCTCCTCAGCTTCCCCTCAAGTCACAAATGAAAAAATGATCTTTGGTGTACAAAATCACAATCTTAATAGCACTACTTAACCTTTAATAACTTAACTTCATTTAATCCAATGACATTAAGCTGCTTTGCCAATGCTAATTAAGCTATACAAAACCCTAGTGAGGTAAGCATTAAACAACTGAGGGTTAATCCTTTCCAAGAAAGACCTGGATTTTACTTATATATCATCTTAGTGCGTGGCCGAGGCATAACACAGCTGTCAGAACAAGGAAGTTCAAGTTCAAAGAGAGAATGTATTATAAGCTCTCAGAAGTAGAATTTTATGTTCCCTTCATGTTCTTAAATACTTAAATCTAAACCTGAACTAAATATCAACTTTTTTTTTTTTTTTGCTTTTCACTGAAAACAATAACAAATGATGGGCCAACAGAAAGCCACAAGACTATTAACAGCAAGTTCATAGGTAAATTTGAGTTTCATTATTTTGAAATGGGAACTCCTAAAACCACTAGCTAGTATTTATATTTACATTTATTTATCTATTTAATTATTTATATTATATTATATTACATTTATTTAACTAACAAATGTATTTATATAACAATTCTTATGAGGAAACATCTCCCCCAAAAGACTGGGCTTTGCAAAGGAAACAGTGAACAAAACCAAAAGACAACTGACAGAATGGGAGAAGATATTCGCAAATGACATATCAAATAAAGGGCTAGTATCCAAAATCTATAAAGAACTTCTCAAACTCAACACCCAAAGAAATAATCTGATCAAGAAATGGGCAGAAAATATGAACAGACATTTCTGCAAAGAGGACATCCAAATGGCCAACAGACACACGAAAAAGTGCTCCACATCACTCAGCATCAGCGA
>CM053609.1:91591924-91612100 GCA_028646535.1 Procyon lotor | reverse complement strand
TATATATACAATGGAATACTATGCAGCCATCAAGAGAAACAAAATCTTGCCATTTGCAATAACATGGATGGAACTGGAGGGTATTACGCTAAGCGAAATAAGTCAGTCAGAGAAAGACAATTATCATATGATCTCTGATATGAACAATTTGAGAGGCAGGGTGTGGGGTCGTGGGGGCGTGGGGGAGGGGAATGAAACAAGATGGGCTTTGCTTCCAAAGTATCGACACAGTACTTTCTATTTTCTTCCATCTTTGCATAGCACTCTATGTTATATATGTATGTGTGTGTTTTAACAAAATATACATAAAAGAACCCAAACTTCAGGATATAACATTTTCCCAAGTAAATACTGAAATGATTCTGTTCGTTTTTCCCCTACAATGAAATGACGAATGTGTAAAATACCCCAAAATATAGCACTAACACTACTTTCCCCACAGAGATTTTTATCAAGACAGATGAAGTGGCAGAAGAAGGTGAAAGAACATTACTATCATTTGCCCTCAGGCATGTAATTCCAGCCTGAAGTATGAAAGCTATTTCTAACAAATCCCAGTAGACTCTTAAAACATTGTTTTAAGTAGGATTTTACTGGGGTACTGAACCCTGGTAGTGTCTTGAAACCTTTGTCCGGAGTTAAGAATCACAGGTTTTTACTGTGTTCCTATTTCACAAAAGAACTGCAGATCTTCCACATACTTATATGTCTTCTAGACACTAATCCACTTACAGGAAATGCATGAATGACACATTAGGTTCCATCATGCTGCCATCTAGGCAATCAACCCTTTTCCATTATTATTATTCCTCACTGTTTGCTAAAGGGAGAAAGAGAGAGAGACTGCTCAGAGGATTTTTCCTGTAGTATCTATTCTTTGGCCCTATGGGACGAAGATGTAGAAACAATTCTGCGGGTTAAGTGGAGATGTTCAGCTTTCAGCAAAAACATAATCTCTACTCCTTTCCTGTCTTTTTTATCCCTTGTGACAAATGAACTGGTTATGCTGGTTTGAAAACAGATTCTGCAAAGTCATTTCCAATTACAAAGACTTAGAATTAATGTTTTTCATGTTTTTTTAGAAATATTTTATTTATTTATTTATTTATTTGAGAGAGCCAGAAAAAAATAGAGGGGGAGGGAGAGGGAGAGAGAGAGAGAGCATAAGCAGGGCAAAGGGAAGAGGGACAGAGAGAAGCAGACTCCCCACTGAGCAGAGAGCTTCATACAGGGCTCAATCCCAGGACCCTGAGATCATAACCTGAGCGAAGTCAGATGCTTAACCAAGTGAGCTACCCAGGTGACCCAGTGTTCTTCTTTTTAAGTGCATATTAAAATATTAAATTTTCTGCCCATTAACTCATGATCAATAAGTGATTATTATTTTTGTACAATTATAAAGACAAAGATTTGAACATATAAGAACAAAATCAAGTAGGCAAAGCTCTGAACACATAGCTAGGAGACTACTCTAACAGGTGAGGTGATCCACTGATATGCCATATATCTGTCTCTTTCCCTCACAGACAGGGAAAGTATCTTTGAAAGGATGCACAAGACTGTGATAGGGGCAACTGCTTATGGGAAGAGGACATGAAGGGTTGAAGAATGGGTTAGTGGGGAAAATTATTTGCCTCTGTATACCCTTTTATACCATTTGAGTGTTTTCCCATGTCTGTGGATCAGCTTTTAAAAAATTAGAACTGCCTTTGTGTCAAAAATTATTAAAGTAAATTACATATATCTTTATTACTGTGAGAGGAAGAGAAAGAAAATGAGAAAAGAGGTATTCAAACTGAATGAGCAAAGGTGAATAACTTTTTTTAAAAAGTACTTTATTTATTTGAGAGAAAGAGTGAGAGAGAGAGAGAGCACACGTGAGCGCGAGCACATGAACATGAGCCAGGGGAGATGTGGAGAAGCAGACTCTCCACTGAGCAGAGAGCCGGAAACTGGGCTTGATCCCAGGACCCTGGGATCATGACCTGAGTGGAAGGGAGAGGCTTAACCCACTGAGCCACCCAGGTGCCTAAGTGAAGGTGGACAACTTTGAGTCAACACCTTGAAGGCAAGGCCCTTGACAGGCAAAGGGTGAATGTCAAATCAAATACCCAGGAGGTTCCATGGTATTCTCTGTAGAATTATAAGTCTCTGCCAAATTTTTACCTTCAAGTTTGCATAGGCCCAGTACTCCTTTTTTTTATTATATGCATACAGTTAAATAAAGCTATTAACAGACTTTGATATTTAAGAAGGAATTTGAAGAAAAGAACAAAACTGAGAAGGAGGGAGAAGGGGAAGAAGGCAGGGACTGAAAAAAGGGATGGAGACATACAAGAAGAAGGAGGAGGAAAAGGAAAAAGAAAGAAAAAAAATTGATGAAAAGATCTCTGCAGGACTAAGAATCACAGTTCACTCAAAAAAAACCCCCAAAAACAAAAAAACTATTTGCCAAGTGCCTGTTGGACACAAACAGGAATCATAAACAGTTAATATCCTAAGGAAGTCACAACCTGGTGGAATAAGTCAGACACAAATTATGTAATATGAATTACACTAAGAGTCATGATTTGGTATGAGGGTTTCAACTAGACCAAGAAGAGACAGATCATGTCTGGTGTAGCTGAGGAGATATAAAAAGGCAGTCACATCTATGCTATCCCAAAAATTAGGGAAGAATTCGTTGGGTGATGGAGGAAGGGAAGAGCAACTCAAGAAGGAAGAGCATGAGCAAAGGAATAGCAGTATGAAAGAGCACACTGCATTCAGGGAACACGAGTATAATTTTATATGGCTGGAGCATATGGTACATAGGAGACTAGGAAGTAAAAGTGAAAAGGGAGATTAAGGTGAGGGGAGGAGTAGGAGGAAAATAAGCTAAAATAGTGGAAATGGTCAGTTTCTTAAACCACTGAAGAATATTTGTTTTAAAAATAAATTGTGTAGGGGCACCTGGGTGGCTCAGTTGGTTGGGCGACTGCCTTTGGCTCAGGTCGTGATTCCGGAGTCCTGGGATCGAGTCCTGCATCGGGCTCCTGGCTCCACAGAGAGTCTGCTTCTCCCTCTGACCTTCTCCCCTCTCATGCTGTCTCTCACTCTCTCTCTCAAATGCACAGCCTGCTTCTCCCTCTGCTTCTGCCTCTGCTCCCCCCCACCCGCTGTGCTCTCTCTCTCTCAAAACCAAATAAAATCTTAAAAAAATAAAAATAAAAAAAATAAATTGTGTAAATACACAGAATGAGGTCTGGTAGCAGTATTTTCACTTACAAAAACAATTTTTTCAGAACACAAATATACTAATTACTGGTGTATAGATAGTACTATTAATCAATTTGCATTACCTATTGATTATCAGGTCCAGGGGACTCTCCTTGCATACTTTGTTGAACTTATTTTGGTTTACATGAACCTGAAAGCAGGATGGCTGTATTTATCATCAAATGTTGTATGATTCACAGTTGTCATTAATTCAGATTGATTATCTTCCTCCTCAACAAGCAAATTTGTACTGTATAACTACACAACTAATACACGGGTACATACGCTTTTTCATAAAACCAGGCACGCATCCATACAAACTAGTTGTGCAAATCCATGTCCCAGTAACATTCATCTTTAGCCATATTTGAAGTCCAAAAATCCATGAGGCTCAGTGTTAAGACTATGCTGACATCTTTTAAGCATACTTTGTAGAGTTTTCTAAATGTTACCTAAACAGTAAAATTTTATTCACGAAATATTAATAGTACATGTACTAAGTAAGTTTGCTCTACTCAAATTTTTCAGTCTATTTTATATGTGCATATATACACACACACAGAGCCTATTACTTGTTTTCTTTGTTAACACACTGTGGCTCTCTCTACCACTACCCTGGAAACATCCTAATTTCATTTGTTATTACTCATGTAAAAGAGTAAAAAGAGCAGTAGACAAAGAATCAAACATTTCATTTTGCACTTTTTTCATGTGTTAAGAGTCAACTTTTTCCTAAATATATGAAAATTTTATTTTACAGTAAATAACTTGTCCCAAAATGTATAAATATTTTACTAATTTTGTGTGAGTTAAGAGTTATTATTTCAAAGGATTAAAGGGATTTTTAAATGGAGGGGAAAAAACCCTCAAATATCACCACACACAAACAGCTATCGTTTACATTATTTTAGACACAGTTCAATGCATATACAGAAAGTTCTTATATAAATCGCATCCTATTGATATGGTTTCTGCTTTTTTTGGGTAAGATTTTATTTATTTATTTGACAGAAAGAGACACAGCGAGAGAGGGAAAAAACACAAGCAGGGGGAAGTGGAAGATGGGAGAAGCAGGCTTCCCGCTAAGCAGGGAGCCCTATGAGGGGTTAGCTCAGGACCCTGGGATTATGACCTGAGCTGAAGGCAGAAGCTTAACGACTGAGCCACCCAGGTGCCCCTTGTTTGTGCTTTTTAAATATAATACACTTAATTTTAATTTAATGGAAGCACAACCTCAATGAAAATACATTAACTTTTCAATTTCAAATTAGTATTTTCTAAAAGATTAAGGTTAAAAAATTGTGAAAAAATATTAACAGACTGCAATAGTCATGTCTTTATAAGTAGATTTTTAATTTCAGATGTTATTAACTGAAACATAAGAATACTCACATTTCCAACTCCAAATTTTATGGGCATGCTATTAGTCACACTGTCTAATTTTATAACAAATATATTAAATTCCATAATCATAAATTGCATAAATGTCTAGTATTGCATTTTAAATGGAGTCACTGCCAATTTTGTTGTCAATTTGTTTCATCTTTTAATTGGCTGGATTTCATAATTCAGTGAAATTATCTCAAGAGTACCCATCGATGGGTGGGGCACATGGGTGCCTCAGTTGTTAAGCATCTGCCTTCGGCTCAGGTTACGATCCCAGGGTCCTGGGATTGAGCCCCACATGTGGCTCCCTGCTCAGCGGGAAGCCTCCTTCTCCCTCTCCCAGTCCCCCTGCTTATGTTCCTGCTCTGTCTTTCTGTCAAACAAATAAATCTTAAAAAAAAAATGATTTCCCATGGGCACTTGGGAATATCTGACTACTGAATATACACTTGAGTGGTATCTTAGCTAGGAATAACATTCCTGAATGACATTTTCTTTATTTCAGAAGTGTATAGAGATTGCTAAAATGGTCTTCAGCACTGACTGCTCCTGGGAAGACATTTACTAAGAGCTTGATTTTCCTCTCTTTGAAATGATACAGCCTTCTTTCTGCCTACCCGGAGAAAAAGCAAAATTCTATCGTTTAAACTAGATATGTCAAGCAATCAAAATCCTTAGGACCCAAAATACTATTTTGACTTGATGACTGTTGATTCTTTTCAGAGAAAATTTCTTCATTATATCTTTGAATAATTTTTCTCTTTCACATCTTCCACTCTCTACATCATGCAATTATCTTAATGCTGTATCTCTGCTGGTTCTCCATATCTAATATAGTCTCTGTGCTTTTATTTACCACCTTTTCACTTGCATTCTCTGTGATTATGTCATGCCTTTCTTCAATGTTAGTAATTTAATTTTTATCTATTCTTTTCATCCCTTGCTATTTCTACCTTGTTTTCTAGTAATTATGCTTCAGGTACTACATAGAAGGTACATTTCTAAGGCAAAGCAACCCAACTTCCATAAGCTGAGTTCTGCCAGCTTCGAGGAAATCTAACAGTAACTAGAAACTAGAACTACAAACTAGAAACTAGAAACTACAGTAACTAGACATGCCATTCCTTAATCTTCACTATTTTATACTTTTTTTGCTCCTTGTCTAAAATTATAATAAAAAATACATGTAATCTATACATGTGTCAAAAGATGAAAACCTTAAAAATATCCATATTTTCACATGTACTTGTTAATGTTATTTCCTGTTACTTCATATTACATACGGCCAGAATTTTACTCTGGCTATCATTTCAAATCAATCATTATTTAGGGTAGAGAACCATAAAATTGAGAGACAGGCGAGAGGGAGTGGGGGAAAGAGAGAAAGAGAGGGAGAACATCCCAAGAGATGAGTTGGGAGGCAAATAAAATAGAAATTTTATAAAAGAATTAACCAACAAATATATAAACAATTAAGAGTGTCTATTAGAACAATTAAATATTTAATTTACATATATTCCCAAATTGTATTATGCTAGTAGAGCCAAAGGTGACATTATAAGGTCTAAAAGAACAAAGTTATCCTGAAGTTCAGAGGCTAAGGTTCTAGTTTGGGCTCTTCCATGAGCTAGCCATATCACCTTGGGGGAAATACTCAATAAGCCATCTAATATTCCATTCCTTCAGCTGTAAAAATGAGAGTTAATAGAGATAACCCTTAAAATCCTTTACAGTTTTCAAGGTCTGTGAATATGTAAGTAATTTATTGTACTAGGTTTAGCAGCAAGCCCCAAATGGCCCAGAAAGCTTCTCACCTCCTGTTATGCACTCTTTTGTGTAGTCATCTCCCACAGTGACTAGAGATGACTGATGTAGTAACTAATAACATGTTGCCAATGATGAAGTATGACTTTGGTTGCTAGGTCCTGTAAGATGTTGCAGCTTCTGACTTTCTTGCATCACTTGCTCTGGCGGCAGCCAGATGGCATGTCAATAAACACCCAAAAATAATTCCAAGGCAATAATCTGCTACACAGAAGCAGATAACTCATAAACTAACACAATGGAACAATATGTTTTGATTAACTTCTTTTATTTCCTACAAAATTTAGCCCAACTCTCAAATGAGCACCGTTCAAAAAGGGAGTAAGGAGTCAGTAAGATGCACTTATGAATGCCTAAGAATGCTTATTTCTAACTACAAAATAGAATTTTTCTTCATAGAAATATAACAGTTTGGAGTGTGGACCAATTCATGACCTCTTCCTTAACATCATGCCCTCTGACATCATCTAAGCCAATTGACTCAAACTCTAGTATTATAGATAGACTGAATTAAAAGTTAATGTGTCATTCTCACAGTTGCTTGAGAGGTAAACTTAAGTAGTATTTTATGTAGAAAATGGTATGAGGTTCTTTCATATTCTGAAAGTTACAATGTATTTATATGAGACTGATAAATACCTGAATGTAGTTTACTGAATCTGTCAAGAAAGAGGTGCCTGGGTGGCTCAGCTGGTTAAGTGTCCAGCTCTTGATTTCAGCTCAGGTCTTGATCTCAGGGTTGTGAGTTCAAGCCCCACACACCCTACTTGGAAAAAAAAAAAAATCGGTCAAGAAAGACACTTAACACCTCAAATGATGGAAATCATTTGGGATAGAGATCTATAATTTAATGAAATCTAAAGATCAGCTAATTTTCAAAGCTAAGGAGATTTGTTAATAAAGGTTTGGCGGGGGTGGAGGGTGGTGGTGTCTGGGTGGCTCAGTCAGTTAAGCGTCTGCCTTGGGCTCAGGTCACGATCCCAGGGTCCTGGGATTGAGTCCCACATTTGGTTCTCTGCTCAGTGGGGAGCCTGCTTCTCCCTCTCTCTGCCACTCCCCCTGCTTGTTCTCTAACAAATAAATAAATAAAATCTTTTAAAAGAATTAAAAAAAATAAAAGGTTTAGAAGGATATTCCCTATAAAGTGATATATTGTACTCAAGGCATAACCTTCAACTAATTTAACTAATTGCTACATTTTGTAAACACTAATGTCTTTACTAGCCAGAGGAATAGTCACACAGTCACTTCACTCATGCTATTGCAGTTGATGAATTTGTAGTTAACTGTATGATCCCTAAAACCACAATTCTGCCTCTAACTTCAGTCAGAGCTGCCTATGTTGATGGAATTACACTTGGTAGAATTACACTGGCTCTTCATGCAGAAGGTAAATGCATGTCATTTCACAAACCAACTAAATTTTTGAGCTTCAACAAGAAAAGAAAAAGCGCTGTAACAGCATTTTTATTCCAACCTCCATATTCTCATTTTTCTTTATGTATTCCGATTTCCTTTATACAAATTTCTAATTAACAAATCTTTTATTTGACAGCCTTTTGATACTAATTCTTTCCTCAATAAACTTAAGTATGGTCATACATATATATATGTATTAGACTACTAATATTTTAAAGGTATGTAATATCCCAAGGGTCCAAAAATAACATCTAACCAAAAAATATATATATCTGTGATTGATAATCTATTCAAAAACATAAGAAAAAAATTTCTAAAACTTTAAATGTAAACTTTGAATAATGAACCATTATCTCTTTTTCCACTGCCCTAACATGCTGCTTACTTCTATTTTAAACACACCTAAAGCTTAGACATTGCTTAACTTTATTCTGACCTACAGGCTCTCTTTTAAAGTCTTGTATAAAATGATCCATTTTCACTAGAAAACTTTACTTACTCTAGGCTTTATTCCTTCCAGGAATGGGAACCATATATCTTTCTGCAAATTTTCCCTGGATTCACTGCGTATACAATCAACAGCAATGTATAAGCTAATGAAATAATTTCCTCTTTGTTCTGTAGTTTTGTCACTTTCAGACCTGCTATAGGAAAATCTGAAAACTGCTTCTTAATACTTAACCACAGCACACCATTTTAATGAATTCAGTCATCAAGGTCTCTTTTCAACTTGCCATCTTATTAAAGAAATCACCATTTGCTGTTATTTTCTTAATATTTCTGAACAAAGGATAATACTCCTCCTTATATCTTAAAAATAGTCTTTAATCAATCTTTTCTTAGTGTGCTAGAAAAGTCCTTAAAGGAATTTTACTCCAGTGCTGCATGCATGTTTGAGTATAACTGATAATTTATTCTCTATGATCGTAAATGCCAAGAGAAAAGACCTTCAAAGTTAGGCCTCTACTAGTTTATTCATTAACTTATGTAATGAAGGGGCACCTGGGTGGCTCAGTGGGTTAAAGCCTCTGCCTTCAGCTCAGGTCATGATCTGAGTGGGATCGAGCTTCGCACTGGGCTCTCTGCTCAGCAGGGAGCCTGCTTCCCCCCCAATCCCCTGCCTGCCTCTCTGCCTACTTGTGAACTCTCTCTGTGCCAAATAAATAAATAAATAAATAAATCTTTAAAAAATATAAACATTAAAAAAAAATTTATGCAATGAATATATATAATGTAACCAACAATTGTCTTAATGACCAATAAGAATCAATGGTAATGCCTACATGTTACCTATAATTAACTCAATGAATTTATTATTTTACTTTCATATAGATACAGCAGACAAGGATAGCATGTGCCAATGCAATTTATATCACGGAAGGCCCATCTCTTGAACTTTCCTTCTATTCTCAAAGACTTCCCGACAATGAGGTAATTCAGAAATTCTAAAGTCCTTTGTTACTAACGAACATCGGTTTTCATAATTGTAAACAATCATTCAAATTTTGAATCCTGATACATATCTATACACATATACGTATATATACTTAGTAATAGTATTAAAGAAGATTTTACACTACAGCCCAGGGTATACTATATCAATAACACTCCTTACCCTACTCAGGCGAGATGTGTAATTTCCATGGCCATACTTCAATTCAGTATCTATCCCAATATTGTTTGTAATGTGACTACTGTATTCTAACCTATATTATGCACTCTAAAATTGCATTAAATGCATCACTAGCCCTTTTATAACTAATATTTCTTATTGGCTATCTGCAACGTCTAATGAATGTCTTAATTATATGCTTCTCATGATCAGGGGAAAGCCAAAGTAATTTTCTTGGCATAGCTTCATACGTTTTTAGGAATTTAATAAGTGCATTTTGATAAAGAGAAAGTGATAACTTACATGCCTAGATTCTAAGTCTAAAACTACTTCACTCTGTGATAGTAAGCGGGTTGCTTAACATTTCTGTGACCACCTATAAAGTATGAGTGATAAGTGCTCCTTCTGCCCAGGAAGATTAAATGAAGCAATTAATATTTGAGAGGCATCCACTCTATGGTGATACAAAGTATTCTCTATTAATTCAGCTCATAGATACTCATGTGTTATATCATAATTACAGCAGTCCTAATGAAAAGGGCATTAAGTGGACAGCCACCAGCAATCTTCTTTTAGCACTAACCCCTGCCACTACCTAAAGAGTAGCCATGCTTGTATTATGTGACCCTCCCTCATGCCCCCATGGTTGACTGGGCAGGATGCACACAACTGAGACGAGCTGGGCCAATTGATTTCTTTCTCCTGGAAATTTAGAATATAAACTGAGAGCTACGTAGTCTCAATTGGTCACTCAAACTGAAGTTATGTAAATAGAGGAGTTGTAGGGCTCCAGAGTTTGGCCATGTGCACACCAACGCAGTGAAAACTGATCTGCAGAAAGAGGGAGAGAGAAGAATGAGCTAAATATACAAAGAGAATCAGAAATGAGATGAGAGAAAGAAAGAATAAAAAAAGAAGACAAAGAAATGACACAGATGAGACAGAGAGACAAAAGCTAAGAGCAAGGGAAAAAACAGAAATTAAAGGTCTGGGTTTCTACCAGCTTTCTAATTCTGTTTCTAGACTCTAGGTCTTGATTTGTATCCTGCCTGTGTGTTCTTATAAAATAATTCTGCCTTATGGTTAAGTTTATTTCTATGAACTGAAATAAAACAATCAAAAAAAATCTGACCAAGAAGTTTAATTTCTTGGTTTATAAATGAAGAAACTAAGGGTCAGAAAGGATAAGTAACTCACCTAGATAATAATTAAATAACAAAGATGGAACATAACTTCAGATTTCTCAGACTACAAAGCCTAACTGAACGCATGAATGAATCGCTGAAGTCTGACAAACCAGTATGCCAAAAGCAAACATATACAAACTTAAGAATTAAGTGTTGAGAAGACGTAAAAGAAGAGCCTAAAGTAAAATAAACTATAATTTTCACCTGAAATTAAAGGTAATATATGTGAAAGAACCTAGATCCTGGGCACAGGATCCATCAAGATATTAGCACATGGGCCCAATTTACATGTCTTCAATATCTTGACTTACTTTTTCTACTTCATTAATTGTTACCACCTCAACCTATCATCTTTCCATCTTTGTCCCAGTTTTTAATGTTCCTAATAAGCAAATAGCAACCATGATAGATAGCAATTTATTTTCTTTAATCTTTTGAACAAGGAGTCTTAAGGTTTGGTACTAAGAATAAAGATTCTTGGCTGACTAATTCAGATCTAATTCAAAAAGTTTAAAGAAAATACATGTGAAACACTGTTTTCTTAAAACTCTGCCTACTCAGGGCACCTGGGTGGCTCAGTCGTTAAGCGTCTGCCTTCAGCTCAGGTCATGATCCCTGCATCCTGGGATCAAGCCCCGCATCGGGCTCCCTGCTCAGCAGGAAGCCTGCTTCTCCCGCTACCATTCCCTCTGCTTGTGTTCCCTCTCTCGCTCTGTTTCTCTCTGTCAAATAAATAAAATCTTAAAAAAAAAAAAAAAAATCTGCCTACTCTATACAACAAAGATGAGATCCTCAGTATCTAAACAAGGGGTTGGAAAGCACCAATGATCTCTATATGCTGACTAATCATTAAAAATAGAGTTATTGTAGATTTGACTCAGAGTTCTCCTTTCTCTTTTTATGCTTATGATGTTCAGCAATCCAAATAAATTTGATATCACTTATGTTGTCTAGAGCCTATACGTCATTTATCAGAGGTTTATTAGGTCTTCTGGATGGTTATGAATAACAGTGTATGTTTTTATATTTTATCACAGTGACGACTATCATAGTTACCTGACCTACAAAAAATACTATGGCTAATATCTTCCACAATGACATGGGAATACTAAATTTCAGAACAATGACTATATAATTGCTGACAAGAATTCTAAATCTAGATCACACACACAGACACACACAAGTCCACAATACAATGGAACCCACAACCCAAAATGGGGCCCAAATATGCAAAAGTAATACTTTGACAAATGGGGTAAAAGGTAGATCAACAAAATCTTAAAAAAAAAAAAATGGCATCTAAGCTTCAATCATAAATTACTAAATCTGAAAATAAATACATCTATTGTATGATTTACAGAAAATATCATCCTAAGTAATAGAGGGAATCAAAGACATAATAGGCATGCATCAGCATGTCTAAGATGACGGTTATCAGCTGACAATACAGGAATGATTTTCAGTCAGACACAAATGTTCCCCAAATTAATCAGGTTTGTTCATTTGTTCATTCATTTATTAGACATTTTATTAAAGATACCAGCCTCTGAGCAAGGCACTATAATATAAAGATGTATAAGGATATGGCTCACTCCCTCAAGATACTTAAGATTCAGTCAAAGAGACACTTGTATAAAGAGTTATTACACTGTGGTAAGTAAAATGACTGGTGTTAGCCACAGGTACTAGGAGAACACACTGAAACACAGAAAGGGCACTGAATCCAGATGAGTGGGATCAGGAAAGGATTCTGAGAGAACACCAGTAGGACCCACTAAAAGTGCTTAGGAAAGATGGGCATGGGGGCTGAATCAGCAAAACAGTAAAATGTGCAAAGGGAACAGAGGCAAGAAGCATAGTGTTTTTAAAGAACTATAAATTGCTCAATAAAACAGAAGTTTAGAATGTAAACTAGGAATATTGAGAATAAAGGTTAGTGAAGTAAGCAGAGATCGTGAAATACCAACATGACTATAAATCTATCTAAAAAACAATGAAGTACATTTTATACCAAAATATTTCAGAATAGCATAAAATTTCCAGGGGAGGAAAACACATAAATTTAAAATGAAAGAAATCATATGCGTTCATCATGAATAAAAGATAAATTTTATAATATAAATATAATATAAATAATATATAATACATATATGACATAATATGAATAATAAAATAATAAATAACTAAATAACTAAAATAATATAAAAAATAAAATACAACCAAAATGAATACTCGTGACTTTAAATATTACTTTAATTGGATGGAAGGAAAAAAATCTGGTTAAACTGACCATTCTGATATTTTTTCTGTAAATATGCAAAAGTCCTGTTAGAAAACAAAGAACTCATAAATAAATATCTCCTTGTCGATTTGGCAATAATGGAATCATTCAAGGAAGGAAAAATGGGTAGAACAAAAAAGATAAAAATGTTTGACATCGATTAATAATAAAACATACCAACTCATACATCACACATAGATGAAATTATGAAAAACAATCCTGGTAGGTTTTAACTGGAAAACAAGGCCAGAATAGATAAACTGAAATTTATACATGTTGGTTTATATTCTATGGCATAGACAAGTATGGCAATATTTTACTCACATTCTCCTTTCAAGGCTTTTGCTGTTAATAAAAGCTTTGGCTGCATAAATGAGTCAATATAAATTTTACAAAAGCAGCAATCTTCCTAAAATGAATAGAAGGTTTCCAATAAGTGTTTTTGAATTAATATAAACTTCAATTCCATCATATTGCATGAAGTTCTACACTTAACGGGAAACAAGATGTGAATATTCATTTCATTAGTAAATACTGCTGGGTGTCTGAGACTGACTGGTCATGATAATTTCCCAAAGATGATTTACTAGTAGTTAACTATTTCTTTTTCTGTTATGAATTTTCTCTCAGGACTTTTTTTTTTTGACCGAGAGGAGAGAGATCACAAGTAGGCAGAGAGGCAGGCAGAAGGGGGAAAGCAGGCTCCCTGCTGAGCAGAAAGCCCTATATGGGGCTTGATCCCAGGACCCTGAGATCATGACTTGAGCCGAAGGCAGAGGCTTTAACCCACTGAGCCACCTCAGTGGTCCCTCTTTCACAGAAGCCCTCTCTCAGGACTTTCACTATCAAATTTTTATATCTGTTAGGACAGTGGTTCTTAATCTTTTTCCATCCCTCTACTTTGAGTCTACATGTATCCATAAAACTGAAGTGGTCTCTTGTATATAGTTGGGTTTTGTTTTTTTATCCATCTAGTCACTCTATCTTTTGATTGGAGAATTCAATACATTTACACTGAGAGTAATTTACTAGTAAGCAAGGACTTACTAAAAGTACACATCAGATCCATTTCGACAATTTGTTAAAATAAATTACTGAGTCACATCTCTGGAGTTTATGATTCAACAGGCCTAGGAGCGGGGCCTGAGCACCCGTATTTGTAAGAAGTTCCCCGGTAATATTTATGCTACTCTCAGATGACCACACTTTCCCAGAAAGAGGTGGGCTGGCTGGGGAGGGGGGAGGAATGGGTCAAATAGGTGAGGGCGACTGAGTAATGTACAGAATTGCTGAATAACTATATCATACACTTAAAAATAATATAACACTGCATTTTAATTATGCTTGAATTAAAAAAATAAAAAAGACAACCTCACGTTGAAAACCACTGCTTTGGGGTGGTTACATGAAAACAGAAGTCTAGGGGCGTCTGGGTGGCTTAGTGGGTTAAGCCTCTGCCTTCTGCTCAGGTCATGTCAGGGTCCTGGGATCGAGCCCCGCATTGGGCTCTCTGCTCAGTGGGGAGCCTGCTTCTCTCTCTCTCTCTGCCTGCCTCTCTGCCTACTTGTGATCTCTCTCCTGTCAAATAAATAAATAAAATCTTTAAAAAAAGAAAGAAAGAAAACAGAAGTCTAGTGATAAAACATAACAGCATCACTCTTCCAATTTTTTTTAAAGATTTATTTATTTATTAATTTGACAGAGAGAAAGAGAGAGATCACAAGTAGGCAGAGAGGCAGGCAGAAAGAGAGGGGGAAGCAGGCTCCCTGCTGAGTAGAAAGCCCGATGCAGGGCTTGATCCCAGGAACCTGAGATCATGACCTGGGCCGAAGGCAGAGGCTTTAACCCACTGAGCCACCCAGGTGCCCCCCAATTTTTTTTTTTTTACAGAAAAAAGAAAACTTACTCAGATAAAGAATATAAAGAGTATAAAAGTATTTTCAAGTTTTCCTTTACACAAAACATAACATGTAAATCATCCTGTTTTCTCATTTATAAAGTTTCAAAAAAAAAAATACAAGAAACTCATCAACTATAAGAGCAAATCATCATCTTATAAAGTTTTAAGCATCATTAATAACCTTAGCAATTAAAGTCAAAGAAATGTCTCCTAGACTACTTCTTTCCTAGTGGTTGGATATTTGGGGAGGAGGAAATGGAATTCAGTAAAGAGAAGAGAGGCACAATAGCAATCTACACGGCATGCCCTTTAAACATCTGTCCTCCTATACTAACCACTGGTTCTTGCCAATTTTTACACTTTGATGTAAAGACATGGATGTAATTTTCTTTCCTTAAAGTCCAAATATGTCAGGGTGTTTCCCAAATCAATTCCAAGAACCTTCCCTTGAAGCAGTTGGATTCAATAACAAAAAAAAAACCAAGTAAATAAAAACCAGTCAGACTGATCAGTTAGGATGAAAAAAGAAACGTCCTTACAATGAATTTCTCAGGAATATTTTGGTATTAAAACTTTAAACGCATTCCTAAAAACATACTTACAACTTACTCTGTAGAAGGCCCTATGTTTAATACTGTGGAGGATACAAAGATGAATGAAACAGCCCTACTTTCAAGGTAGTCAGCACTAAGGAGGTTAAGATAAAACAAGTTCATAAATTTTTTAACATTTGAGAGAGAGAAAGAGAAGAGGAGGAGGAAAACGAGGAGCAGAGGGAGACAGATAAGCAGACTCCACGCTAAGTGCAGAGCCCAGTGTGAGGCTCAATTTCAGGACCCTGAGATAATGACCTGAGCTGAAATCAGGAGTCAAATGCCCAACTAACTAAGCCATCCAGATACCCCAAGTCCATAAACGCTTTTAATACAATGTCTGGTTAGAAACAAGTATTACAAGAGATAATGTTATGCAAGAAGGAAACTGAGGAAAGTCTTTAGGAAGAAGCTTATTGGCCAAAGGCCCTGAAAAATAGACAGAAACTCAATGGAAAGAGAAAACTCAGGGGAAGGGAGGAGAGTATCAATATATAAAAATTTATACATGGATAGAGGCATATACCAGAAATAGCATTCTCTTGGGATTTAAGCTTTGAAAGCACAATGCAATTTTTTATTTGCCTCATCCTCTAAACACAGAAGTTTCAAATATTTAAATTAAGTCTGTTATATCTTTGAATATTAATACAATTCAGGTAGCATATGTATGCTTATTTTCACTTACTAGACTAGTACTAATTGCTCCTCTAACTTAAGATTTCTTACCTGACTACAGATTATCACTTTAAAGATGATTGTTCTACTGATATGATATTGTATTTTTTTTTTTAACATATAATGTATTATTTGTTTCAGGGGTACAGGTCTGTGATAATCATTCTTCATCATTCTTACCTAATTCACAGCACTCACCATAGCATATAACCACCTCCTCAATGTCCATAACTGCTCTACTGATATAATACTGTATACCACACTTAAGACAAGTGGTCATCAAAAGAACCATTTACATAATTTATGATTTCTACTGTAAATGAAGTAGACCAAGCATGACATCTACTCTGAAGCCGTGGTTCTCTGTATACAAATGCTATTGGAAATATAACAGAAACAAAAATAAGATGAAAACCAAATGTAGGGACGCCTGGGTGGCTCAGTTGGTTGGGCGGCTGCCTTCGGCTCAGGTCATGGTCCCGGGGTCCTGGGATCGAGTCCCACATCGGGCTCCTTGCTTGGCAGGGAGCCTGCTTCTGCCTCTGCCTGCCTCTCTGTCTATTTGTGATCTCTCTCTCTCTGTGTCAAATAAATAAATAAAATCTTTAAAAAAAAAAAAAAAAGAAAACCAAATGTAACTTCCCTTAAAGGATGATAAAGAATAGATTAGTCAGTCTCTATATAACTATACCACAATGTCAGTAATTAACTTTAAAATACCTAGCAAATGGTGTATGTGGTGAATGCATTTGTGTGTATTGGTGTATCTGTGTTCTAAATCTACCCTAAAGGAGTAATAAAATATTTTATTAGGGAATAAGTCGTTTAAGATATGCTTATATTTTGTTATTGAGATTTTTTCATATTTATCAGGGATATTCTCTAGTTTTCTTTTTTGTAAAATCCTTCCCTGGTTTTGGTGTCAGGGTAATGCTGGCCTCATAAATTCAGATTGAGAGTATTCCCTCCTCTTTAATGTTTTGGTCCATACAATTAACAAGATGCCATCAGTAACTCTCCAAATATCAATAATAAATGTACTAAATTCTCCAATCAAAAGACAAAGAGTGACCAGATGGATTAAAAATAAAAAAAATCCAGCTATATACCCAGGCTGCAAGAGACTCATTTCAGCCTCAAGGACACACAAAGGCTCAAAGTGAAGGGATGGAAAAAGAAATTCTATACAAATGGAAACGGAAAGAGAGCAAGGACAGCTATATTTATATCAGACAAAATAGATTATAATCCAAAGACTTTAAAAGAGACAAAGGAGGTAATTACAAATGATAAAGGGATCAATCCATTAACAAGATATGATAATTGTAAACATACAGGCACCCAACATCAGAGCACCAAAATATATTAAGCAAATACTAACATATATTAAGAAGAAACAGGCAACAACAGAATAACAGTAGAACACGTTAATACCTTTATTTGAACAATAAGCAAAGCAATCCTTCAGAAAATCAATAAGGAATAAACACTGGACTTAAACCACACTTTACACAAAAAAGACCAGACACATACAGAAAATTACATCGAACAGCAGAACACACATTTTTTTTCAAGTGCACATGAAACACTCTAAAGTGAATTATCACGATAGGTCACAAAACCCTGAAATTACACTAAGTATCTTTTCTGACCACAATGATATGAAACTAGAAATCAATAACAGGAGAAAAGTTAGGAAAATAACAAATATATAGAAATTACACAACACACTCCCAAACAAATAATGGGTCAGAGAAGATATCAAAAGGGAAATTTAAAAATATCTTGAAACAAATGAAAATGAAAACATAACTTATCAAAACCTAAAAGGGAACTTTATAGCAATATATACCTACATTAAAACATCTCATATAAACAACATAACTTCACACCCCAAGAAAATAGAGAACAAACTAAGAACAAAGTTAGCAGAAGAAATAACAGAGCAGAAACCAATGTAATAAAGATCAGAAAAAAACTATAGAAAATATTAAAGAAAGATGGTATTCTGAGAAGATAAAATTAACAAATCTTTAGCTAGACTAAGATAAAGAGAGGATCAAATAAAGTCATATATGAAAGAAAAGAAATTACAGCTAGTACCAGAGAAACTCAAAGGAGCTTAAAACTACTATTAACAATAAAATGCCAACAAATGGAATAATCTAAAATAGGTAAATTCCTAAAAACATAGGACCTACCAAGACTTAATAATGAAGAAAGAGAAAATCTGAACAGACCAGTAACAAATAAGGAGACGGGATCAGTAATCAAAAACTTTGCAATGAAAAAAAATCCAGGAGACTCTCGGCAAAATGGCAGAGGTGTAGGGGGCTGAGAGAGTATCGGATCCCAGAAGTTCACCTAGATCGGTATCAAACCTCCATATCAAACCCAAGGGGAGGGGCCGACTCCCAGCAGCCGCAGAGCCGCAGAGCATAAAATTGGAACTTTTAGACTGCTCCACTGAGGGACATCACTCCAGAGGTTAAGCAGGGGGGTTAACTCTCATGAGAACAGTGTGGTTTCAGTACCCATGGGGTCACAGAGGGACTGGGGGTGTCCGAGTACAGCAGAGCTCCCAAGTATCGGGGCAGAGAAGCCGAAAGTAGAGAAGGAGCTGTGCAGTGCGCTATAAGCTCAGGCTTACCTTAAACTACGATCTGAGGCACAAATGGGCTACTGTTCTTCAAGCAGGGACCCCACAAGAGGCAGCTCCGGAGACACCCCCTCTTTCCTCCTCCGGGAGGAGCGGAGCGGGAGTGCACAGCAGGAATCTGCTGGGTTTGGAGACACCAGATGGGACCGTACGCACCACAGATAGAGGCGCTCCACCACGGGCGAGCTGAGCACAAAGTGTGGGCCACAGACAAGGGAGATGGGAGTGACTGACTGCTTTCCTCTGAGGGCGTGCTGAGGAGCGGGGCCCCAGCGCTTGGCTCCTCTGGGCTGGAGACTGGGAGGCCGCCATTTTCATTCCCAGGCTCCAGGGCAGTACGGAAAGCGCTCAGGGAACAAAGACTCCAGAGAGCGAACCTGAGCAAAGTGCTTGGACCAGGCCCTGGCAAGGGTGGTTCAATTCTACCTCAGGCAAAGACATTTGAGAATCATGGCTACAGGTTCCTCCCCCAGAGGATCAGAGAGAATATCCAGCCAAGACCTAGTTAATCAATCAGTGAAAACTGTGGAACTCCAGAGTATTTTTCTCTCTCACTCATCTATTCTTATCTTGATAAAATGACAAGGCAGAAAAACTCACCACAAAAAAAAAGAACAAGAGACAATACTGATGGCTAGAGATCTAGTCAATTCAGACATTACTAATATGTCAGAAATAGAGTTCAAAATGACAGTTATTAAGATGCTAGGTGGACTTGAAAAAAGCATGGAAGATATTAAAGAATCCCTTTCTTGAGAAATAAAAGAACTAAAATCGAACCAAGCTGAAATTAAAAAAAAAAAAAAAAGCTATTAATGAGGTACAATAAAAAAATGGAGGCTCTCACTGCTGGGATAAGGGAGGCAGAAGAAAGAATTAGCGATATAGAAGACCAAATGTCGGAGAATAAAGAAATTGAGAAAAAGAGAGATAAACAACTACTGGACCACGAGGGGAGAATTCGACAGATAAGTGATACCATAAGACACAACAATATTACAATAACTGAGATCCCAGAAGAAGAAGAAAGAGAGACAGGGGCGGAAGGTATATTGGAGAAAATATAGTAGAGAATTTCCCTAATCTGGCAAGGGAACAAGCATCAAAATCCAGGAGGCACAGAGAACCCCCTCAAAATCAATAAAAATAGGTCTACACACCGTCATCTAATAGTAAAACTTACAAGTCTTAGTGACAAAGAGAAAATCCTGAAAGCAGCTCAGGACAAGAAGTCTGTAACATACAAAGGCAGAAATGTTAGACTGGCAGCAGACCTATCCACAGAGACCTGGCTGGCCAGAAAGGACTGGCATGATATATTCAGAATGCTAAATGAGGAAAATACGCAGCCAAGAACACTATATCCAGCTAAGCTGTCA
>CM053609.1:91562831-91591424 GCA_028646535.1 Procyon lotor | reverse complement strand
GGGGGGGATTGGGGAGAGAAATTAAATGAGATGGGATGGGGAAGGAGACAAACCATAAGAGACTCCTAAACTCACGAAACGAACTAAGGGTGGCTGGGAGGTGGGGGGGTAGGGATAGGGTGGCTGGGTGATGGACATTGGGGAGGGTATGTGCTGTTAAGAGCTGTGAAATGTGTAAGCCTGATGATTCACAGACACGTACCCCGGGACAAATAATACATTATATGTTAATAAAAAAATAAATTAATTAAAAAAAAAAGAAAGAAAAGAAAAAAAATCCAGGACCAGACTGTCACTGATGAATCTGACCAAACATTTAAATTAATGTTTAAACATTTAAATTAATAAATACCAATCCTTCTTAAACTCTTTCAAAAAACAGAGAATACTCCCAAACTTATTTTATGAGGCCCAAAGCCAGAAAAGGACTCTACAAGACAACTACAGACCCATATCTCCAATGAATATGGATGAAAAATTTCTCAGCAAAATATGAGCAAATCTAATCCAAGAGTACATTAAAAGGTTCACAACCATGACCAATAGGATATCCTGTGATGCAAATATACTTCAACATATGTAAATTATTAAGTATGATACACCACATTAATAGAATGAAAGATAAAAATGATATGATTATTTCAATAAATGCAGAGAAGCATTTGGCAAAATATAACATCCTTTCATATAAAAAAACTCAACAAACTGGGTGCATAAGAAACATATCTCAACATATTAAAAGCTACATATGAAAAACTGACAGCAAATATCACACTCAATGGTGAAAGGCTGAAAGCTTTTCCTCTAAGATAAGGAAGAAGAAACGGATGCCCACTCTCATCACTCCTGTTCAACATAGTTGGGGAAGTCTTAGCCAGAACAATTAGGTAAGAAAAATAAAGGCATCCAAATCAGCAAGTAAGAAGTGATATGATCTTTCATATAGAAAATCTTAAGACTCCAGAGGCGCCTGAGTGGCTCAGTCGTTAAGCCTCTGCCTTGGGCCCAGGTCATGATCCCAGGGTCCTGGGATCGAGCCCCACATCGGGCTCTCTGCTCAGCAGGGAGCCTGCTTCTCCCGCTACCATTCCCTCTGCTTGGGTTCCCTCTCTCACTGTGTTTCTCTCTGTCAAATAAATAAAATCTTTAAAAAAAAAAAATCTTAGACTCCAATAAAACTGTTAAAACTAATCAACAAATTCAGTAAAGTAGCAGGATACAAAATCAACATACAATAATCAGTTGTTTCTGCACACTAATAACAAAACATCTGAAAAAGAAATTTTTTAAAAATTCCATTCACAATAGCATCAAAACAATAAAATAAGGAAGTGGAAGATCTGTACACAAAAGAATACACAAATGGAAAGATAACCCATGTTCACAGGTGAGAATTAATATTATTAAAATGTCCATACTATCCAGAGCCATCTATAGATTCAATGCAATCCCCACCAAAATTTCAATAGCATTTTCCACAGAATAGGAAAAAACAAAAAAACACAAAAGATGCTGAAATCCAAAACTATCTCAAGAAGGAAGAGCAAAATTGGAGGCATCACACTTTCTGATTTCAAACTATACTGCAAAACTATAGTAATCAAAACAGTATGGTACTTGCATAAAAGACACATAGACCAATGGAAAAGAACCAAGAACCCAGAAATAAACCATCACAAATTTAGTCAACTGATATTTGATAAGGGAGCCAAGAATACTTGAAGGGGAAAGGATAGTCTCTTCAATAAATGGTGCTAGAAAAACTGGATAATCACATATAGAAGAATGAAACTGGACCCTTATCTTACATCACTAACAAAATTAACTTAAAATGGACTAAGGATTTAAGAACTGAAGCTATAAAACTCCTGGGAGAAAATACAGGAGAAAAGCTCATTTGTGTCAGTCTTGGCAATGATTTTTGGACATAATACCAAAAGTATAACCAACAGAAGGAAAATTAATAAGGGGGACTACATCATCTAATTAAAAAAAAAAAAAAGATCTGCACAGGAAGGAAGGAGAGTTGGTTTAAAAATGGGCAGAACTAAATACACATATTTTGAAAGAATACATAAAAATTGCCAACAGGCACATGAAAAGGTGCCTGACATCACTGTTCTAGAAATGCATATCAAAATCACCATAAAGTATCACCTAGTTAGAACGGCTATTAACAGAAAGATAAGATATAATAAGTGTTGGCAAGGTTATGGAGAATAGGGAACCTCTGTGCATTGTTGGAGGGAATGTGAATTAGTACAGCCATTATGGAAAACAGTATGGAGGTTGCCAAAAAAATTAAAACTAGAACTATCATATGATTTAGCAATCTCACTTTTAGATATATATATACAAAGGAAATAAAATCAGTATTTCAAAAAGGAATGAACCCTGAGGACATTACGCTAAGCAAAATAAATTAGAGTATGACAAATACTGTATACTCTCATTTACACTTATACTTACACAAACAAACTTATACAAAGTTTAAGTATCGTATACTTACACAAACTCTAAGTAACAAAGAGTAGATTGGCTGTAGCCAGAGGGTGGAGTGATGGAGGGATGGGGGAAATGGGTTAGAGTGGTCAAAGGACACGAACATCTAGTTATAAGGTAAGTTGTATAGATCTACTGTACAGCATGGTGACTATGTACTGTATTATATTCTTTTGGAAGTTGCTAATACAGTAGATCTTAAAAGTTCTCGCCACACGTGTGTGTGCAAACACACACATAATTAAGTAACGAACCTTACTGTGGTAAAGATTTCATAATATATACATATACCAAATCATCACACTTCATAATTTAAACTTACATGATGTTATATGTCAATTATATCTCAATAAATCTGGGGGGAAAATACAATATCTCAAAGGAAACAGTAATATTAAGCTCTTCAGTCAGCTTTATTTCCAATAAAAGGCAGTTTATTTGCTAAGAAGACTCTAGAAATATTATTTCATTATTATAATTAATTCAATATACATGAAAATGTGAAATATCTATAAATGTTACAGAAGCACTTTATGAACAACATGTAAGAATCTAGTAATAAACCCAGTAGTCTATAATCTTTGGGATGGTGCATTAGGCTTAGGTTCTGAAACCATAATGTCCAGGGACTGATTCAAATATTATCAGGTACCTGAACAGAAGACTGACCAAATACAATAGTTAGAATAATGCCACACCTGCCTTAAGAGAACCTTTAACAGAAGGTATTGCAAGAACACCTAAAAGGATAGAGTATAGACTTCAGAATTACAGAACAGATAATGTGACTGTTCTTTGCATCTGCTTATTATGTTTCTATATGTGGCAGAATTCAATCCAAGCCTTGCCTTCACTGTAACATATTAAATGTTGGCCAAAAAAAAAAAAAAAAAAATGAGGGAGGAGGCCTGTTTTCCTCACTGACCTCTAGATAGAGGAAGCTACCAATAGCTATCAAAAGTAATCAAATAATAATGATCAATTGGTGTAGGTTAGTTTGCAACCAATCTTCTGTGCGTGTGGGGGGGAGTATATAATACTAGTAATATTATGGAGAGATATACCTATCCAAAATGCTGGGAAGCCAGAGGCATCATATTTATTATTGAGATACCTTGAAATGAATTTTGCTTTCTTCTTAAGGATCAGAATAGGGCTTTATTGGCTCAAGAACTTGTAGACCCCAAAGCTGGTGTGCATTCCTTTAAATGGAAATGCATAGACTGTTTGTATACATTCTTCCAAAAAGTTGACATTAGTTCTAGGTATAAAAAGATTACAGTATAATCACAAAAACCTTAGAGCTGATAAGACAATACCTTGTGTGGACAATTGCACAGGCAGTTTATGGGACTCCAAAGGGCCAGTGGAAGCTACATTTGGACATATTACATATATTCCTACTCAACATGGCCACACCACTTCTAATAAGCTTATGAATGATTGACCAAATAACTTAATCTGATCTTATAACATATGGTTTCTTCCATGACCCACAGGCAATGCTACAAGTACTGATCATAGCAAACTTCTGTGTCAAATGTGCCACTTGTATTTATTTATACAGATTATAACCTGTTACTATAGTTAAGTTCAACAAACTATATTAAACATAGCCCCTATATGTTTATACAGGTGTACCTACATAATTTAAAGACGTAATGATTCAAATAGCCATTTCTAATACTGGTATATGGGAACCTCGGATCACATGTAACAATTACAGAAGTAATTATAGAATATTTTGGTCATTATTGGTAGGCTAGAAAAATCTACTGTCCTGAGTAAATACTTGAAGGAAGAGGAACTTGAAAAGGTATAAAAAATGAGTGTTGGCAGTGTACTGAAAATTAGATACAACTTTCTAATTCCTTGGAAGATTCTATTTCTGTTTCTGTCACCAACTTGCAGAAAAATGACTAAGTCACTTAGCTTCTGTACGTATCATGGTGAGAGATAATATTTTTGAAGTGCTACTGAATACAAATGAGAATTAATATGATACTTCTGAACGTCCTTAGCATTTAGCAGATTTAGCATTCTACATTTATTAGGGGAACCTTGTTTCTCTCCAAACCTTACTACATTCTCTTACGCATTTCTGATGTGAAACATCTCTGCCAAGCAACACCTTTTGCATACAGTTTAAAAGAACAAAAGACTAGATTAAAATCAAGCTTTTTTATTCAAACCAGCAACAACAAGAAGAAACACAGTGTGCTTTTTTATACTGTATTTCCTTCTAGTCAGTGTAATTCATAGGCTAACTATAATATTTTGAAATCTTTTTATATTTATTCTCCTTCAGACAGCTTTGTCTAGAATACTGATCTCTGAAACTAAATATTTTCTTTCATCATTTTTACTGAATTAATTATAAATTGTCAATGTGACTACAAAAACAAAACAAACATCTTCATAGTGAAATAAAAGCCGGCCTAAAAGAAATAAGAGAAATAGTCAGGAAAGTTGTTTTCTAAACAACTACTAGATTATGTACCATCTAGAAATCAGGTAACACTGAAATTGATGACTATAGCCATATTTCCTGTTATTATTATCTTCAATTATCAAGAAGTGATTAGAGTTATTATCAGCTCCACAATACCAGGATAAAAGAATAAAGGATATTATGTAAAAAATGTTTAATCCAGCTCCTAAACTCAAGTATTCATACATTTTAAAATATTTTATGCAAATTCACTTTGTCTCTATGGCATTTATATATGGAAAATAATTAAAACACAAAGTTTACATTTTGTCAAATGAGTTATTTAAGATTTTTGTATTTTTATTGTATAACACCTCTTTCAAAGAATGATCCATTCTTCCCTAGGGACCTTTCTGGGTGGTGATAATTAATAATTAAAATTCTTGCATTTTAGGGGCACCTAAGTGGCTCAGTGGGTTAAAGCCTCTGCCTTCAGCTCAGGTCATGATCTCAGGGTCCTGGGATCAAGCCCCAGCATCAGGCTCTCTGCTCAGCGGGGAGCCTGCTTTTCCCTCTCTCTCTGCCCACCTCTCTGTCTACTTGTGATCTCTCTCCTCTCCGTCAAATAAATAAATAAAATCTTTTAAAAAAAAATTCTTGCATTTTAAATAAAGCTTAGGATCAGGAATTATAATTCCTATAACTAAAAACATCAATCAACTAAAAATATATATATAATTTAGTCATGAGAACCAAATTACACGGAATAAAGCCAATTCTATGCTTCAATTCAACCTAGTATATTATTTAACTATTTTGTCTGCAAAAACATACATATCTATCAAATGTGATCACCTATCCCAGTCAACTTTTTCATAGTTTTGATTCTAGGCCCACAGAGCTTAAGTAATTTTCTCAAGGTAAAGAATTACTCTAAAGAATACATAAGTTTTTAAATTCTTTTTTTTTTTTTAATTTTATTTATTTGATAGAAACACAGCGAGAGAGGGAACACAAGCAGAGGGAATGGTAGCGGGAGAAGCAGGCTTCCTGTTGAGCAAGGAGCCCGATGCGGGGCTCGATCCCAGGACTCTGGGATCATGACCTGAGCTGAAGGCAGACGCTTAACGACTGAGCCACCCAAGCGCCCCATAAGTTTTTAAATTCTAATCCATTGTGCTAAACATCTGACATAAGAGAATTCTTTCTATTAGAAACAAAGGAAACAAGTATTCAATTCTATGAAAAGTATATAAGGCCATGTGCTTTTTAAATTACTAACTACCTACCATCAGCTAAAACTACATTATCAACTACCATTACCTAAAATTACAATTTATTGATGAACTACTAATACAAAGGATGTCTTCCCAAAAAGCTTTCAAATCTTTTGATAAAACTTAACAATATTGCAAAATAGAGACTATTATTGCCATTTTACAAGTGAAAAACCTGAAGTTTAAAAAGATTGTAAAACTTTTTTAGGATCATTTAGTAAGTACTATACATGGGCTCCAAATCCAAATTTGAGAAACTCACACTCCTTTCATTTCACCAGACTGTTCCTTTCTAAACATACCCAATCTCTTACCCATAAGTCCCATTTCAGCTCTAAATATAAGCTGCTCCAGGAGGCAGACTGATGAAAACATGGAATAGTTGAACATAGAGTAAAAGCATAAAACAAGAAGAAATCAAAAGTAAATAAAGATTTATAGCAAAAGTAAGCAAAAACAAGAATAATAATTGGACTTTCACTTTCAGAGCATGTCAATATTCACATGCAATATGCCTAACAACTTAGAAGTTAAGAGAAACAAGAGCTAAAAATGAGTACATCCTGATTCATACAAACTTTGGTCAATAAACTTTGTATAAAGGGCCAGAAAGGAAACTGTGCAGGTTTTGTGGCTCCATACAGCCTCTGTTGCATGTTCTCCTTGGAATTTTTTTTTCTCCAACCATTTAAAAATGTAAAACCATTCTTTATTTGGGAGCCATTAAAAAAAATAAAAACAAAAACAAAAAACAAAGAAACAAGGGAGGGCTAGATTTGTTCCATCAGCCACAGTTTGCGATTTAAAGCCAAGCACACACACACAAAAACCCAAGAGATCCAACCATCTTCAGCAAGTGAGTTATTATAAGGATCTCCAGTAAAAAGGTAGCCAAATTTAATTCACACTTGAATAGTCTGTGATTATTCATATGAAAGCTATACTTGTGTTCAACTGTTGACTAATTCTGATTCTAGTTTTATCTATATTTTGAAAATTCAATTAAAAAGTATTCATCAAAAATTCCTGCTTCCAAATCAACAGTCATAACTTGTCATTATAAGAACAAAAGGATAAACCATCCACAATGGGAACCTTCTACATTTACACTTATAAAGTGAATGTCCATGTTTTAAAGATTACATATGTGCACATATAATTACAGGAAAAACACAACACTACATAAAATAAAGGCAAGCTCAAAATAATCCCTGAGCACAGTAATGTAAAGTAAGTTTTATCACCTTACTCTTGCCATATTCAATCACTCCCAGTTGGATAGAAGGAAGAAAGTGTCCCACTTAGAAATTAAGCAACACACTCCTAAATAACCTGTGGGTCAAAGAAAAAAATAACAATAGAAATTTGAAAATATTTTGAATTCTTAATTATTTCAATCACAATTAAAATAGGACATTGTCAAAACTTGTGAGATGCAACTTAAAACTGCGCACTTAGAAATTTAAAGTTCACCAGGTATATATTAGAAGCAGGGTTAAAATCAATGATATAAAATTCTTTCTTTTTTTTATTAATTTTTTTAAAGTTTTTTTTAATTCTTTCTAAAAAAGCTTTAAAAACCACAGCAAAAAACAAAAACAAAAACCCACACATAAAAAAAGAAACTATAAGAAATTATCAAACTAAGAACAGGAATCAATAAAATAGAAACAGACATATGATTAAGAGAAAAAACAAATTAAAAAACAACCAGACTAGTTCTTTGAGAAGATAAATGAAATTGATAAACTCTTAGCAAGATAAAAGGAGAAAACACAAATAATCATTATCAGAAATGAAAAAAGGAACATTACTACAGGTATTACAAGGATGGAGAAGAAAGTTAGAAAGGCATTATGAACAACTTTATGTTTATACATTTGACAATGTTGATAAAATGGACACATTCCTTGAAAAACACATCTTACCGAAACCGATATAAGAAAAAAAACAGGAAATCTGAATGGGCCAATTTCTATTAAAAAGATCAAATCCAGAATTTAAAACCTTCCCATGTGCCCCTTTTCACTCCCCAACTCAAACCCTGCATCCTCCCCCAAAAGACTCTAGACTCAAATGGCTTCACTGGTAGAATCCTAACAAAGATTTAAGATAGAATAAGTACCAATTTTATACAAACCCTTCTAGAGAATAGAATTGGCCTACATAACCTTGCTCCAAAACCCAAAAGACATCATGAGAAGGAAAAATTACAGGTAAACATGTCTTGTTAACATAGAAAAAAATTCCAAAATAAAACACTGACAAATTTAATCCAGCAATATACATAAAAGTTAGTAAAACTTTCAGGGAGACAGAATCTGTTTGTCAGACTGGAAAGGCTAGGAATCTTGACTATAAATCTCACTAAGATATTCTCGCATAGGGAAGCAGTATTGTCCCTAACGAAAAATTAGATACTCTTAATAGCATTAAGGAATAATGGATGCAGGGTTGCAAAAATAAAAGGCACATATATAAGGGAAGGTTATAGGTAAATGGCAGGTGCTCTATACATTCCAATCCATTCACTTGCTCTAGGAATGTAAGTACACTACAGGAGAGATGAGCAATTACAAAGACAGCCTAAAGCAAATTTTCCAATCAACCAATAGGAACAAAGGCAACCCCCGCTTTCTAACGCCAGCTTCTTAAACAGAAGTAAAATATGACCTGTGAAACGTTACATCAGTTTCCTTTCTACCCATGTCAGTGTTCCATGCTTTGTTGCCTCAGTCAAATTTTTCTACCAGAGGAGTCATGCTTTGGCTCTAATCCATCTGGGAAAATTACTACATAGCTCAGAAAACAGATAAGCCATAAATTAATTATATATTCTTTGTGGTTTGTAAATTTACAGTTTACAGCTAGCATCTAAATTCCAGAAGACATTTCTTTGGTTTTCCTGGACCAAACAAATAACCTTATTAATTGGTCACAAAGTCACGTCTGAATTTTTTTAAGTTGTACTCTCAAAAATAAATGGACCTAGAACAAAAAGGATTTAAGTTAAAAGGAAGAATTCTAATTAAGTACTCTTTAGATTTTACAAGTCCTATCCAGTTTTGACATCTGGCCCACTTAAGGTTCACTGCTCAAGGGATTTCCAGACAAGTTTCAGAAATTTTCTAGGTATTTTCACTAAATGTCAGCCCTGACTGAGAGGCAAAGTGGCAGATTCAAATTCCAAGAAGCAAAGATTTTGTGAACTGACAGTAACTTCACATTATTAAAAGGCTGAAATAAAACAAACATGAAGCATGGAAAAGCATTCCTGTAGGGTGGTAGGCTGAGAAAGTGAAAATAAGCAAATGTACCTCGGTTATAGAGCCAATAAATTCAATCGTTAATTTAATCTAGGTCAGCATCACCTCATGTCTAGATTAATATGTGTTTCCTAGTTAATTTCATTCCAGTGAGGCACACGCCCCAAATCCATCTGAAAATCTAAATCTTACTCAACCATTTTCAGTGTGTCATTCTCCTGCTATAAACCTAGCCATAGCTCCCTATTACTTATCAACAAAATCTAAACTAAACTCCACCTGTCAGGACCACAATGATTTAATCTCATCAATTACTTCCAGAGAGAGAAGGGTTGGTTAAATACGGCTACAAATTCTATGCAGTTCTTCCCTCTATTCCCTGAATACAGAGTGTCCCTTTCACATGCATACATTAAAGGAATGTGGCAGAAGTGGCACTGTGTGACTTTTGATACTTGGCCTCAAAAGGACTTGCAGTTTCTGCTCTTGCCCTCTTGAAACACTACTATGTAAGAAACCTGGGCTATCCTGCTGGGGAAGCCACATGGAATGAAAACAAATGATGGTCCCAGCTAATCATCAAACATGTGAGTGAGGTCATCTGGACTGCCTTACCACAATGCAGCAGCCACAACAGTGACCCCAAACTAGAAAAACAACCCAGTTGAGGACAATGCAAATTAAATAATCAAGAAAAAAAATTTTGCTTTAAGCCACACAGTTTTTACTTTATCATATATGCATATATATTTAAATTTTTATAGCTAAACTCAATTTTTAAAAAGAATGCAGTAATAAGAAATTTTAATAAGAAAACTCAATTTTTAAAAATAGGTGACAGGAGCACCTGGGTGGTTCAGTTAGTTAAATGTCTGCCTTCAGCTCCAGTCGTGATCCTGGGGTCCTGGAATCGAGCCCTGCATTGGGCTCTCTACTCCTCAGGGAGTTGGATTCTCTTTCTTCCTCTGTCCCTCCCCCGGCTCGTGCTCACACTCTCTCGCTCACTCTTTCTCAAATAAAATAAAATAAAATAGGTAACAAATGTGTACAGATGCCTCACTAAGAATGGCAAATAAGGACATGAAAAAAAATGTTCAACATCATTAATCATTATGGAAATGCGAATTGAAACTACAGTGAGGTAAGACTATGTATCTGTTAAAACAGCTAAAATAAAAGTAACTTACAATAGCAAATACTAGCAAGAGTGAGAGTTACTGGAACTCTCAAGCTTTGCTGGTGGAAATGCAAAATGATATAGGAACACTAGAAAACATTTGGGCAACTTCTTAAAAAAATCAAACATACACTAAAATGACCTAGCAATCCCACTCCTAGATATTTACAGAGAAATAAAAACTTATATTCACACAAAAACCTACAAAGCAAATGCTGTAATGGCTTTGTTCAGAATTGCCAAAAAAAACAGAAACAATCCTAATGTCCTTCAACTGGCCAACGCATTAAAAAAAAAAAAGACAACAACACTGTGCTATGTCCATACTATGGAATACTACAAAGTATTAAAAAGGAATTAAAATAAGAGGGAAAAGAAAAAACTACCAATCCACACAACAGTGTTAATGTATCTCAAGTACATTATAAATGAAAAAAGCCAGACTCAAAAGGCTATATACCACATTATTCCATTTATATGACATTTTAGAACAGAATAAAATACAGGACAGAAAACAAATCAGTACCAGGACAGAAGGTAAGGCTAGAATCTAACTATAAAAGGGCACAATAGAATTCTGGTGGGGGGTAAAATTCTTATATAATTTGACTGTGGTGGTACTTACATGACTGTAAGCATTTGCCCAAATTCATAGACCTATATGCTGAAAAAAGTGACTTTTACTGTATAGAAATTATGCAACAATAAATCAGAATTAAACAAACACAGACAGACACACACAAAACAACCTCCCAAACATTATACTTAAACATTTGCATCCCTCAGAATAATGTTTATTTTTCTCAATGTGTAGTACAATCAATAAAATTAGCAAATTCTAGCTGAAGGATTGGTTAATTGCTTTTAAAACTATTGTCCTAACTCTTAAACACTGTAGTTTCAAGCTTCTTTCTAAATTCAATCCATATGCCTCATCCCAAAGAAATGACCTTGTTTTATAGACATACAAATTATTCCTTTTTAGTCTAGCTTACAAACAGATTTTCTTCTGAGAAAAAGACATAGCAATTTGGGTACAAAATGTTATAGTGAGAGGGAAAAATCACCAATGCCAGTAGCAGCTCTACTCTTCTTCCTTTTATGCCAGGGGCTCTAAAATGCAATCCCTTTGGCTGAAACACAAATGGCCCAACCGGTAGAGTTGACACAAGGGCCTGAGGAGGTTTTCTTCCCTAATGAGGGAAAATAATTATTTATTTCCCTAAAATTATCTATCTATGTATAAAAATGGACTCAGTCTTTTTTCAGGTTGTATTTATAGTACTTCAGCATGACATACTGTCTCAGCTCTTACAAGTAGTCTCTACATTCGAATGTAGTAGTTGAGAATTTAATTTCAACACCAAAGAATACAAAGAAAGTGACTTAGGAGACCCAAAGATTAGTCTGCAGAAGAAACAACTATTATTAAAGGCAAGCTTTCTTTGATAAAAAAAAAAAAACAAAAAAAACAAGACACTTGGCAGTCAGAAATAAGCCAAATGAAGTATCAGTATTGAAGTTGGAATGAAGAGGAAAAATAATCAATTATTTATGAGTCTAAACTGTTAAAAAAGCAAAATCTTTCCCAAGAAGCAATAATCCCAGGATGTAGAACAAGATTTTACTATAATCAAAGCATACTCCAAAAACAGCTAACACAGCAGCCACTCTTGGTGATCTCCTACATGAGACTTTTAGTTGAGATTTCTGAATCATTGACTTCTCTCTGGTTTCTCTTCACAGAGGCAATACATCTCATCAGAGTCCGGGCTTTTGAGTCATACTGCCAGGATGCAAAGTAAGCTCCACCACGTGGGAAAGTATAAACTCAGGAAAAATTACATTCATTAATATTCCTTTGATTCCTCATCTGTAAAATCATTAGGAAAACAGTACCAGCATCTTGTAAGGAAATTTATGAAATTCAATGAGATAATCTGCAAAGCCCTTGGCACAGTACCTGGCACGTGATAAACTCTCCAGCAATGATAGCTATTACTACCTCTAAATTATCAGTCTTTGAATCTCATAACAATGATATCATCGAGTGAGACTCTCCTGAAAGATCACTTTCTCCGTGATAGTCCTAAGCTCCCACCCAAAAGGAAATAAAATGATATATAAATTCAAGAAGTTATCTGTCCACTTTCTAATCCCTGGTTACCTTATATTTTATCACATCGTACTACTACAAACAGGAATAATTTTCATTCATTGTGTAAAATTCTTAACACCTAGCTTTGTCTTTCATAGAACATAAAAGGGCAAAAAATAATATTATGGTAAAGAAAAAAGTTAAGAGAAAGAAGTAAATTCTAAAGAAAGAGTGCAAGGGCAGCGGTGGCGGGGAGGTGAGCGAACGGGAGAACCAGAGAAGTCTTCTCTAAATTAGCCTTGCAAGTATGTGACACTGCCAACTACACTCTTCCTCCACAGAATGCTCCTCAGCTTCCACAACTGAGCACTCTCCCTCTTTCCTTCCCCATCCACTCTGAAGGCTCAATGCACAACACGATGTTTTCATTCTCCACTCCTTAATTTATTTGTTTCTCAAAAAGAAATGAACTCTGTGCTTTTTCTCTATATTACTTCCCTTAGGGTCAATTATCACCTCTAGAGTAACGACAACCCCTTATCTCAAGTCTTCAAACTCTAACTTGAGAAACAGCAAGCACTAAATAATCACCTTAATATATAAAGCAGAGGAATTAGAACTTAGGAATTATTTGTTCCCTGAAAATATAAGATTTTATTTTTCCAAAGAGTTGATGCCTTCTAACATATATGTCACATTTTTTAATAGACTAGAAGTAGCAATAGCAACAATTTTCTAGATTCCAGATCCAGTTATTTTATTTAGCAATGAATTTTTGTTTCTTTATTTTAGTAAATTATAGACTAACTCAACCTCTCAATTTTTATAAATCTTTATTATTGTCCATATAATAAAAATTTTAATATGCACTAATTTAAATCATAGAAAGTTTGTATTTATCAAAATTATCAAAATGCTGGAGATAACTATAAATGAAATATAAAAACAAATTAAATGGCATGGTTTTTCTATATTAAAGTTCATATGCAAAATAAGATCTGACACTCTGGAAAAATTCTCTATGTTAAATATATAGAGATATCATTGGTATAAGAAGCATGTCACTAAAATATTTAAATTTTTGCAAAAATAGCAGTTTAAAGAAATCATTAAGTATTTTGTAATAGATAAATGAAGGCCTGCGACTAAAAACAAAGCAGAGGACTTTATCACTCTTCCTTCAATTTTTAGAACCTACCGGAGAGATTCAGCCATTCGCCTCAAGTCTTCATTTTGCTGTTTTAAGCGTTCAAGCTTTGCCAGAATCTTGGACAGTTCTCGGCTAGAGTGATCAGGGTGGTCATTATCTCGTACCAAGTGACCACCTATATAAAATAGCAAGGTCCCCCAGGCAAAAAGAATGAGCATAATCCAACGCCAGGAACCAGTCCATGGCCGCATTTTCAGATTTTCAACTCACTCCCCTGGCTTCCTGGAGCTCAAAGAATTGAAAACATCGTAAACTCTGTTTCTAGCTAGTGCAAAAGTAGTTGCCTTCTGTTGTTTCAACACATGATGCTTCAGACAAACTGGTGTCTCTGGCAGTCCTGTAGTGAATCTTTCAAAGAGATCCTCCTGGTGCTATGAGTAGGAAGCTTTAGTGTCCTGTGCTTCATGGACTCTACATGCTGTGGAAAGAGTAAGAAATGTATTTAAATTATTTAGGATATGCAAAATAGCATATGCTGGGACTTGTGGAGTTAAAGGAAACATTGGTGTTGACTGGTCAACAGGCTGGCAAATAATCTAAAATCCTAATAACAAGTAAAAAAGCAAAAACTTTTACATCTGCATATTAAATCACCCATGTAAACCAGGGGTCTACCAGATAAATTAATTAGCTTTAAGCTTGAAAGTCCTTTAAGTGCCATCGTCACTTTTCCTTCTTACATCATTGTGCAATAAATAATACATGGAGATCAAAAGATTGTATCTTTGAATAAGCAATCAAAACCAAACAAAATATATCAACCACATATTTTGGCCCAATGTTTCCATTACCTCAAACAGAAACATGTTCTCATTCTTATAAGAATTCTATCTCCCTCCATCTCACTGCTTAGCTGCCATTACACTACTTAACTCTGCAGGTGACAGGCAGACTGTCACTGATAAAAATTCTAAAAGTGACATGCATATTAGCTAAACAAAGATCATGGCAGCCATTAAGCAGCTGGTAACCACTCCAAATATCACAAGCAAAGGTTCATATAGATTAGGCTACATTATCCCTTCCTTGAATTTATTAAAAAATACCAATAACTATAACATAAGTCCATATCAGTTATATCTTAGTCACTATGCATCTTAAGTTACACATGCACATGCTTTCTCAGGCTTGGCTGTGGGTTTCGTTTGTCACCTCATCATCAGGCTTAGAATCCCTTTTAGAAACAAAACAGCTTTTCCCCCAAAGAAAAAAATTGTAGGCAAAGATAATATACTTAAGCCTATTGAGAACATTCTTGTTAGTGACTCCACTGCTCATTCTTGTCTCTCTCAAAATCCTTTCCCAAAACCCTGTTCCTCTAATTTCAGATAACCTCAGCTATTCACTAAAACATAAAAATTAAGGACTATCGAACCTTTCATGTCAAAGATCAGTCATAAAAACGATACCATATGTGGAAAAAATGCAGATATTCAGGGCTTTATGGTTAAAAAGCAAATTAAAAAAAAATGAATATACTCTGATGGTCTAAGAGATGGATTTAATTCAGTAACTCAACAAAAGAAGCTTAACTATTAACATTTGAGTTAATAATACTGTGTGTGACAACACATGTAACACTGTAAATTGCTGCTATAACACAGACAACCTATAATACAGTCTAGTTATTTCTAAGCTATACCAATAAGATATTAAAATTTTTAAAATATTTTATTTATTTATTTGAGAGAGAGCATGCACACACATGGGAGTAGAGGGTGGGAGGAGAAGGGAGAGGGAGAAAAATCCCAGGCAGACTCCATGCTGAGCACAGACCCATGCTCAGCATATAGAAGGCTTGATTTCAGGACCCTGAGATCGTGACCTGAGCTGAAGAGCTGGATGCTCAACCGACTAAGCCATTCAGGTGCCCCAAGATTTTAAATTTTTTAATCTTTGCCTTCATAGCAAAAGTTAACTTAGAAAGATAACTGTGATAAACAAAAGAAAAGATAGCTTTCAAACAAGAATCATTTAAATAAAAAGATGTACTTAACATTTTATTAAAATTATAATACTCAAAGCCAGCAAAAATATAACTCAAATAGAAACAAAAGTCTATAGAAACATAAATTTGTTATACAAAATACTTTAAATTCTTATAAACTACCATCAGAAATAACCAAAATATTAAATTACTACATATTACATGAGTCATAAAAATATACTGAAAATTATTATAGGAGCAAAACCTGGTCATTTTCTTAATTAATAGTATTAGCCTATTATTTGAACCTATTATTTGAATGTGTCTTGTACTCATGCTCTGTGTCAAAAGGTAAACTCCATGATTTTTATCCATTTTGTTCACTGATGTATCCCAAACACTTAGAGCAGTACTTGACACTTAGTAGGTACTAATAACATTTTTGAATAAATAAGTAAATAAGTGAATGAATGAGTGAAGGATGTCATACACGACATATGCTAATATGACATATGACATAATTCATGCACATCAGCTTCAACTGCATTTTATGCCCCACTTAAGAAAGTAAATCTGGATAGAAAGACAGTACTATTATTATAAGGAAGATGGTTTAAAAATAAAGTCATCCATAAGTTTTAGGATTTACTATTGTCTACATATACTATACCTTACAAAATACTCTCAAACAACTAAAATAAACTGGTCTAAAAGACCATAATATCAACTTATGGTACTTTCAAATATGAGAAAATAATTTCTCATTACTTTGTCTTATTTTCCTCATCTAAATGATTCATTTTGCAAAGACAATGAGATGACTTAAGAAAGTACGCACAGATCTTGATATGAAAGCCACTCAATGTATTTGTAAAAGAATTTATTAGTAAATATTTCAACATTAACAACACGAACTAATTTCTAACTCAAATTTATATAGTAGTGTTTGTTGAGATTCTAGGAGTGGGTTGTTTTAAGTATTTATAAATTCATTCCTGTTCGAGATTCACATACCACCTTTCATCTGCAGAATACATATATAGATATATAGATATACTGCAGAATATTAAATGGATTGACATGTGTCAGGCTTCCTTCCACAAATTTATTTAATTAGTGATACCACCTTTTTTAGGGTAGTAGATATTTAAATGGCTGTTTCTTGTTTTTTGTTTTTTTTATATTGACTTAATGTCTCTGAAACAAAAAATTTATGTAATTTTTCAAAGTAATTTCTTGAATCTGAAAGCTAAAGTATATAATCAGTAAAACTGAGATCTTTAATAAAGACACTGTGAGGGGCACCTGGGTGGCTCAGTGGGTTAAAGCCTCTGCCTTCGGCTTGGGTCGTGATCTCAGGGTCCTGGGATCGAGCCCCACATGGGGCTCTCTGCTCAGCAGGGAGCCTGCTTCCCCCTCTCTCTCTGCCTGCCTCTCTGCCTATTTGTGATCTCTCCCTCTGTTAAATAAATAAATAAAATCTTTTAATAAAAAAAAAAAAAGACACTGTGAGGTTTAAATGATGTTAATATATATTGTGCATACTATAATGCTTGGCACATAAGAAGTGCTCAACAAAAGGTAATAGTATTTTAATGCTGATAAGATATGGAGATGGAAGAGGCAAAGCCTAGGATAGAATCTTTGTTCTGCTACAACACAGCAAGGTAACCTTACAGAAGTTCAATTGCTTTATCTGTAAAATGGATATAATACATACTACCTCTCCCACAGACTACTAGAAGCTTAGATAAAACAATCCATAGGAAGCAGTTACCCTTCTGGTAGCAAATTGTTATTATGCTACATATATTAATGCTGTTGTTATTTTATAGACCCATTTATAACATTTTACATCATTTATATGCCACATATTATTACAGGCAGTTCCTAAAATGTCTGCCAATGATCCCAGTGTCTTGTACTCATGCTCTGTGTAATTTCTTCCTCCTCCTGAGTGTGGGCTGTACCTAGTGACTTATTTCTTATTTCTTAAATTCTACTGTATAGAATACAGTAAAAGTGATGATTTCACTTCTGAGATAGGGTTATAAAAGACTGATAATTCTATCTTGCTTATTCTCTCTTCTTGTTACTCTGATGCTGCCATATGAAAAGGCCCATGTGAAATGGAACAGAATCTGCCAACAACCATGTAAGTAAGCTTGGAAATGGATTCTGTACCAGTCAAGCCTTGATGTGACTGAAACTTGGTCTACATTTTGATTTCAGGCTTTTGAAAGACCATAGCCAGAAGATCTAGCTAAGCCACACCGATTCTTGACCAACAGATAATAGTTTTAAATCACTTAGTCTTTTTTTTTTTCTTCCTTTTTTTTAAGAAGATTTATTTTTATTTTATTTATTTGAAACAGAGAGAGAGAGAGCACGCATGAGAGGGGAGAGGTCAGAGGGAGAAGCAGGCTACCTGCAGAGCAAGGAGCCTGATGTGAGACTGGATCCCGGGACTCCAGGATCATGACCTGAGCTGAAGGCAGTTGCTCAACCAACTGAGCCACTCAGAGACCCTTAAATCACTTAGTCTTAGGATGATTTGTTATATAACAGTAGATAAACAGTATACATGCCTACTTCCTACTGGGGCTGAGTGCCTGGTCTTTAGTTCATGTGCTATTCTTTCTGTCCCCATCAAGTTGTACAAAATCTAAGGCACAGAGCAGGCATTCAAGATGCCAGACACAATTTAATCTTAATCACATTTTCTCATACATCCTGCTAACAAACACATCTTATAAATACTATAAAAACTAAACTCAATTTAGAGCAAATAAGCAGTTCAATAAATAAAATTGTAATTATTAGTTTAATCCTATATTGGAAGTCTAAAGGCATTTTTATTGTTTGCTAACCAGAGTTCTACTTTTAACCATGACAGAGTAACTGGTACTACACTTGCCCTCATACATAAACAACTTAGAAAACTTAAATATTTAGAAAATCTGTTTTCAAGATTGGGCAAAAGCCAGACAAGACTGTGATGCCTGAGATAAGGTTAACAATCAAAGGTTAAGTCCTAGAATCATTCCAGCTTTCTGCCTAAAATTTACTGAACACCCACACAAAAGTGGAGAACTCAGGCAAAGCATAGCTGTCTTCCTAAAGTGATAAGTTAGAGACTAGAGTTTAAGAAGTTTAAGGAGGAGAAAATCTACAAGTCAGTGTATTCAAGAGGAGGGAGCTGCCCAGAGAAAAGGATCCAAAAATGTGTATACGATACTAAGCTCTGCATGCATAAGACTTCATGAGGCTCGCAAAGAACAATTACCAAGAAAAATTAGATACTAGGTAACTGAAAAGTGAATATCTCTCAGAGATTGTATAAATGAGAAAACCTAGAGTTTCAAACAAAAACAATGAAAATGCCATATAGAAAACCTGGTGCATTCAGTAGAAAGCCAAGAAATAAAACATCTTAGAGGTTAGGGTTGGGATACACACACACACACACAATGGAATATTACACAGCCATCAGATATTGAAATCTTGCCATTTGCAACAATATGAATGGAACCAGAGGCTATATTATGCTAAGCCAAGTAAGTCAATCAGAGAAACACAATTATCATATGATCTCTCTTATATGCGGAATATAAGAAACAAGGCAGAAGATCATAGAGGAAAAGAGGAAAAAATGAAACAAGACAAAACCAGAGAGGGAGACAAATCATAAGAGACTCTTAATCTTAGGAAACAAACTGAAGGTTGGGAGCAGGGACAGGGGTAGAGGGAAAGGGTGGTTGGGTGATGGACATTGGGGAAGGTAGGTGTTGTGGTGAGTATTGTGCATTGTGTAAGACTGACGAATCACAGATCTGTACGCTTGAAACAAATAATACATCATATAATAATAATAATTTTAAAAAATAAAATAAAAAAATAAATTAAAAAAAAAAAGTTAGGGTTAAGTAAGCCCTAAAGCAGGGATCAGAAAATTTTCTCTAAAGAGCGGGATAATAAATATCATAAGCTACATGAGACACATACAGTCTCTATCACATATTTTTCTGGTTTTTTTTTTGAAAGATTTTATTTGACAGAGAGAAACACAGCGAGAGAGGGAACACAAACAGAGGGAATGGTAGTGGGAGAAGCAGGCTTCCTGCTGAGCAGGGAGCCTGATGCGGGGCTCGATCCCAGGACCCTGGGTCATGACCTGAGCTGAAGACAGCCGCTTAACGACTGAGCCACCCAGGCGCCCCTCTATCACATATTTTTCATTTTTATTTTTGTTCCTTTACAGCCCTTTAAGAATGTAAATCCATTCTTAGCTCAAAAGCCATACAAAAATAGGCTATGGATCATATTTAGCTCATAAGCCAGAGTTTAATGACTCTGGCCATAGAATTAAGAAGAGGCTAACAAAAGATAGAACAAAACTTAAAAACAAGCTACAAAAGGAGCAAGGTGATCTAAAAGTAAATTAAATGCCTAGCAAAACAAAACTCAACATTCTTTCAAGAAAGACAACAAAACAAACTTCACACTCTCCATCAACTAATCAAAAACTACAAAGAACATTGAAAGAGAATATCTTGTGATGCAGTCTTCCAAAGACATGGTAAAGGCTAAGGATGGACTAGAATACTGAGCAATCTTAGCACTGCAGGCCCCACGCTAAGAATAAGGTAATAGCATTCCACTACTCCAAGAATTTTAAGTCTCTGACTCAGTGAAGGTAACAACTGCAAAAACAGCAACAACAACAACAACAAACCCAACTCAATCACTGACTGGAATGACTCAATCTCCATCCATACATAAACAGCCTCAAAAAGAAAAATACTCATTTCTGGGCATAAATACTATTGACCTCAGTCTTTATAGCTCTGTACTTATAATGTCTGGCATGTAACCAAAAAAAATCATGAGACACATAAAAAAAGCGAGATATAACAAACCATTTTCAAGACAGAGCAAACACACAAGAACCAGACACATAAATGAACTAGATGTTACAACTAGACAGAAACTAGACAGAAAATTCAGAATAATTATAACTAATATATTAAAAGTCTAAGTATGGACAACATACATGAATAGATAGAGAATTCAGCAGATAAAATATCAGAGATACTTATATTTATATTTATCATAGATAAAATATTAACAAAAATAAAATATCAGAGAATCTTCTTCAACAGGCTTATCAGAAAACTGGACAAAAGGTGAAATTAATCAGCAAACATGACAAGAGGTCGTTAGATATTATCCAAAACAAAACTCAACAAGGAAAAAAAAAAGACAAAAAAAAAGAAGGAATTCAAAATCTGTGGGAGCACTGATTATCAAATGATCTAACACATATATAACTAGAGTTACAGAAAAAGAGGAGAGAAAATGAGGCAGAAAATGTATTTTCTACAATCAGTGAATGATAAACCACAAATCCAAGAAATGCAGAGAACTGTTAGAAGGATAAATTTATACTGTCGGCTAAGTTGCTAAAAACAAAAATAGAAAATCTTATAGGCAGCTGGGGGAAAATTACATATAGATAAACAAAGAATAAGAACATACTTTTTTTTTTAAATTTAATTTTATTTTTTCAGTGTTCCAAGATACATTGTTTATGTACTACACCAGTGCTCCATGCAATACATGCCCCTCCTTAATACCCACCACCAGGCTCACCCATCCCTCCACCCCCCCTCCCTTCCAAAACTCTCAGTTTGTTTCTCAGTCTACTGTCTCTAATGGTTCATCTCCCCCTCCAATATCCCCTAATTCACTTTTCCTTTCCTTTTCCTTATGTCCTCCATGTTATTCCTTACGCTCCACAAGTTAGTGAAACCATATGATAATTTACTTTCTCTGCTTGACTTATTTCATTCCGCATAATCTCCTCCAGTCCTGTCCATGTAAATGCAAAAGTTGGGTATTTATTCATCCTTTCTGATGGAGGCAAGAACACACTCCTTATCAGAAACAATGTTAGCCAGAAGACAATGAAGCAACAACTTTAAAATACTAGGTAGAGGGGATAGGAGTGGGGATAGTGTCAGCTTACAACCAGTGAAAATATCTTTCAAAAATAGTTGTTTCCAGGGGGAAAAAAATGCTGAAAAATACTCTGTGCCAGCAAAACTGCACTAAAGAAAAAGTTAAATGAAGTACTCTGTAGTAAAGTTCTCACTGCACATTAGATTGATAATTTAAAAATGTATATTGTAAGCCCTAGAGCTGTGCTGTCTGCTTCAATAGTCACCTGCCACATGGAACTACTTAAACTAGAATTAATATTAAAAATTTATCCTCAGTCACAGTAGCCACATTTCAAATGTTCAATAGCCACTTGTGCCTATGACTACCATTATGAATGGTACAGATATAGAACATTTCCATCATTTCATTAAGTATCAGCCAACATTTCCCCAGAGCAACAAATAATTTAGAAAATAAAAATAAGTATAAAAAATCCAAAAATAGGAAAAAATGAAATCATAATTCAAAATACAAAACAAAAAGGAGGACATAAGATATCTGATATAAAAGACTGGGATTTCTGAGAGGAGAGAATTTAGTATCTTGAGAAGACAGAGGAAAGTTTCATAGCTGCAGTAAAGAAAAGAGCACAGTAACTTATTTAGTTACTTCACCTAGTGTAGCCATTTATACATTACGCTCTATTTATTTTAAAATATATACATGGTTCCAATCAACATTTGTAATGGAGAACATGAGGAACAAATTTACCATGTACTTTGCCTAATTCTATACAGCACCATGATTCAATCACTCATTCATTCGAAAAATACTTAGTAAGTCCCTATCATATAAAAGTATTCAAAAAATACTTAGTGAGTCCCTATCACATAAAAGACACTGAGTTATAGCAGTGAATAAGACATATGAGAATCTCTGCCTTCAAGAAGTAGTGTTCTAGAGGATTCTAATTGCAAAGGGAAGTAATTCTAAAGAACCTCAAAAAAGCCTCTTCTTACAACAACTAACATACTGAGTGATACACTGAGAAACTGAATATAAACTATACCAACTAATTAATTTCTTAAAAACAGAACTAGTTTAATCATTCTGTGAAAAACAACAACAAATGCAGTACCACTTATAACACTGTCAAACTGAGTGTTCTTATATCTAATAATAAGAAAATGACCAAAGCTACTTTCTTTAGCATCTATGTGCAAATAATGTTTCTAAGAATCACATTCAAGTGGCTTCACTTTAATGCTAAGGGCAAAAGATGAGTATATAACAATATTTCATAGAGCTAACTAACTGAGTCAGAACAAAGACTTCTGCTATGAACCATGTTCATAAGAGGGTGGTCTTCTAATCTCAAAAATAATTCAGCACTCATTTAACTAATACAAGTATGTATACACTTATACACTATGCAAAGGGAAATATGGCATTATACATCAAGTATTTCTGTAAAAACATGCCCTTTGATGAGAAATTCTACTAGCAGAAATTTATACTAAGATGTGTTTTAACATATAAACAAAATGCATTCTGTAATGCTACTCATTACAACACTTTTTGCAATAGCCCCAAAGTGGAAAAAAACGTAATTGCCCAGCAACAGAAATATGGTTTAATAATGAATTTTACTTTTACCCCCAAAACTGTGTTTTTACCTTGATGTCAAAAGGAGGAAAATGTGACTCAGAACCAAGAAGAAAATCAGTCAATTTAAAACAAACCCCAAAAAAAAAAAAAAAAAAAAAAAAAAAACCCTAAGACAGAGGTGAAGGCAAAGAAACTAAAGCAATTACTAAAAATATATACTAAAATTTAAATTAAAAAATCAATATACTGAAAAAAACAAATAAAAGCTACAACAAAAATGCAACTTCTAGAAGTAAAAAAAAAAAAAAACCTGAAAATTTTTAAAATTCTCTGGACAGGATTAAAGAACAGATTAGATACTACAGAGGAAAAGTTCAATGGACTTAAAGACAGTAATTAAAAAAATCCTCATCACAAGAAAAAGAAGATTTGTAACTATATATAGCAACAAATGGTAACTAAGTTTACTGTAGTAGTCATTTCACAATATACACAAATATCAAATCATGATGTTATACACTTGAAACAAATGTTATATATCAATTTTTATTTATTTATATTATGTTCAGTTAGCCAACATATACCAGTACATCATTAGTTTTTGATGTAGTGTTCAATGATTCATTAGTTGTGTATACCAATTTTTTAAAATTAACCAAAGAAAAAATTATCTAGGAAAAAAATCTAAAGGAAATTTGATAAAAAAGAAAATTTTAAAGCAACCATTTTATAGCACTCATCTTTAAATAGTATGGTATTTTACAGCTTTCCCCACAGCTGTTATCACCATACAGTAACCATCATCATTCACTAAAAATTTGTTTAGGTGACAAAAGTCAAATAAAAGTTATCCATCATCATTAGCAAGAAAGCAATCAGCTTCAGGGCCAGTGAGAATTTAATGGTATTTCCCCATTCTGACATTCAGCTTGAAAAAGGACTTCTCAGAACAAAACCTTTCATTAAACTTACAGTAATGTACACTGAAAATAAGCTTAGTTTTAGGTATATACAGAATTTCTAAAGTATTTTAAAATACAGATAAAATCACAATTTAGAGGGGAAAAATAGTCATGGAAAAAAATACATACATGGTAAAAATAATTTCGAGGTTTTCTTAGAAAAAGTAAAAGCTAGTGGACAATGGAACAAAATCTTTTAAAGTTGCTGAAATTAAAAAAAAAAAAAAAGGCCAAATTACACTTTGCTATCCAGTGAAAATATTTAAAAAAAAAAAAAAGGCAGTTTTCTGTGAACTTAAGTTTTCACTTAACTTGGGTAAATACCTAGAAGTGGGACTGTTGTGTCCTAAGGAAAATGTATGTTTCTTTAAAAAAAGGTACTCCAAAGTGGCTGCTCATTCTAAATTATCACCAGCAATGAATGTGAATGCCTATTACTCCATAATCTCTCCAGGATTTGATATTGTTAATTTTTTAAAGCAATTAAAATAGCTGTAAAGTGGTATTTGGTGTAGTTTCAATTTGCATTCAGTTTCCCTAATAACAAATGATATTAAGCACATGATTATCTTTTCTTGTGCTTATTTGCCATCCATGTATCTTCTTTGGTGAAGTGTCTATTGTGATCTTTTGCCATTTTTATATTAGATTATTTATTTATTGTTGAGATTTAAGAGTTCTTTACCTATACCAGATACAAATCTTTTTTTTTTTTTTAAGATCCAAATAAACTCTGTAATTTAGTTAACAGGTTTGTATCGATGTTAATTTTTCTAGTTCTGATAGATGTATTAGGTTATGTAAGATGTACGTCAATATTATGGGAAGCTGGGTGAAGGGAATACAGAACTCTTCACTCTTATGGAACTCTAAAAATGTTTCAGGGGCTCCTGGCTGGCTCAGTCCAGATACAAATCTTTTATCAGATAAGTTATTTTTCAAATATTTTCTCCCAGTCTGTGACTTACCTTTTCATTCTCTTAACAGTTTCTTGCGCATAAGAAAACTTTAAATTTTTTGATGAAATATGATTTATTCTTTTTTTTTCATAATTGCAGTTTTAGTATTATATCTAAAAATTCAATCCCAAATCCAAGGTCACATTTTCTCCTCTGTTAGGAGAACATAGGTTCTAAGTTCTCCTTAACTTCTTTAAGTTTTAGTTTTAGGATTCAAAGTTAAAATTACATTTACCCAATACTGCCACTCCTAGGTATCCACCCAAGAGAAGTAAAAGCTTATGTTCTCATAAAAACTGATACTTAAATGTTTATAGCAGCTTTTCACATAATAGGCAAAACCTGGTAAAAAAAATTTGAGCTGGCCTTTAACACGTGAATGAATTTAACTCTGATGTGTCAAAAACAATGGAACATTACTCAGGAATAAAAAGGAATGAGCTACTGACCCACTCAACAAAATGGATGTATCTATTTTAATATATTTTGCTAAGTGAAAGAAGCCAGAATCAAAAGCTGCACATTGTGTGGTTTGTTTATTTAACATTATGAAAGATGGAAAACTAGGATGAAAAAGGGATCAGCGGTGGCCAAGGATTGAAGATGCAAGGAGAGGTAGATTACAAAGGGGCTGCAGGGGAAATTTTTACAATGATGGAACAATTTTAAATGGTACTGAAGAAGGGCACATCACCTTTATGGTATTCATCTGCTAACCCATAATAACTCCATTCTAATAATGAGAAAGATACTAGACAAACCCAAACTGATCAGAATGTACTCTTCAAAACTATCAAGGTCATAAAAAAACATGAAACAACCAAGAAACTGTCAAAGATCTGAGAAGACCAAAGAGACATAATGACTATAGGCAACATGGTAACCTGGATTAGATCTTAGAAGAGAAAGGGACGCTATGGAAAACCTGGTGAAATCCAATATGATCTGTAGTTCAGTTAATAATATTGTACCATTGTTATTTTATTAGTTTTGACAAATTGCCATGGCTGTGTAAGATGGGAAACCTAGAAAGTGTATATGGGAATCCTCTGTATTTTCTTTGCAAATTTTCTGTAATTCTAAAGTTATTCCAAAATAAAAAGGGTTTGTTTTGTTTTGTTTTTAAGATAAAGGCAAAATAAGTACATTTTCAGAAAACAAAAGCTGAAAGAACTTGTTGGTAGCAGATACCACCAAAAAATATATATAAAAGGGATGCTTATCAGACTGATTATAGATGGAAATGTGAATATATACAATGGATTCAAATAGATAATATTAAGTATAAATGAAACCTTATTTTAATTTCTTCTAAAATAAATTTTAATCTTTAAAACTAAAGTAATGACAAAGTGTTATGGGACATGTAACAATGTCATAAATAATAAAGGATGACAGGCAGAAAAAGGAAAGATATTAAAGTTCCTACATTATCCTTCAAGAGGTATGACAGTATTTGAAAGTTTGGTGAAGTAGGAAAAAGATTCAAAATGTAAACTCTACCAATGAAATATAAAACACATAAGCAATAGAAAAAAAACACAATGACACCAAAAACAAACCCCCTGAACAGACCTATAAAATTGATAATATTTCAGCTGAACTAATCAAGGGGGGGTGGAAATAAGACATTAAGTCGCCAATATTAGGAATGACAGGGAGAATCACTACAGATGCTACAAAAAGATAATAAGGGAATATTGTAAACAACTTTGTGTCAACAAATACGAAGCCAGACCTGAAACTGGCAAATTTCTTAAAAGAAATAACCAAAGCTCAATGAAGAAGAAATAGACAATCTGAATAGCAGTATTGGCTCATAACCAAGCTCATTAAAGATGTTGAATTCTTATTTAAAATCTTGCCAAAAAGAAGACTACAGGCCCATATGGCTTTATCTGTGAATTCTACCAAACATATTTATAGAAGATGTAATAGCAATTTTTCATAAATTTTTCTAAAAAAGAAAAAAGGAAAAAAGAAAGTTTGACAGTCATATAAAAGCTAAGTATACATTTGCCATATAAACTCAACAATTCCACTCTTAAGTATTTACAAGGGAAATGAAAACATATGTTCATACAAGGACTTGTACAAGAATGTGCACAGCTGCTTTATTTATAAAAGCCAAAATTTTGAAAAAATCCAAGTATCTACTAACACATGAATGGATAAACAAATTGTGACTTATTCATACAATAGGATATTATTCAACAGTAAAAAGGAACAAACTATTAATATATACAACATGGATGAATCTCAATAACAAGCCTGGCTAATGATACCAGGGATAAAAAATTGATATGAAATTCTAGAACAAAGAAATTAATACAAAGGGCCAGGGAGCAAGCAGGTGACTGACCAAAAAGGGGAATGACAGCTACATGAAGGTATATATTTGAGAAAAATCATCTAACTGTACACTTAATACAGGTACATTTTGTTGATGTAAATTATGCTTCAATACAGTTGAAAAACATTTTAAGAGAAAGTTTAAACTATCTCCACTTTGTGAATGTAATTGAGAATGTCAATAATTGAAGGTTGCTAATTCATTAAATGGCTAAATTATGTGCTTGCATCTTGAGTTTCAATGAGTTTTTTCAGCAAAATCACTGTACATTCTTTCTTTTAATGAAAAAATTCCAAAGGTAATTATTCTATAGACAAAATCAACTTCAATCCAAATGTTAATGTGAAAATTGTATTTTGCACACATTCAAAAATAGTGTTAAGAATCAACTCAAATAACTAGTAATATAATTAACAAACCATAAACTGTATTCAATCTTCTTAGTAGCCTAACCTTCTCTCAGAACAAAAGAAATAATCACAAATATTCAAATGATTCCCTAAATTATGATATATACTAGTTATTATCACTATAAAATATATAGTTCAGAAAGTTATCTTTAGAAGAATTTACTTTCTTAACTGGAAAGAGGAAAAATCAAATCACTATTACAGACTACTTCTTGAAGTAATTCACTATAATGGAATGAAATGAAAAATTCAATAGAAAAGAAAATCATTTATTGAGAGGATCTGGCAAGATGGCGGAGGTATAGGATGCACAGAAAGCACCAGGACCCAGAAGTCCAGCTAAAGAAGTAGAAAACCACTCTAAAAGCCAGCAAACACAACAGGAGAGAGAAGAGAATAAGAACAGCAATTCTAGGAGCAGAAAATCAACCACTTTCAGGAAGGTAGGAGTGGAAAAAGTGAATTTAAAG
>CM053609.1:91552161-91562331 GCA_028646535.1 Procyon lotor | reverse complement strand
AAGATTTCCTATTTCTTGGACTCAAGACTGATGATTAGATTGTGATAAGATGCATTTTTAGAAATTATTTGGGTGTTTTTCCAAAGTTATCTGATTTGTTAGGCTATTATTGTTTACAGTAACCTGTTATCACACTATGTATTTCTGTGGTTACATGTTGTACTGTTTTCTCTTCCATTTCTCATTCTGGCTTTTGAATCTTCCTCTTTTTTTTCTTAATGTACTTAAAACACTGTCAATTTTGTGTTTGTTCTTTTTCTTTTTTTTAAATAGTCATTACTTTCAATGTTATATTATTTTTTTATTCTGGTCTTTTATTTATTTCTGATTTTTCTTTGTTATTTTCTTCCTCTACTAAACTTCAGCTAAGTTTCTTCTTTTCCTGGCTCCTTGTGGTATAATATTTATTTGAACTTTCTTAATACAAGAATTTATAGCATAAATTTCACTCTAACAGCTGCCTTTGCTGCAGCCTGTAGGTTTTGAAATATAGTATTCTCTTCTTCTTTTGTTTTGAGACATATTTTGATTTGCTGTTTGATTTCTTATTGCACCTACTGCTTGTGCAGTAGTATGTTAATATTCACATATTCAACATTTAATATTTCTATTGTAGATTTTCCGGCTTTCTTTTATTGTTGATCTTTGTTTTATATCATTGTGGCTGGAAACTCTATTTGGTATGATTCCAGTCTTCTTAAATTTGTAGTATTTGTTATGTCTCTTTTTATGTGATTTAATTAGGGGAGTCTTCTGTGTGTATTTGAGCAAAATATGTATTCTATTTTTCTTGGATGAAATGTTTTATATATATATTTATCTTTTAGAACCATGTACTCTGAAATATGCTTCAGGTAGAAAATGTTCTTGTTGAAAAAAAAGTAATAACTTTAACTGAGGGTACTCATTTAAAATAAAGCTTATCAGAAGGGGAGCTGGTTGGGGGGGATGGATAAAACAGGTAAAGGGGATTAAGAGTACACTTCTCATGATGGAGCACTGAGCAATAATGTATACAGTGCTATAGAACTGTTGGAATCACTATATTGTACACCTGAAACTAATCATAACACTATATCTTAACTATACTGGAATTAAAATTAAATACCTTTTAAAAAGTACATTTAATAGCTAAGGAGGGCAGACAGATGTACTGAAAAATTCTAAGTCATACAAGCAATGAATAGAGATTCACAATCTTTCTAGACAATTTTTTAATAAAAAACAGATTAAAAATTCAGATTCAAACAGATTTAAAATTTTCTAAAGAATAAGAAAGGGCGCCTGGGTAGTTCAGTTGTTAAGCATCTGCCTTTGGCTCAGGTCATAATCCCAGGGTCCTAGGATCGAGTCCCACCACTTCGGGCTCCTTGCTCAGCGGGGAGCCTGCTTCTCCCTCTCATTCCTCCTGCTTGTATTCCCTCTCTTGTCTCTCTGTTGAATAAATAAATAAAATCTTAAAAAAAAAAGAAAAAAAAAGAACAAGAGAGATTCAAAAGTGTAATGAAAATTTTATGTTACAAAAAATTTTAGTGGGATGTATTTAAAAAATACACACACATTTTCATCTTCATATCAGAGGCATAAAAGCCCTTTAGAGGCTAATCTTTGCCACTGCAAGTATGGAGAATATTATGATGATTTATTGTCTATTATGATGATTTATATCACTAATATATAAAGCCAGATGGGTGACAGACAGAAAATTTTTATATCCTAAAAAGAAAAGTTTAAATAAGTTATGGGGCAACCATTGGTGAGATACTATAGCTCAGTTTAATGAAGACAAATACACACAATATAATATTAGGTGAAAATGCAGGATGCAGAAGGATTTGATGTTGATAGGTACATAGTATGATGCCTTGGAAACCCTAAGCTCTAAGGTCAGACAGAACTGGGTCTAAATCCTAGCCATACCAATACAGAACTGGGCCAGCAAGGAATGAAGCAGGGCATCTTACTTTCTCTGAGCCTAATTTTTTTTTTTAAGATTTTATTTATTTATTTGAGAGAGAGAGAGAGAGAAAGAGAGAGAGAGAGAGAGCATGAGCAGGGTGATGGGCAGAGGGAAAAGCAGACTCTCCACTGAGCAGGGAGCCTGATATGGGGCCCAGTTCTAGGACTCCTTGATCATGACCTGAGCTGAAGGCTGACTGAACCTGAATTTTTCATCCTTGAAGTGAATGTAATAATTGTTATCATAGGGGGCCTATCATTTTAGGTGCAATGATGATAACAGCTACATTTATAAAGTGCTTCCTGAATGCAAGGTACTTTTCTCAAAACTTCACAATTACAATACTATTTAATCTTCTCAACAACCTCCTGATATAAGTACTATTATCCCTATTTTACAGTGGAGGAAATTAAGGCACATTGAGATTAAATAACTTCCCCAAGGTTGTAAAGTCAGTAAGTGGCAGAACCAAAACCAATGATAGTTATTTTTTTGTTACTGTTAAGAAGAGCCTGCTGACTTGAAGAATTACAAGGGAGGCTAGAAAATCTCCTTCCGCATAAAGCAACTATATCACTAGATTATTTCAAGTATAATTCAATTCAGAGATTGAAAGCCCTCAAATTTTTCCTCCCAGATAGCACACTGTTGGGAAAACTAGATAAAACAATTCCATTTGACTTAATTTTTTTTTTTATTTAAAATATAGTGAAGTGACTTTTGGTTCCATTTCAAGACGGTAAAGACAGACTTCTCCATATCCCTCCCACTAAGAACAGCTAAAAACTCTGGACATCTATAACATCTATATAAAACAATGTGTACAAGAAGACTGTAAAAGATATAATCTAGGGACTAAAGCAATAACATAGCAGTGAGTTCTGAGTTTTCTTTTTGCCTCAAATATCCCAGAAGGAAAAAAAAAAAAAACAACAGAAAGAGCAAAAGCATGGGTAATATAAAAGAATTTTTTCTTCTTGACTTTTCTACATTATGTTTTTATAATGTCTGTTATGGTTTTAAATACATGTAAAGGAAATTTAAGACAATTTTATTTTAAGTGAGACAGAGTAATGGGACTTAAGAGAGATAACGTTTCTAAATTTCACTCAAAATGGTAAAACATCAATGTGAGTAGACTTTGATCAAAGTTATATATCTTTCAGGAAATACTTAAAGCAACTACTAAAAAAAAAATCTATACAAAGAGATACACTAACATTTAGCAATATAATCATTAGAAATTTAATAAAGAAGAAGGATTATAGTCAACTGTGTTTGCCCATTTCATCTACTTTCTAGCTGTGACTGCGACTGTAGTATTTAACCTCTTTCTAAATTAGTTAATAACATCCATTTTGGGGTGCCTGGGTGGCTCAATGGGTTAAAGCCTCTGCCTTCAGCTCAGGTCACAATCTCAGGGTCATGGGATCGAACCCCACATTGGGCTCTCTGCTCAGCACGGAGCCTGCTTCCCCCCTCCGCCCCCGCCTGCCTCTCTGCCTACTTGTGATTTCTGTCAAATACGTAAGTAAAATCTTTAAAAAGAATAAATAAATAACATTCATTTCAAACCAATTAGAGTGGAACATATTGGCTATAACTATTATAGCTATTATTTTAATATTTTAATTGAGACTATTAACCTTTATTTACTTTAGTAGTTTAAATGAATATTTATAGTAGTCTTGAAGTGAGATATTTGTGTAAAGTGCTAGTCATGGTGACTAGTATGTAGTATGGGCCTGATAAATGAAAGCTATGATTACTTATTAGTAAATAAAGGTCCATGGGTTAGCCTTTCTTTATTCCTATAGACTGTGAACCACAAGATCTTATAACCTTCCTTTACATCAGTGTCGGAAATTATTTTTTTGGATTTGACACCAAAGCAAAGGCACAAGAGCAAAAATAAATAAATGGGACTACATCAAACTAAAAAAGCTTCTGTACAGCAAAGGAAACCATCAACAAAATGAAAAGAAAACCTATGGAATGGGATAAAATGTTTGCAACCTAGATCTCTGTTAAGAGATTAATATCCAAAATATATAAAGAACTCATACAAGTCAATAGAAACAAGCTAAACAATCCATTGTGGCTCAGTTGGTCAGGAGGCTGCCTTCGGCTCAGGTCATGATCCCAGGTTCCTGGTATCCAGCCCCACATCCAGCTCCCTGCTCAGCCAAGAGCTTGCCTCTCCCTCTCCCTCTGCCTGCCACTCTGCCTACGTGTGCTCTCTCTCTCTCTCTGTCAAAAAAATAAATAAAATCTTTAAAAAAAAATAAAAAAATGTATTAAAAAATGGGCAGAGGACCTGAACACATTTTGCCAAAAATGATATACAAATGGCCAACAGGTACATGAAAAGGTGCTCAACATTATGAATCATTAACAAAATGCAAATAAAACCACAATGAGGTCTCACCTCACACCTGGTAGAATGGCTATTATCAAAAAGACAAGATAACAAGTGCTGGTGAAGTCATACAGGAAAGGGAACCTTGTGCACTGTTGGTTGGATTGTAATTTTGTGCAACCACTATGGAAAACAGTATGAAGTTTTTTTTTCAAAAAATTAAAAATAGAAGTACCATATGATCAGCAACTCAATTTCTGGGTATTTATCCAAAAGAAACAAAATCACCATCTCAAAAATATATCTGCACCTCCACTTTCATTGCAATATTATTTACAATAGCCAAGACCGAGAAACAACCTAAATGCCATCGACAGACGAAGGGATGAAGAAAATGTGGTATACAGTTGACCAACCCTTGAACAACATTGAGTTTGAACTGCACAAGTCCACTTATTCAGAGATTTAAAAATATATTTAATATATTTAAAATATATATTAATTATCATATTTGTGAAAACATGGATGGACCTTGGGGGGCATTAAGCTAAGTGAAATTTAAGTTACACAGAGAAAGACAAATACCATATGATCTCACTTAAATGTGGATCTTAAAAACTCAAAACTCATAGATGATACACAGAACTATCAGTGGTTGCCAGAGGCAAGGGCCAGTGAGGTGGGCACACTGAGTGTAGGTAGTAAAAAATACAAACTTCCAGTTGTAAGATAACTAAGACTAAGCAAAAAAAAACCCAAAAAACAAAAAAACCTCAAAAACTGTATTTTTTTAAAAAGTAAAGACAAACTATTTTATTGTTCTATGTTCATATAATGCTATATAACTTGTGCTTTCAATTTATCCCCCTCAAAAATATTAACTATGATTTACTACCCTTTTACAGATGAGGAATGGTAGCCCACAATTATTATGTAATTTGCTCAAAACATTTACAAAGCTAGTATATGATAAGGTCAGAATATAGGTGTTCTGTCTCTAAATTTAATGCCCCTTTCACAATACTATACTGTCAATCAGATATGGAAACATATGTAAAGTCACAAAATTATTAACTAGAGGATACAGTATTCAAAACCAAGTAGTTACGCCCTATGTGCTTAAAATTACATTACACCCTTGATACAAATGATTAAAATATAAATGGATGGATGTTCAAACTCATTAGCATTAAAGATACATGAAAGCACATCAAATTAGAAATATCACATATATCAAATCAGCGAACATGTCCTAATGACTAAAAAGCTAATGATAATATAGGGCGCCTGGGTGGCTCAGTCGTTAGGCATCTGCCTTTGGCTCAGGTCATGATCCCAGGGTCCAGGGATGGAGCACTGTGTCAGGCTCCCTGCTCAGCAGGAAGACTGCTTCTCCCTCTCTCACTCCCCCTGCTTGTGTTCCTCCTCTGCTGTGTGTCTCTCTCTCTTGTCAAATAAAATTAGAAAAAAACCTTAATGATAATACAATGGAATATTATATTGCCACCACCAAAGGGAATTATTATTGAAGAAGATACTCTATCCCATAGAATGGATAGCTAGAGATTTGAAGGTATGTAGTATTTTCCACACCACCCAAGTTCTACGTACTGCCTAGGAAAACCTAAAAATAAAGATAAAAGGAAATAAGGTAACAAAAAGTGACATGAGTAAAGTATGTACTATAATTAATAGTTATTAACCTTTAAAAAATTAAATGGTGAGAGATATATGGCAAGGAATGAACAGATCTACAAGGAAAAAACAAAGGTAAAAAACTATATAGCACATTAAATTACAATGAAACATGAGACCTTAAAACTAAAACATAGATTGGGCAACATGATTAAAGAGACTGTATGGGCACCTAGGTAGCTTGGTCAGTTAAGTGTCTGCCTTTGGCTTAGGTCATTATCCCAGAGTCCTAGGACTGAACCCCATGGCAGGCTCCTTGCTCAGTGGCAAGTCTGCTTCTCTCTCTTCCTCTTCTTCTGTGTGTGTGCACATTCTCTCTCTCTCTAGCTCTCTCACATAAATAAATAAAATCTTAAAAAAAGAAAGATATTATAAACTTCTCAACTCAGGAATCTAAACCTTTTTTGATCCAAAGCTACTGAATTAAATGTGTCAAATCAATTATTTTGGTGTCACAGAAACTATTAAAAAGTGAGAGCCCAAGTATCAGTACATAAATGTTTAGAATCATCTTTATGTAAAAGAGTAAAGAATATTAACCATTTACTACATAGCTTCCAAAATAACCTTTTTCAATGTTTTCCACAGAAAATGGCTAATCTAATGTTTTCTAGCACTTTTCTTATATTTGCCAATCCAAAATTTTGAGAAGACATTTGAAGTGTCATTAATAAAAAGGAATTTACCATTAAAAACTACAAAGTTACATATACATCATTTAGCAATGGTATAATAATAAGTTAACAACAATAACCTATCAAAAACTGTTAATACACTAAAGACAAGAATGGCTTATGGCCCACCCATCAATTTCACCAGTTCTTACCATCCCCAATATCCAACAAAATGTGATTTGATAACTATCAATGTCACTGAATTATTAAATATTTTCCCCATAAAATAAGTTTTCTATTTCCTATTAATCTAATAAAATTTCACCCGTATGACCAAAGTAGACCCACAATCCTTTAGTCATTTAGCATTAGCCTCCAATTCTCCTTACGTCTTCACTCCTCTCACACAAATCATTAAATCTCAATGGTGTTCTGTTATTTATACTGCTTCCCCTCAGTATAAGGATATGGTTCTGCACATTATAGACTATCCCAAAACAAGAGCAGCTTGGCTTAAACAAGGTTGAGGTTTATTTTTTCTTTTGTAGAAGTCATCTAGAGAAAGGCCATGTAGAGATGGTGGTTCCATAGTACCCTCAGGTACTCTCAGGGACCCAAGTTTCTAACTTTCTCTTCCACCATTCTCCATGAGTGGCTTCCATCGTCAAGATCACCTCACAGTCCAAAATGTTTGCTAAAGCTCTAGTTACCATGTCTTCAATAAAAGGTAAAAAAGGAGAAACTGATGGCAAAATGGGATCTCTTCCAGCAGTCACTGACCTTTATAAGCACACACACACACACACATAGTATTTCTCCTTTTATCTTTATTGCCAGTCACTTATCTACAAGATACACTCTTTTCTTCAAGGTGTCAATGTACCTACTTTAAAAAAAAAAAAAAAAAAGATGAGGATTCTATTAATATAGAAGAGAAAAAAAGAGTTAAGGTTGGGTAGAATATTAGCAGCCTTCATGACAAGTTGCTATCCATTATTCACAGCTTCTAGGTAACCCTTGATACTGGGAGAAATTTCATATCATATCTTCATCAATACAACTAATAATGTAAAAGCTTTCCCCAATATATACTTTTACTTCCTTGGTTATCTGTGGAGTGTGGCCAATCTTAAACTGTACTGATACCACAACAGGTATAATAAGATTACAATTCTGAAGTCCTATTGGATAGGATTTTTCATCTATCACATCATGTGCACCAGCTGGGATAGAAAAGTTGATTTGTTTTGTACAAGTGACCTAATAGAATGCTGCAACTCACTCTGTGTATCTTGACCGATTAGCAAATCAATGGAACTCCAGTGTGGTCTCTTTTGTTACAAATCTTGGATCTTAGTCCATAGACACATCTGCTGCATGATCACAATTATCATCAATCCCATTATAGTACCTCATTTACTGAACATGTAGTAGGTCCCTGTGCAAAGGGATCTATTTATTCATTCAGGCCTCATAATAACCCTATTATGTTATTTTTGTCCTCATTTTATAGAAAATAAAAATAGCAAACATTTATTGAGTGCTTAGTATGTGCCAGGCTTACTCAAAGTATTTTATAGATAAGTACTATTATTATCCTTAATTTACAGATGAGAAGGCAGAAAAGTTAGTAACTCGCCCAAAGTCACATAGCTTTTAAGTAGCAGAGCCTTGGGGTACCTGGGTGGCTCAGTCAGTTAACCATCCGACTCTTGATTTCAGCTCAGGTCATGACCCTAGGGTCCTGAAATCAGCCCCTTCCTGCCCCCAGAGTGGAGTCTGCTTGGGATTCTCTCTCTCTGCACCCCCTCCCCACACATGCACATATGAATGTGCACGCTTGCTCTCTCTCTTAAAAAAAAAAAAAAAGTAGTAGAACCAGGATGCAAATCCTCACAAACACTCCAGAATCTACTCAATTAACTACTATACCATAATCATGAAATAAACCAGCAGAGGGTTAAGTAACTCACCTAAGGTCACAAAACAAGGAGCCAAGATTCACAGCTAGATCTACTGTCTTGACTCCAAACAAGTCAAAGCTATATGGTTTGACTAACCAAGGGATTATTACTCTTCAAGGGCAGAATTACAAGAGAACACTATCAAAATAACAAACATAATCCATAAATTTCAGTGATAAGCAATCGAGGAGAATGAAATGCAGTACATCCATGCTACCCAGACAGCACAACAGGTAGACCCACCTCTTCTAGTAACAGATAAGCCCAAAGCAGCTTTGGCAAATGTACCTAGTGACTGTCGTACATTAATTTGAATAATCATTAGTATCTAAAAGATCATGAATAAAGAGATGTCTGCATTTTACAACTGCTGTCAAAAAAAGAGTACAGTTTTTTGCTACACCACACTCAATGGATATATCTAGAAGCGGTATTTTTAAAGACATCAGGAAAAATATCTTAAGAAATAATAAAAAGTAACAGAATCAGACATTTTGTTGCCATTTGTCAGAACTAAAAAATTTATAGTTCTTTATAACTAACTCTCATCCTTTGAGAGATACGTAAATTATGGCTATGAATTTCTTTAGTATTTTTTCCTAAGATTAACAATGTACAATTCTAATGAGTCAAAAATGCCTGTGTTTTCTCTCTCTAAAAAAATAAAGTAAAATGAAAATCCCTTCTCCCACTTAAATAAGTAAATAAGCCTGTGTTAAGCCTGAGCACACAACATACAAATCATTTTCAAAACACTCCCCTAAGAATTTCAAATCTCTCTTCCAAGAACAGCATAGACACATTGACTATTAGAAGGAGTATCTTACACCTAGTACAGTAACCGAAAAACTGTAAGCATTAATAATGAATGAAGCTCATGTCATCAATCAAGCATGAGAGTCATTCACTTTCATGAACACCTCATATCCTATTAAAAAAAATTAGGCTCAGTATATTGTTCCTCATTAAACACATCCTTTTCTCCTAATTCCAGACTAAATGAGACATCTCAGTTAAGTTCATACCAGTTCATGTTTATACTCTACTTCCAATTACCAATGCTTTTAAACTAATTGGAGAAAGAATTGAACAGTACTAAACTTATATTGTATTCCACTGGATCCTCAATGGATGAAACATAAAACATATTTTTATTAGTAAAAAGTTACTATACTGGGGTGCCTGGGTGGCTCCGTTAGTTAAACATCTTGGCTCAGTCATTATTGGTCCTGGGATCAAGCCCCACATCAAGATCCCTGCTTCAAGGTGGTGGGGCGGGGGGGGGGTGTCTGCTTTTCCTATTACCCTCCCTCCCACTCATGTGCTTGCTCTCTCTCGTAAATAAATAAAATCTTTTTTTAAAAAAAAGTTACTATAGGGGTGCCTGGGTGGCTCAGTCATTAAGCGTCTGCCTTCGGCTCAGGTCATGATCCCAGGGTCCTGGGATCGAGCCCCGCATTGGGCTCTCTGTGCAGCAGGGAGCCTGCTTCTCCCGCTACCATTCCCTCTGCTCGTGTTCCCTCTCTCGCTGTGTTTCTCTCTGTCAAATAAATAAAATCTTAAAAAAAAAAAAAAAGT
>CM053609.1:91487135-91552061 GCA_028646535.1 Procyon lotor | reverse complement strand
AAGAGAAAAAAAAAAGAGAGAGAAAGGTACCATAAAAGAGCCAGTGATCCTCAGTGAGGCATAAAAGTACCAAAAAGAATCAGCTATTATAAATCATTAGCATTACACCAACTTTAATTTAATGCATCACTTACTGGGAACTAATATTAGATGAAAAGCAGCCAAAGCAGCTTTTATTTATATCTAAATGTTGTTACTAAAAGCAATTTAATTTAAGCAACATTTAAAAGTGAATTTTTACACATAATGGTATTTGAACACAATTTGAAATGGGAAGGACATATCACTTGCTAAGAACATCATTCCTCATTTTAAAAGTGTTAAGAGATCTCTATTTTTACAAGGGAATAATAGGATCCAGAATTAACTTCCAAATGTAAACTACTAGAAAAGTGAATAAACTATGTATCTGACTTTGGACAATAGGCAACACAAAACGGATTCCTTAAAAAAAAAAAAGGAGGAGGAGGAGGAGAAAGAAGAGAAGAAGAAGAAAGGGAACAGGGAAGACCTGTAATTACCTGGGATTCTTTCTGAAAGCACCTTAGAGATTATAGTATGTTGAAGGGGAAACCCAAACAGAATCTAGTGCATTGCTAAGTTGAAAAGGCAGAGGTCAGAGCACAAAAACAAAACAAAACAAAACAAAACAATTATTTGGGGAGAAAAGTCCCCGAAGTGAGAGAACTATGCAAATACCTATTTTGTAAATTTTAAAAAGAGAGAGAGAGAGATCCCCTTAAATTACCTGAATAACAATCCATAGACACATAGGGTGAAATACATATAAGGTTAAGCAAAAACAAGTCCTGAGAAAGAAAAATTAACAGGTAGCTAAAGCTAAGTAAAATTATCTGATGATACTACAATTCACAGAGGGCCAGGAATCTATTAGACTTCTTACAAACAAGGCAGAGGAGAGTCCTCACTGAATCACTGAAACATTCCATAAAGTCCCAAAGAGAGGTCCACCTTAGTAATGAGGCTAAGAGAGCACAAGAATAAAAGTTACCTCCAGACCTGCCTTAGAAAACCTTAAACACATTAACACACATGGAAAGGGAAGAGGGAAGAAAATAAATTTGCTGCCGCTGAGTCTAGCTCAGAAAAGCTCAGTCTCAAAACTCTCCCGCACCTGCAGAGTGCCACTTTGCAGAACATGCTGGGTCATCCCATGTGCCATTTGGAAGAACAGCTGCCATTGCCACCATAGGAAAGGAGACTGAGGTACTATGAGGTATTGTCATGACCAAGAATAAAGGTAAAAGAAGTAAAAACAGGTGCAGAGGTAAGAGTGAAAATGAACCTGAAAAAAGCTGGTGTGTAAACAGGATGAGTAAGAATATAACCAAGTAATCAAAATGTTGGAAAATGTATAATTGGAAGCAATGTGCCTTGACAGTGTGAAGAAATTATATCATATGAAAGGAAAACTGACAAAAATGTCTTGACTAAATACCTCATACATTATACTGGTCTGCCAGATTATGAGGATAACAAAGCTGATAAATTTTAAACTACAATGCAGATGAAGGTATAAACCTAAAAGCCTGCTAAAATCAATAAGACATACATTTGGTGCCGGAGATGATGATGAAATCCAGTTTGATGATACAAGAGATGTTGATAAAGACCATGATGATATTTAAATTGAACTCAATGTTTTACATTCCAAATTTTCTGAAGATTAAATCCGAAAGGAGGTATGGCTTCTTTGTCCTTTAAAAGTTAACCAGACTTCTGGGGTGCCCGGGAGATTTAGTCAGTAGAGTGCCCAACTTTTGGTTTCAGGTCGGATCATGATGTCAGGGTCACGGAATCGAGCCCCATGTCAGACTCCGCATTTGGCAGAGAGTCTGCTTGAGATTCCCCTCAACCCTCTCCACCTCTCTAAAATAAATAAATCTTTAAAAAAAGTTACCAGACTTCAATGTAGCTTAGTCATTTTATCATGGCATCCCTTTCCTTAATGAATTGGTGAACTCCTTATGCTCAAATACTCTTGGAAGCAGTTCTTCTGTCTTCTTGATTGATCTCTCCTTAGTTAAATAAAAACTATGATACATGTTAACAAGTTACTTTAAGAAGTAAGCTTTTAGAGAACTCAGGTATGTTTAATTTCAAAGTCCTATGTTCTTAATCATAACTCCCTTTTTAAAAGGGGAAAAAATTGGGATGTCTGAGTGGCTCAGTTAAAGTCTACCTTCGGTTCAGGTCCTGATGGTCCTGGGATGGAGTCCCACATCCGGCTCCTTGCTCAGCAGGGAGCCTGCTTCTCCCTCTCCCTGTCACTCCCCCCACTTGTGCTCACTCTCTCTTTGACAAATAAATAAATAAAATCTTCAAACAAAAAATAAAAAAGGGAAAAAAATGTATATATGATAGTATACTGGAAGATTAATGAGAAAAACCTATCATGCAAAAGAAAATGTTTAAAGTGTAAAGAATATTGGAACAGAGCTAATAGTATCTGCCTTACAGATAAGAAAACCAAGGAATTTAGAGGTGAATTACTGGGTGGTAAGAATGGCGTCACAGAGCTAGGAAGTATCAAACAGATATTTCAACCTAGCAACGTGATTCCAGATTTTACCGCAAGGATGTCTTTCACAGCCAAGTATCCTCCCAGTCTAGACCAGACATCTGAAACAAAAGGATGCCTATCAATAGTCAGGATAAGAAATAAAATCTTTGGGGGCGCCTGGGTGGCTCAGTGGGTTAAAGCCTCTTCCTTCAGCTCAGGTCATGATCTCAGGGTCCTGGGATCGAGCCCCACATCAGGCTCTCTGCTCAGCAGGGAGCCTGCTTCCCCACCTCTCTCTGCCTACCTTTGCCTACTTGTGATCCCTCTCTCTGTCAAATAAATAAATAAAATCTTTAAAATAAATAAATAAAAAAAATCTTTGCCATCCCAAGAACACTACTAATTAACAGTGACTTTCGGAAGAATCATTCTATCTAGAGAACTCTGTTTTCTTATGATCTGTAAAGACATTTACAGCTTGAAATATTATAGTATGAACTTTGGAAAACAGGAGACAGGTGATTCCTTCAAAACTCCCCCTCATTATTCATGAATTCATCCGTATTTAATAATTAAAATACCAATTATAAATGCTATCTATCACTCATGTATATGGTATTACTTAAGCATTTTGTTTTAGTTTTTCTGTAATTCCTTTCTTATATTTTTAAACATCTAAAGTATATATAACAATAATTTACTGATAAAGAAGTTCACATTTTGGGGCACCTGGGTGGCTGAGTGTGTTAAAGCCTCTGCCTTCAGCTCAGGTCATGATCTCGGGGTCCTGGGATCGAGTCCCACATCGGGCTCTCTGCTCAGCAGGGAGCCTGCTTCCCTCCTCTCTCTGCCTGCCTCTCTGCCTACTTGTGATCTCTGTCAAATAAATAAATAAAATCTTAAAAAAAAAAGTTCACATTTTTATTCTAGAAGGGAGTCAACATCTAACAAAATGATTTATTCTCCATTCTATCAACTATCTCACCTTAAAAAATGAAGACGATATAAGATGTACTATTCTACCTGGGTTTGATATAACCATACTCATTGAACTAGAACAAGCATCTTATTTTTCAGAAATGGAAAACTAAAAAGAGAGAGAGAGAGAGACCTAAAAATCACCTTCTAAGGTGTATACTTTCTTTGTTTCATATGCTCAGTGTGTGAAGATTTTATACAATTAAGGCACTTATAGATAAGCATCTAGAAAAAAATTTGTCTCAAATTTGGTGTATCACAGTCCAAAGGACTATGTGGCCTAACAAAACTCTTGTTTTGAAGAATGATACTTTATTTATACCTAAGCAACATTAACCTATCATTTAAAGACAATAATCATTTTAAAATCATTTAAAAAGATAAAACAACCTTGAGAGTTTTCAAATTCAATCACGTATCATTTGAAACTCCAATAATCAGTCAATATGATCTTCCAGAATATAAAAAAAAAGTGAGTGCAATCTAATGGAATTTTTCATGAGTCCTCTAATTTTTTTTTTTTTTGAAAGATTTTATTTATTTATTTATTTGACAGAGAGGAGAGAGATCACAAGTAGGCAGAGAGGCAGGCAGAGAGAGAGGGAGAAGTGGGCTCCCTGCTGAGCAGAGAGCCTGATGTGGGGCTGGATCCCAGGACCGAGATCATGACCTGAGCCAAAGGCAGAGGCTTTAACCCACTGAGCCACCCAGGCGCCCCATGAGTCCTCTAATTTGTCCTGATAAAAAACACAACTTGTTACAAGAAATTTGGAAAAAAATACTCATGAAGAAATAATTTTGTATGATCTGCCCTATTATACCGTGAAAACCTAAGAATATTAACCCGACTATAACTAGTACTCCCAAAACACATGTATTCTCTCCTCTAATTAAGAAAACCAGGGGCGCCTGGTGGCTCAGTCGGTTAAGCGTCTGCCTTTGGCTCAGGTCAATCCCAGGGTCTTGGAATCAAGTCCAGCTTTAGGCTCTCTGCTCAGTGGGGAAGCTACTTCTCCTTCTCCCTCTCCCTCAACCCCCACTCATGCTCTCTTGCTTGCTCTACCTCAAATAAATAAATCTTAAAAAAGAAAAAAAAAATCAGTAATCATACTAAGCAGAGAAGAAAGCAAAACCAGTGATCAGGATGATTATGCTTGCTCATTCACCTTTTCAGTTTTTTTTAAGTACTGACTTTGAAATTAGTTCAGTTTCCTTCCTTCCTTCCTTCCTTCCTTCCTTCCTTCCTTCCTTCCTTCCTTCCTTCCTTCCCTCCCTCCCTCCTTCCTTCCTTTCTTCTTTCCTTCTCTCACTCTCTTTCTTTTCACTCTGCAGAGTAATGATCCTGTAAATGTCTATCATTCACAATTCAGGCCCACTACTGGGAGTCAAGGAGATGAATATGGAGGAAAAAAATAGTACTATAGCATTAGCTTTTGGAACTCTGCTCAGCTGTGTTTAAAATGTTCAAAATTCCTTTTGAGCTTCAAAACATCATCCATAGGAAATGTGAATCTAACAGCTAGCTGTATGTTTTCCTTTGGTCTAACGTTTCCCTGAAAAAAGAGCAGTAACACTCTCTAAAAGGTCCAGCTGGCACACACAGAGAAACCTTAAAAATCCAATTAAACTGCAAAATTATGATTGAATTCATAAAAGATTTATATTGCTTTTCCAGAAAAAATACTTTGAGAGAGAGAAAAAGACCACTGAAATAACAAAATGTTTATATTCTGATCAAATTTCAGCTTTTAAAATTGCCATAGATCTGTTAAGAAGCCTTATTTAGAGGTTATATACATGCCTATTCTGTTTTCTCTCATTTGGAAAATCCAGGTACTATAGAGATTAAATTAGAATCACAAATCTGGGAAGAACCTTGAAACATATGGAGTTCAATGTTCTGCCTTTTACTCATGTACACTTAAGCCAGTTTACATACGTAAGCAATGTATCCACAACAAAGAAATACTTTGGTGGGGATGGGGATAGGAGATGTGATAAAGAGTTAAGGTGGGAGTCTGGGAAAAGAAATGTTAAATCATTCTAAGAATGTTTCATTAGAGAAAACTATTTAGAGGAATGTCATGATCCAATTTTCATTTTAGTATGATCTCTCTAGAATTTATGCTTGAAGGTTAAATGCATATGTTAAATACATATGCTTGAGTGGAATATCCAAGTTGATTATGGTCAAGTATTTTGCCTCCTCATTGGTGAAGACAATATGCAAAAATTTAGTGAAATAGGATGCTGGTTTGTATCAGATTGTGAATATCTCTTCAACTCCAAAAAGCCTATGCAACTAACCAGGGTATTTTTATAAACACACCGTATTATTAGATTGTAAGTTCAAAAGAGTGTATCATGATTTTATGATTCTTTGTATCTCCATTATTCAGAATACATAAAAGGTATTTAATATTCACTGATGTCACTGAAAATATAGATATTCTAGTCCACTGAAATATAATTTCATTACCATAAAATTTTTGAATATTAAAATATCTATAAAAACATATTACCATACTTGAACAGATAACTTACACACCAATGTTCATAGCAGTATTATTCACAACAACCCAAATGTCCACTGACAACTGGATGGATAAACAAATGTGACACATTCATAAAAGAAAATATTACTTGTTCTTAAAAAGAATGAAATTCTGATACATGATATAACATGAATGAACCCTAAAGACACTATATTAAGTGAAAAAAGACAGTTACATAAGAACAAATATATGATTCAACTCATAAGAAGAACGTAGAATAGTCAAGTTCATAAAGACAAAATAAAACAATGGTCCCAGGGGCTGGAAGTAAGAAGGAATGCAGAGTTAATGTTTCATGAGTGCTGTAGTTTGGGATGCTGAAAAAGTTCTGGAGATAGTGGTGATGGCGGCACAAAAATGTAAACGTCCTTACACTGTAAAACGTACCTACACTGAATTACACTGTAAGTATCTACACCTAATTACATACTTAAAATGGTTAAACGGTAAATTTTATGTTATATATGTTTTACCACAATAAAAAAGGACAAAACTATTATATTACTTTATGAATGACTTGCCCAAATAATACTTTATAAATGTACAATCACAGAATTCTAATAGCTCTTAACATTAAATTAAGGAAAAAAGGAGTTAAAAAAAAAACAAAAACCATCCAGTTCTATACACATCTGGTTTCTTTAAAAAACAAGTACCAAAAAAACAAAACAAAACCCTTGAAGAAACAAAGTTATTTTGATTTCAGCAATACCAATAATGCATGCATTTATTCTAATTTTGCAAACCCTTTGCCTTATGACAAAAATACTTAAACATAGTGATAATCAGCATAACCATATGTTTTAACAGTCACGCATAAATTCATCTCCACTTTCTCAGCAGAAACTTGTCTGCACTTAAATGTTTTTGCTATTCAGTTTTGATTCTGTTTTTTTATATCTTTTTCTTTGCTGGTAAAAACTATGCATGCAAAGACTATTCCCCACTTTCTGCAACATTTGCAAGGCAGTTAATAATCTAATAAGAAATACAACAGCATGTCAAATAAAATGATAAACCGGGAATTCTTGAAAGTGATTAACATTTTGTATGCTAAATTATTTCCTAACCTTTGGGAAATGTGTGAGAAAGTAAGTTAAAATTTACCTTCATCTCAACATATACAAAAGCTAACACAACTGCTACCAGACACAAAGGCAATGATATTTTTGCTAATTATAAAAATGATTCATATTCAAACAAATCTAACTGAAATTCATGGGACTATATAACACTCTTAAAAATACAAACTCCCTAATTCAATACAATATACTACATATACATCAATTTCTATTCTATGACGTCAAAGAAATTATATTGATTTAACACATAGTTAAATTCAATATTGATTTAATTTGTAACTCATTTAACAAGAGTCATTAATGAGACTGGACCTTAATTTATCAACTAAACTTTAATATTGGTTAATTAAGTATTTCTCTGGTAGTTACCAAACCAGGCAGTTTCCAGTACAGATTAATTTTCCAAGATCTGCCCACATAACTATTATTGTATACTGAAGTCTCAATAAAAATGAAGTTACTTAAGATAAAAAGAATAAAAGCCAAGAAAGAGGTATATTCAAGTGTTTGACTTCCTTAGTACCCTATGCATATTCCTTCTAGAGGTAGCTATTTCAAGTGACAATAAATGCTTTGATCCATAATTTCCCTACTTTCCCAATGAATCACATTAAGCAAAAATTAAGTGAACTATTGTAGAGTCCTCCCATTAAAAAAAAAAAAATCTAGAAGTGTATTTTTCCTTATTATGTTCTTCTTAGTATATATTCCTAAAAATATATTGTGGTTCTTGTGTCCAAAAGATCTATCCAGCCAAATTCACATATTTATATAAGTTTTCAGCAGTTTAACATTCACATTCAGATTCAACAAAAATTTCTTAGACTACACTAGGAATTGAATTTCAACCACAACTTTATAAAATGGGTGTTAATGATCTCGTGTTAAAGGGAAATGAGACTCAGAAAAACAAAATAATTTGATCTCACAATCAGTAACTAGTGAATTCAAGAGGTGGAATCCAGATATTACTGACGCCAAAAAGGAAGGAAGAAGAGAATACTTGTTTTATGTCAGACATGACCCAGGTACTTGGCACCCATTTTGTCATTTAGTTCTTACCACTGCTTTGTAAGGTAGACACAGTCTCCATTTTGAAGATGAAGAAACTGAAGTAAGAAGTGATTTAACTTGATTAAGGTTTGTGCAGAAAATAGGCAGCTAAAACAGGATTGAAATGCTGGGATTTATATATTGATAGATTTTTGTCCTCAAACCATGATTGTGATCCAAGGAGGGAAGTTCATTTGACAAGCTGTTTTATTTTTTGTTTTCAAGGTTTTTTTTCTTTTTCTTTCTTCTTTTTTTGGGCAGAGAGAGTGTGTGAGCAGGGGGTCGGGTCGGAGGCAGGGGGGCAAAAAGACAGACTCTCAAGCAGGCTCCGTGCCCAGAACAGGGTCCAGCATGGGGCTTGATCTCATGACCCTGAGATTATGACCTGAACCAAAATCAAGAGTTAGATGCTTAACTAACTGAGCAACCCAGGAACCCTTGTTTTCAGTTTTATTTGTTTGTTTTTCTATAGAAGGGGAAAAGTTTACCATTTTAATAAGATTTCATTTATTTATTTGACAGAGAGAGAGATCACAAGTAGGCAGAGAGGCAGGCAGAGAGAAGGGGGGAAGCAGGCTCCAAGCCGAGCAGGGAGCCGGAAGCAGGGCTCCATCCCAGGACCCTGAGGATCATGACCTGAGCTGAAGGCAGAGGCTTTAACCCACTGAGCCACCCAGGTGCCACTCTTACTTATCTTACAATAGAGTGATAACTTGCATGCCAGGCCAAAAACCACTGAAAAATCTCCATTTTCAATTTTTACCTTCACATTTTACTAACTGATAAAGTGATATATAACACTCGTATGCTATTAAGAAGAGAGAGAAAAGAGAGATCTGAATTTGTCTCAATGGCACATAAATTACCTAAAATACAAATAATCATAGAGTTTACCCTATAAGTAATACCAAAATGAAAAATTATTAAACAATACACTCCCCATCCTTTCTTTCTGAAGCAATGAAAACACATATATAATCAAAAATTATAGGGATCATTTAGATCCTGAATTATGATTACAAACTAAAATAGCTCCTAAATAAAGACCTAATATTAGATTTCCATAGGGGCTTTTCAAAAAATCTATCACTAAAAACTGTAATTCACTGGTATTTTTCCTGCTCAATTTGCAGAAAAATAAAGCCTATTTCTTAATTCCTAAAATAGAATAATACCTTCTAAACAAACTTAAGTTTTCATATTCTTCTTCTGGAGGAAAAACAAATCAGTAAAAAACTAAAATTTGTATGTGAAATTTGACATTTGGATGCCAATTCCCAGCATTTGCTATTGCTGTGGAATTAAGCCTTATCAAAATTAATTTACTTAGAAAATCATAGTCCACTGTATGGTGCTGTCTGCTGTTCTTATACCAAGAAATACAGCTAATTTTTTTCTCCCAAATTACACTGTAAAACAGCTCATTACTCTTTACATTATTGACTTAAATTTTATTCAACTGAGCTTTAACATACTTAATCAAAGGCATGCTGGTTAAATAAGATGAAAATATCTAATTCACCTTACGAAATTTGAAAGCATGTTGCAAATAAGTCCCCAAACATAGCAAGAATGTCAGAATAACCAAACCCAAGGGAACATATTAGCAGTTCTTCACCTCACATAAATGTAACTTTATTTTATTATTATTGTTTCCACACCTGTGATGCATGAGGTATAACAGACATTTCTGAGCCCTTAATACATTGAACAGATGGTAAACCATTGCAAAATTAGGAACAAGGGTAACATCTTAAAGAATCATTAATAATCTTGCTCTTCAGCCAGAAGAGGGCCACAAAGCTGGACAAATACTTTTCCTACGACGATAATGAGGAATTAGAGTAAAATACATAGGAAATGATTTGAGGATGGTCAAAAAGCATTGGGACAAGTGACTACAGTAACAAGTTTAAAAAAAAATAGATATATAAAGATATAGATCTATATATATAGAAAGAGTAATTAACCCAAAAAGAGGTTGTCAAATGAGAACGAAGATGGATGCGTGTGAAAGAAAAGAATGCTCTGAAAGTTCCATTCTTAATCTGCTAAACATAAAATATATTCTTAAGGCCCTACATTCCTGCAATCCCAAAACAAAGTTAGAATCTAACTAAAACTAAAACTTAATAATTAGCATAGTTTCTAGCTAAAGTAATAACCAATAAAAATGGAGCCAATTATGTCAGTTCACAAGGGATAAATAAAAACATCAAAAGCAAAACACCAAAAAACAAAAATTAAGATTCTCTCATCATGTCAAGTGGTTATATATATGTAAAAATAAACTATCCAGGTGAAAAAGGCTAAGAGACAAGATTATCTAGTAGATAGAGCACAGAATGTACTCCTGCTCCAAAAAAAGCCACATGATTTTTAAGAAAGTTACTAATTATCTCCAGAGCTGAAATAATGTAGTATCAGTGGAATCTTTTGAGGAAAAGTGATAGAGCATCAATAAATAATATTATACTTTCTGGGTGAAGGAACACTACCTACCTAAAGAGAAAAGGATTTCTTAACTTTTAAAGAGAAAAATTTGATTTATTAACAAAGTTATTTCAATATTAACTGAAAAACGGCTTACCTTCCTTCCACTAGAACATAAGTTGACAAAACCACATGGTATTTCCAAAGGAAGGTATTATTGCTTGAATCTAGGTCACTAAAATTATCACTGTGCAAAATGAGAAAAGAAACGGATAACATTAATTACCTACAATTATACATTTTCTTTGTTGTTAATATGAAACATAGCTCACATAATATCTCATAGGCCATTCAAATGAGATACATGTCCCTGTGTTTGAAATTTCTAGAGATAGCTCCTTTGAAGACTGAACACATAGTTAAAACTATTTAAACAATTCCTGATAACTAATGTGAATAAATTTTTTTCTAACTAAAAAATTTTTTTAAATATTTACTGTTCTAACACCACTTTAATTTTTTCTTCCCTAACAACATGAAAGTTCAGGTCTACAAAAAAGCCCACTATTAAAAAACAACCCCCCCCCCACACACACACACAAAATGGGGTGGGGGGGAACAGAATATTCAAACAGCTTCAAGGACAAAAAATATGCTTCACACTAGATCATATTTACAGTTCCTCATCTAGAATTCAACTAACATCCAACTGCAGCAATCAGCCAAGCTTGGCAAATTAAAATAACAGTAATTTTGACAGACTATCTTCTATAAATATTCAAATATGGGCGTTTATGTACATGTAAGGGTCTCTATATGCCAATCAAAATGCTTTGTTTAGGATCCCCAGACTGAGCTTTTTTCACCCTTCTTTTCTGTAGGAATCCCCAAAGTCCTTAACTTTCCTTTTAACTCTTTCACCTCAGCTGATAAAGGGGCCAAATTATTTCTGTATTCATAGCCTGAATTATCATCCATAGCCTGAATTAAAAATTTAAGGATAATATTCATATCAGACAAAAAGAAAGTACCTAGAATCTTTGAAAATCTGTAAGTCTGTAAAGAAAAAAGGAAGGATCCAGGAATGAGGATGAGGCGGCTGCAAAGAGAGAATCTTGAAGGATGACAACTGAATAAAAGATTGTTTTACACAACATGTGGCCAGGTATGGCTTGGTAAAGTAAAATCCAAATGTAAAGTGCATTTAACAACTTCATAACTTTGGGCTGCCTTCAAAGTTCCATTAAGATAAACTACCATTTATCTGGGGCACCTGGGTGGTGCTGTCTCTTGGTTTCAGCTCAGGTAATCTCAGGGGTATGGGATCAGGCTCCACACTTAGCACGGAATCGCTGGAGTTTCTCTCTCCCTCTCCCTCTGACCCACCCCTAGGCACGCGCGCTCGCTCGCTCTCTCTCTCTCTCTCAAATAAGTAAATAAAATCTTTTAAAAAAATGAAAATAAAAGATAGACTACCACTTATTTGGCTCAAGGCAAGACCCTAAGCTTTGATGACAAGTTTAAGTATATGAAAGTGTCAAAAGTGGGGAAATACAATTAGTATGAAATTCAAACCAAATTCAATTTTTGAAATCCAGTGATAGCTCTATTTAATCAAGAATAATGGCTCTAATGAAGGCAAGATATCTCAGGCATGAATTTATTAATTGTCCTCCTATTCTATCTCCCATTAGTCAGTTCCCCTTAAACATGTATGCAATTACTGAAAAGAACCCAGGAAAACTACAAGTGATAGACATGCCTCTGCATCCAGAGCAGACAATGCAGTCAAACAAAATTATGGACAAAAATTCAACCTATTCAGAGGCATATGTCCTTCTCATTCCATCTGGAAAGAAACAGCTATAAATCTCTATTAAGATTGCTCAAAATATTTCTAGAAAGTTAAGCTTGCAAGAAAACTTTTCCTTTATGATCACTCACCATTCAACCACTCAAACCCAGGTCCAGCAGCAGATGTAAGCCAGAACAGTGGTTTTCAAAGCAGCAAAGAAAGAAGAAAAGTCTAATCTAGGGACCAGTAACTTTAGCCTACTATTGGAGCTTGTCAGAAATTCAGAATCTCAGTCCCTATCCAGAGACAGACTGAATCAGAATCTGCATTTTAACAATCCCCAAATAATTCATATACATATTAGTATTTGAGAATCTCTGCAGGAAGAAGATTAGAATGAGAGAGAAGATATAATCTGTTCAAAGACTGGTTCTTACTGCAGGCCATTGTCCAATAAGCAATCAAATTTTAACCTCTGCTTTAAAAGCATCATTATTCCTCCCACAATCTTTGTACTTTATTTTATTTAAGATTTTATTCATTTATTTGAGAGAGAGAGACAGTATGAACAGGGGAAGGGTTAGAGAGACAAGCAGGGAGCCTAACACAGAGCTTGATCCCAACTGAGCCAGTCAGGCAACCCTATGAAAATCAGATGCTTAACCTATTGAGTCACCCAGATGCCCCAATTTTTGTATTTTAAATAAGGTATCTTAAAAAATTGAAACCCCTTGAGAGCCAAAGGAATTAGTATCTAATGATTAAACCTCAGATTCCAAGAAAGGCTATGACAGCGTTATCCTAGAGCAGATGGTCCCATCTCATGCCCCCGAATCATATGAACTAAAGGAATTAAATTAATAACAACTCCTTTCATTCCAAATCCTAGACTCTAAGAGCATGCAGCAGTCCCAGTAGCTAAGAAAGAGACCAAGAGACCAAAGGCCCATGCCATCATGTCACCAGAAGAGAAGGCTGTATGTGCTCATTATTCGGCTATTGTCTTCTAGCTCCAAATTCATCTTTAATACTCAACATAGTAATGCTGAAAATACTCTGGAAACTATTCTTATTGACCAGCAAGCTTCTTCATGTTGCTAATAAAGGCACTAGAAGGAGAAACTTGCTTTTTCCAGTCAGCACTGCCCCAGCATTGGCCCTCCACTCCAGCAGCAGCAATTGGTGACAGCCTCCAATCTTTCCAGCACTCTCAGAAGTAACAGCAGCAGCCAGGCGGTACTCCCTCCAGAGGTTTTGAGCCCCAACTCTACTCCTAAGCCCTTTTTTGATCTTCCAGTATTGATGGTTGTGGCTTTCTGCAATTATTGTCTCTGTGTTACTCTAACGATCCCCTTTTGCTTTTTCAATCCTCCAACACCTGTAAAATCCATTCACTATATTAAATTTTCTTGGGAGAAAGATCTACTGTAGATGGCTTCCCTGTCTAGATTTGAACTGATTCATCATGGTTAGATAGAATAAAATCTGGCATGACCTTGATCGCTTTGGAAAACTTTTTTCTGAAAACATGACAGTCTATGAGAAAATATTTATTGACTCCTCCCCCCCAAATTGGTGCAAGATGGGAAATGGATGCAAGAAGTATGGTTGAGAAAGATGAGGAAACACAACTTAAGGAAGTAGTATATTGGGGATGCCTGGGTGGTTCAATCAGGTAAGTGTCTGCCTTCCGCTCAGGTCATGATCCCAGGTTCCTGGGATGGATCCCCACATAGGGCTCCCTGCTTAGCGGGTAATCTGCTTCTCCCTCTTCCTCTGCCTGCCCCTTCCCCTGCTTGTACATGCGCACACTCTCTGTCAAATAAATAAATGAAATTTTTTTTAAAGTAATATATTGAACAAATATCATGACAGAAAGAAAACACATTTTAGTCCCCAGAAATATAAAGAAAAGGCCAATAAAAAGTGGAAAACAAATATAGTTTTCCACTTTACATAATAGAAATCACAGAATTTAAAAAAGAACTGGAAGGAACTTTACTCTTTTGCCTCTGCCATTGTTGTTTTATTAAAGTAGTTTTATACTGAGTCTGAGTTATCAGACTTTCAGGAAGCCATTGACTAATTAGGGAGAGGCAAAGGAAATTACAAAACAAATGATGAAAGAGACTGACAATAGGATGCATGAGGAGAGACTCAAGGAGTCACACTTCTTAGCCCAGGCCAGTAAGAGAAAACTTCAGGATATTAGCTGTCTTCCAGTTAAAGAGTTCTAACCAGCTGTGCTTCTTCATTGCTACAGTTGCTTAAAATGATAGAGGATAAAATAAAGGAAGACATGAAATGGAGTCTCTGAGCTTACTAACTCTCCTTTGAATCACTAAAGTAGCGGCTCTTAATGCTGTTTACACATGAGAATGAATGAGAATATTTTTTACAAAAATAATAAAATAGTAATGATGATGACGCTCAGTTCACAATGACAGAGATCTGATTTAACTGGTCTGAGATGGAGTGTAGGCATATTAAACAAACAAAACAAAACAGAACAGAACAGGGGCACCTGGCTGGCTCAGTCAGTAGAATGTAGGACTCTCAATCTCAAGGTTGTCAGTTGAATCCTATGTTGGGTATAGAGATAACTTAAAAATAAAATCTTAAAAAAAAAACCAAAACACTCAAGTGTTTATAACATACTGACAGAAGGACTGAGAACCACGGAATGTTATTGGAACATTCCATAACTGTAATACTCAAGGTATGATCAAAGGACTTAGCTAAATCCAGATTACTAGTGGAGTTTATTAGACAGGTAGCTTCTCAAGTCTTATTAAGAATCTAACAAGATCCCTTGTTTACTAAGAATACAGTTTTAGTAAGTGAATAACTTCTAATAATATTTAATAATAACTAATATTTATTCAGTCTATATCGTTTGTAGTCATTGTTCTTTACAAAATGATTTAATTCTCAACATACGGGTATAAAGTAGATAATTTTATAATCCCTGTTTTACAGGTAAGAAAACTCAGGCAAGAGTTACATAAAATAAATAGCTTGCCTCAGGTCACACAATCAGTAAGGGGAAAGCTAAGAATTGAACCCAGAAAGTTTTAGCTTAAACTTAACCACAAAATAATACTATGTTTACCCATGCCATCCCAAAACATTCAGGAGAAAAATATAATTATTGGCAAGAACACTATGAGAGTAAAAGAAAAAAATCAGTGTGCTTTTCCCTGGTTTGAGAAAAGATCTACAGAGTTGTAATAGTGATATAATTACATCAACACTATTATGAGTCTGTGGCCCCCACTTAAAACAGAGAGGAACATGACAGAGAAGACAATAATGCCAACATTGTCAACATTTTAGGACAAAATATTGCATGTGAGAGTATTCCATTGAAGAAAAGTTTTTGGTAATAATCACTTTGTTATTTACACTTGGGAAATAACTGATAGCCTGTATTAGGAGATATGTTCTCCTCAACGCCTCAGTAATTCACCCCTACAACTGTTCCTCCTACCATCACCACCACCCTCAGAAAAGTAAAGTATAAAAGGTTATGATTATTTTTCACAATGAATCAGGCATGACATAAATTTAGTCTGATTTTTTTTTTTCCTCCTCTGTACTCCACTGCTCCTAACTTCTCAAAAGGTCCACTCTGCTTCTCTTATAACAGAAGTAAAAATTTCAGTCCCAGTAAGATCCAAATGTTACTTTTGAAAATATTGAAGACAACTTTTAAGGAAGTCCAAGGCTGTCAGTTAAAGGCCTACTAGTAAGTTGTAATAATTCATGTGTATTCTAAATAGCATGATAGACTAGCCAAAGTTCTCAAAAGTAAATAATGTAATTTTACCAGCAAACAGGTTGAATTTAAAATATGCAAAATTATATCCTATAAGTATTTAAAGGAAAGCAACAATTTCTAAGATGTCTTAACTTCATTCAGTCCAAACTCCTAAAAGTATAATAGCTCCAGTGACCTAGTTGCTAAGAATGAACAAAAACTATAGATATTAAAAATAGAGTTGCTTAACCCATAAGAGGTATTAAAGTGGATGCTGGAGCCAGAAAGATTTGGGGACTAAAATTATCAAAGCAAAGACTCACTGAAATACACTCTTCTAAACACTTAAATATAAAACTAGAACTTGAAGCAATTCATTGGTTCCTTTGGGTAAGGTTTTACCTGAAGAATCTAAAAAAACTGAGGTCCAGGGAGCCTGGTAGCTAAGTCAGTTAAGTGTCCAACTCTTGATTTCAGCTCAGGTCATGATCTTGGGGTCATGAGATCAAGTACTGTACTGGGTGTGGAACCTGCTTAAGATTCTCTCCTTCTACCTCTGCACCATCCTCCCTCTCCTCTTTCTTCTTGAGAAAAAAAAAGAAAAAAAGAAAAAAGAAAGAAAGCTAATGTCCATGTGTAGCACAGTAGGAATATAACCTGATTTCCCAAAGAATGGAGTTAAGAGTCTCAGTAAGCCAACACTGACAAAACCCAAAAGAAGCATGTTTTTAGAAGACAAAGTAACTATCAAAAAAACACAGAAGCAGAGTATTCCTGATATGACTCTTTTCATTAAAATGACTAAGAAAATTACCCATACCAAAACTCCTTGAAATTTTCCATCAGGTTTTAATTATCCATTCTAGTTATGTAACTTATTTGTAGTTATTTTTTCCTTCTAGTTAAAAGCAGAAAACCTCTCTTCCTCTGTCCACCTATTTTCATAATAGTATGTGTTCTCAGTCTACCTTCCTATGTTACCCTATTCTAAAAGACTACATTATTTGAATAATAAAATAAAATATGATCTATTTATGACAAAATAAAATATACCTCAAAAAAGTTGTTTATTAAATATGAGTCAAAAAAATTAATAAATATGAGTCAAATGACTGATCACTACGCCTCCTACCCTCATAACATAGAAAAATCATATTTATTATTCATTATGTGTAAAAATTTAAATGAAAAAATTTACTACCTCCATCACCAATAAAAAACTTACTGTATCAAAGAAATGTAACTATTTAAAAATCACTCAAATTATCTCTTCATCAGGAAGAATAAAGTCAAAAAGATGATTCTCAACTTCCTTGTCAATCAGAATTACATTAATTAAGCTCATAAAATTACAGACTTCCAGGCCCATGACCAGAGATTCTGAATCATAAAGTCTGAGTTTCTGAGGATGAATCTAAAACTATACATTTTAACAAGCTTCCTAAATAATTATGATGCAGCTAATCCTTAAATTACGCTTTCATATATACTGCACCATCAAACCACTCTCAACTTCCCTATAAGTCCTTTAGGTCTGATCAGACTACCCACTCTTATCCCTCATCTTAACAGCTTCAACTTCTGATTAAACTACATGCTTGGAACTAACTAACAGCAGGAATCCAGTTGTTGGATATATATTACCATGGGCCATGAACTTTATATAATCTATTACAGATACAAGAATTAAATGATATATAGCAAGTTAAGCCTGTACCAGTTTCTAAGATAAATAAATGCTCATTAAACTAGCTGCTAGCTTAACACAAAACTCTGCGTCTGCATGTTTACAGCAGCTTTATTCATAAGTGCCAAACTTGGAAGCAACCAAAAATGTCCTTCAGTAGGTAAATGAAAAAGTAAATTTTGATGCATATGAAATCTTATTCAGCACTAAAAGAAAATGAATGAGCTATGAAGCCATGAAAAGACATGGAGGAAACTTAAAGTGAAAAGAAACCAATCCGAGAAGGCTACATACTGTGATTCCAACTACATGACATACTAGAAAAGCAAAACTACGGAAAAAAAAAATCAGGGGCTGTCACAGGTAGAAGTTAGGGAAAGAACAGGGAAGACGAATAGGTAGATAGGAGAAAGAATTTTTACAACTGTGAAAATACTCTGTATTATAATGATGGATACATGTTATATGTTTGTCCAAATCCACAGAATGTATAACACCAAGAATGAACCCTGAGGTAAACTATTGATTTGGGTGATTATGATATGTCAGTGAAAAAAGAAGAGGGGGCACTCAGGGTCACCTGGGTGGTTCAATCAGTTAAGTGTCTGCCTTCGGCTCAGGTCATGATCCCAGGGTCCTGGGAACACCCCGGTGTTGGGAATCCCTGCTCAGTGGGGAGTCTGCTTCTCCCTCTCCCACTGACCCTCCTCCCTGCTTGTGCTCTCACTCACTTGCACTTTCTCTCTCAAATGAATAAATTTTTAAAAATCTTGAAAATAAATAAATTTTAAAAAGAAGGAGGAAACAGTAAGCTGCTATTATCCCTAGAAAGAGATTATTTTGTGAGGATCATCATAATGACCCTAAGACATGGTTGTTACTTATTTCCAAGTTGCAGTTGAGGAGACTAAGGTTTAATAACTTGTCTGGGCAAGTAATTTGCCCAGAGATAGTTAAGGAGCAGAGAAAGGATTCAAGATGATACCTATAGACTCCAAAACCTGAACTCTTTACTTTAACCTAGGCTAACTTCCAGAAACAACAGGACAACAACTGTAGGCACAAAATCATTCTATAGTCATAACTACACTTTACAAGAACTTTCCTGAATCATCCCCAGGTTAGCCATTACTTAAGCACGCCTCACAGATGTTCCTATATAAGAACTGAAAGACAGGCATATACTATGATGGGTGGCTAATGAGAGGTAATTATACTAACCAAAATCAAGTACGGGTTAACGAGTGAACTACTTTATATTAAGTAATGCTCTAATATAACACTTAATATTTAAAGAGCACCTAATGTTTTCACAGCACTTTAAAATTACAAATTAGCAATAACTCCACAATGAGGGCCAGTATGACTGTTAACATTCCAGCAGACAATATGAATAGGAAGGTAAATGAAATCCAGTCTAAGTCATTAAGCTGTTTAACTCATAAACATTACAGACTCAGTCTCATGACTTCCCACATCTAAGGGCTGTAATTCTTAGTTTAGAGTATAAGAAGCTACATGGGGATAAATTCAAAATAACCAAGAGACCTCTATATTTCACCCACACAAAATATGAACATAATAAATATGCAATTCAAAGTTCTCCTTCATGATACTTTCTACTCAAATTTTGTAAAATCTGCTTTTGTTCCTAATGATTAAGTTATTTGTATGAATCATTTATTTTTTAAAACATTCTGGACCTCTTCTCAAAGCATCTGTTTTCCCCTCATCTCAGTGCCTCCCAAATGGCCATCATTTTCTCTCTCCCAAGTTCATTTCTAGTTTGCCTGTTCCAACCAGCTACCTCTAAAATGGTAAGCACTGGTTTCCACAAACCTCCCCCACTTGAACCACATTCAAAACAAATAAAACACAATAAGTCATGCAAAAAAAAAAAAAGTAAATACTGATAACATACACATACCACCAAAACTACAAATTCAGAAAATGAAAATTACTAATGATAAAAGCACATTCTATTCTGTTAAAATTGCTCAGAGCAAAACTTATATTTTAACCTGATAACTCTCAACAAGTTAGTATAATTCTTATGGCTGTTATTTAGTTTTATAAACCTTATAATTTGTAGATACCTCTCCAGAGAGATTTTTAATTAAATGCATTAAAATTAAGCTCTTAGCTAAATTTAAAATATGATACATAATACAGAACAATATACAGATATAACTCAGCCAGGGAGAACACTTAACTCCCATTTGCTCTCCTTTAAGGAGCGAATACCTCTCCCATATAAACCAAAGAGGTTCTGATTCACTGGAATGCTACAGAGCTCAAGGAACCCAGTACTACAGAAAGAAGCCAAAGTGATAACACTTCCTTCTGCTGGAGCTCGATTGATTAAACACATAAAAGTAGGTATATCTACTATCTAAATTTTTACAAAGGATGCATATTATACTCTTACAATTAGGAAATATTTATTTATTTTTTTATCCTTTTATTTATTTATTTGAGAGAGAGCAGAGATAGTGAAAGAGAGCACAAGGGGGAGGAGAGGAATAAGTGAGCCCCTGTGATGTGGGGCTTGATTCCAGTACTCTGGGATCATGACCTGAGCCAAAGGTAGACACACTTAAGGGACCAAGACACTCAAAAACACCCAAGCGCCCCAATTATGAAAGATTCGTCTTTTTCAAGGGATGTATTTAATTAGGTATATCCTTTTTTTTTTTTCTGAGGAAAAGGCGGATTTAGAATTTCCTGCCTGAGGAATGTAACCTTAAACATTAAATCCCACAAAAAGCAAATTAGAGAGGTTATAAAGGGTTCCAGGCAGAGGTACAAAGTTGCTGACTAACAAACATCATGTTTTAAGGTAAGAATTGTGTGCTTCTCCTCCACAGCTCTGTCTACAGAAAAAGAACTGTAATCTTTATATAAAATCAGAGCCCAGCACTTATGAGGTAGCAGAAATTCTCTGGAGGCCCTCAGAAGTCCCTCTATGTAACATACACAGGAAGCCTAAACATTTGGTAAATCTTTCCTCATCCCTTCTTACTAAATATTAAAAACATATTCCCCTCCTGAGCAAATCCTCTAGACACAACTGAATAGTTACTGATGCCTTTTTGGCCCCAGATCACAACCTCTACTCTTTGTGTGCTATACACAGAGGAAGAATAAACCATCTATCCGTAATTCAATCAGAAATGTTTTATGAACATAACAAGAGAAACCAATCTTTTATTTTTTACTGGTACATAAATGCACTGTCAAGTAAGGTAGTAGCCAAATGTAGCCATTCGGCATGTGAAATATGGTTAATTTGAACTGAGAAACTCTGTAAGTGTAAAATATACACTGATTTCATACTTAGTAGGAAGAATACAAACTATTTCATTGATTTTTTATATTAATAGTTTAGGTAATATGTTTAATATATTAGGCTAAATAAAATATATTATTAATACTACTTTCATCAGTTTCTTTTTTTTTTTTTAATATTATTTATTTATTTGACAGAGAGGAGAGAGAGATCACAAGTAGGCAGAGAGGCAGGCAGAGGGGGCAGGGGAAGCAGGCTACTCGCTGAGCAGAGAGCCCAATGTGGGGCTCGATCCCAGGACCCTGAGATCATGACCTGAGCCAAAGGCAGAGGCTTTAACCCACTGAGCCACCCAGGCACCCCTCATCTGTTTCTTTTTACCTTATTTAATGTGGCTACCAGAAAATTTAAAATTATATGCATGTTCACATTATATTTCTATTGGACGATGCTAGTCTATAAACTAGTGATCAATCATAAGCTCTTTTTTAAAAATTTTATTTATTTATTTATTTATTTATTTATTTGACAGAGAAAGAGACAGTGAGAGAGGGAACACAAGCAGGGGGATTGGGAGAGGGAGAAGCAGGCCTCCCTCTGAGCAGGGAGCCCCATGCAGGGCTCGATCCTGGCACCCTGGGATCATGACTTGAGCTGAAGGCAGATGCTCAACTGACTGAGCCCCCCAGGTGCCCCAATCATAAGCTCTTATGAAACTATTTCTATGTCAATCTTTCATGACTATGTGGCATCACAAAATCTTGTCATTACAATAACCTAACCAAAATTCCCTTTCTCTCTGATTTGCAAACTAGATTATATGCATATTCAGGTTCCTTCCTTTCTGATACCTTCATTCAGTCTTAAAATGTTGAATAAACTCTATAATATTTCCCCTTCTCCACCTACCTCTGCCAACCAAGTTACTGGCCTTAAAATCTTTTAAAATCATCTTTTATCTCTAATGAATACCGTACTTAGAGAAGAGGAGGCTGAGAATTTTTCGCAAAAGGGCCTCCAGATTATCTCTAACAAGCAGTATGTGGTAGTGTTAGAATTTGGTATATAGAATCAAACACTCCTAGCATGAACTCTGCCTCTCATTGTGCAAAGCACTATAGCTTAGCTGCCTTGTCTGTAACAAGGATAAATATTATTACCATTTAACATTAAATTAATATTTCATTTCACTAATATTTACTATTAAAATATCAATACCATATGTTGTTATTATAAGATAATAAAAGAAAAGCATTTAGAACAGAACCTGGAACTTCAATGTTAATAACTATTAGCTATTATCATTATTATTTCCTTTTCTGACTTGCTTCCTGAACCTATCATTCTCCTCTTCTATTTCTGGCTGCTCCATCAACAGGTTCTCTCCTTATTCAAGCCTGAAGCATATCTAATAAGTTGTAAAAAATACAGAACAGCAGATGGAGCAGGTCATTTGGTCTGACAAACACAAAGAATTCCAAACATAACAGACCATAAGAAAGTGTACTTCATCACATAATAGAAAGATTCCTCACTAAGAGAAACAGGCTAATTCTGAGACCCCATAAAAGTTATCTTCAAGGGGGTTGGACAGATGTTCCTCAAGCTTCCCTTTAATCATCTATGTCCTTGTCAAGGGATCCAAACTGGATGTTAAAAACTAGAACCCATCCCATTGACAACACTCATCAAATCTAAAAATATACATTCTTCGTGGCACTTTGACTCAGCTACTAATTCATGTCTGGACACTTAAAAAATCAATAAGCTCCCATCTGCAACTAATAGAAGAGCCCAAGTTCAGACTTTCACCACATTGCAATGTAAGTTAAAAATCTGTCCACTCTTATTTAAAGGTTCAAAAAGCAGAAGATATATAAGAAAAGGTCAAAATACTCACTTTGTCACTTGTGGCATACCAAGTCTCATGGACTTCCAGCAGATTCTGGAGGGTAGCTCTTTAACTTAAGCCATAATCTAGTTCAGATGAACTTCTCATTACCCTTTTCATATTCTGTCATACACTGTAGACATTTGCATTACATATTTTGTTTCTTCCCCAAATTACCCGGGAAGTATCTTAAAGGCAAGGACTCTATCTTCCTGAATTCAAAAGTCTACAACCCTGGTTCTGACATATTGGATACTCAAGTATTTGTGAACCTGGATTGAATCTGAATCTATAGTTTTAAAAAATGTATTATTTACCTTTGTGAAGTCTTCAGTTTTTAAAACATTTTATGTGACTTCATTTGATTGTTCCAACAATCTTACAGTCACAGCTAAGACCTAATCTCATTTTTCATGAAGTACCTTAACTGAAGCTCAGAAGTCAAAGTAATTCAAAATTATTCACGTTTGTCTCAAATACACAAACTTTAAATCCAAGCTATGCTAGTCATTGGTGACAAACCCAGAATTGCATTGACTTGTATCACACCACACCACACTAGAGCCTTTTTCAGAGAGAACCAGTAGAGGAATGAGGAACACGAAAGAAGAGACAGTGACAACATCAAGTTTTGGTAATGAGATAAATAGACAGCCAGGCCCTAAATAAAATTAAATTGCTTTTCACATTTCACTTTTCCTATCTTTTTAAAACTTCAGTTTTATGTTTCTTTCTGTTAAGTTTCTTCCTTTATTTTCACATACTTAGTTGTAGCTACATCATCAAAATTATACTCAATCTTAAATAAACCAATCTATGTTTTAAGTTATGTAACTTTGTAAATACAAATCTTTATTCTGTCTTAATGAATGTATTTAACTATTCATTTGAATTTAGCAGTATTCTCTGAAATGGCTTTTGTTCAATTTTATCTCTCTAAAAATAATCTACTATACAAGTCCACATTCTGTTCATATTCCCACTTAGACTCATGTGAAGAAAGAACTAGCAGTTTCTCTCTAAAATACCTACAATGAGCAATCAATTACATTAGCTGACATCCAAGATTCTAAGAGCAAAGTTAACTTGCTACTTTCATCACTCCTGAGTTCGTATTTAGAATGCCATAAACATTCTATAATGTTTATATAGAAATAAATCTCCCATTTATTTCCAAATCAATGACTTAATTCACTCAAGTTCTTTGAATCTGTTTCCTCATGTAGAAGACAACTGGTCCAGAGCTTTGGAATTTCCTTAAGACCTAAAGAGTTGCTGAGTCTGGAGATTTAAATCCAAGTTCATTTACACTCTAAAAGTTGATTTCTTTTTTTTTTTTTTTTAAGTTTTTATTTATTTATTTGAGAGGGAGAGAGCACAAGCAGGCAGAAGGGCAGCAGGAGAAAGAGAAACAGACTCACTGCTGATCAGGGAACCCGACGTGGGGCTCAATTCCAGAACCCTGGGATCATGACCTGAGCTGAAGGCAGATGCTTAACTGACTGAGCCACCCAGGCACCCCTAAAAGTTGATTTCTTAAACTAATGCACATATTTGTATCTTTTCTACCCACTGTACTTGAAGGTAAGAGCCATATATCTTTGTAACCTTATCTCTTTGAACATGGTGGTATATATATACACGTATGTTTCATTTGCTCTTCTGCATGAAAGTGTTAAATTGTTAACTTTGGTAGGAGACTTCTTGAATTTCCCTATGTGTGATTCAATCACAAATAATTACAATTTTAAAACAAATTCTGAGAATATAACACTGCATAACTATGGTTAGAAGATTGTAGTCCATGACTGATATTCAGCATAACTAACATCTGTAAAGGAGATGGCAATTAATTGAGACAGAGAGGTTGGCCCCAAACCTTGCTCCTAGCTATACTTTTCATAACCATTATAGACAATCACTGACTACCTGAAAACCAAACCTCAGAATGATATCCACATCCCCAGATTATAAAGCTACAGGTAGGAAGGGTGAGGGGAGCACTAACAAGGATGTATATTTAACTTCTGATCTACCATAATAGAACTTTCTCCAATAAATAAAGATTTACCAAATTTGTTTTTAGACAAGGTTAAAGTCAATTTCCTATTAGAGTAAAATTTGAAGGAGTATTTTTGAAAAAATTTGAAGTAAAATTTCAGGAAAAACATAGATGTAAGGTTTAACAGATTTCCAATCAACTTGTAATAATAGCAGCATTAGCTCAAATTTAAATTTAAAAACTATTATCCCAAGTAGTTTTAGCAGATGCCTGAGCCTTGATAAAAAATAAACTATGTTTGGAATACACATATATCTATAAAATTAAATACAGAAACAAGCTGATAAAAAATCATTTAACTGTGCATAGAGCAGTAAAACTAAAAAGGTTCCAAAAACCTTAACAAAGAGTCACATATAATCATCACATCTGCATGCAGTTAAACATATGGCACTTCAGTTTCAGGAATCCTGAGCGCACCAAAAGTTTTACAACTAAATTTGGGTTACTTAGGGTGAGGGAAAGAGATGCGAAAGGAGAGTGGAGCCTTTAAAAACCCCTATTTTGACTAAATCTGCAGCTGTAATTACAGCTGTTCCGAAACTTTCTTGGAACTGCCTAATTACATTTTTTTAAATAATAACAACCAAAAGTACGTTTAACGAACTGAAGAATGATAGGAGGACTTCATAGTTAAAAGCTATTTTTTATATAAATTAATTTCTTATTGTTTTTGCTCTTCAACTAATAGATAAAAATTGTTATGTAAGTCCAAGAAGCTTGCTCAGTTTCCTTGGGTTTTTGAATTTTTTATTTTTTTAACATTAAAAAGTACATTAGAAAGCACATTGCACTTCTTTCCTTTGGTAATTTTATAGAAACTCTCATTTTACGTTTTTTCTCCTTCCCCATGCCACCTATTTTATGTAACTATAAGACCAGTCTATGACACAAATTACATATATGTATGATATCAATAAACAACACAAATCTTTTGCTATCACTCTAAACATACTGTATCCCCCCTACTCTTCCATGGTGTATACATTTCAAGACCCCCCCAGTAGAATGAAATCTTGGCACCAAACCCTATATATACTATTTTTGTTCCCATATATATATGCGTGAGTATATACATATACCTATGAAAAAGTTTAATTTATAAATTAGACACAGTAAGAAATTAGCAACAATCACTAAAAATAAAATAGAATTATAATATACTATAATAAAAATATCAATGTGATTTCTCTTTCTGAAAATATCTTATCATCTCTTCTTATAACGATGTGAGATGATACAATGCCTACATGATGAGATAAAGTGAAGTGAATGACATAGGCATTATAACAGCGTTAGGCTACTTACTGACCTAAAATCAGAAGGAGGACCATCTGCTTCTGGACTATGGTTGACTGTGAATAACTCAAACTTATAAAAATGAAAACTGCGGATAAGGGGAACTACTATATTCTCTAATGGTATATCTACTGAAAAGAGTTATATCATGCAGCAACACAAATGAAGTTATATACCTTTTAAGACTTACTTTGTGTTATATTTTAGATATGACTGGACTGGCATCTCTGTTAATTCCCTGGAATAATTATTCATTCAAAAAGATAACATTTGAAAATCACAACTCTGATTCCAGTTGAAGTTGGTGACAAGATTCCGAACTCATCTCTTCCCAGAGACATATTGAATTTACATCTAAACATGAAACAAGTCCCTCTGAAAGAAATCTAGAAACTAGCTGAATGACTACTACACAGAGCACAAATAAAAAACATAAACTGAATGGATAGGAAAGGCTGAGAAACACTCTTTCCATAACCCCTACTCCCAGCACAGCAACATATACAACTGGGAGAGAATTCAAAACTACTAACTTCTCCCTAAAGAGTACAAATCTTCTGGGGTGCCTGGGTGGCTCAGCTGGTTAAGCATCCAACTCTTGGTTTCGGCTCAGATCATGATCTCAGGGTCATGAGATGGAGCTCCATGTCTGGCTCTGTGCTGAGATTCTTTTCTCTCCCTCTCCCCTCCCCTGCTGGTGTGCCCACTTGTGTATGCTCTCTCTCAAATAAATCTTAAAAAAAAAAAAAAAGACTAAAGGGTTTTAACCCAACATCTAGTGTCACTTTTAAGACTTCCAGCTCAGGGACATGCCCCCAAAACATCTAGCTCTGAAAGCCAATGGGGCTTGTGTCCACAAGACCCAGAAAACTGTAACAAACAAAGAAACAGTTCTTGGTGGGCTCCACAGGCTCATTGTGGCTATGCCCCCAAGGCTCAGCACAGAGGCAACAGACAAAAATGCCCACCTAATGTTCTTTACTGAAACAGGTCTATTTGAATATCTTAAAAGGTGCATCCTGAGGGCAAGGCTTCTCATTTAACACACATGTAGGGACACACTGTAATCCTCTACAGAAACCAGAAGGTCAGTGAGCATCATCTTTGCATTTTCTCTCTGCCAAGCTCCCACTCACTAGAATCTTCCTGAAAGGAATTTGTGTACTCATCCAGTGCCTGACTTTTGCAGCTGCTGCCCAAAGGACACACCCCTTGATAGCCTAACTCTGGTGGCCAGAGCTAGCATTAGCAGACTCAAAAGGATTGCAGCAAACAAATAGTTCTTAAGTAGCTATCTCCCTAGGGCTCAATGCACAGGGAACAGACAGAAACACCCATCTCCCAGTCATTCCCATAAGAGACCAGTTACATACTTTAAAAGCTCCTGCCAGAAGATAAGTCTTCTAATTTAGCATACATATACAGACAGATTTTGATCCTCCATTAAAACTGGGAAGCCAGCAGACACCATCTCTGCACTCTCCCGGTAAATCACTAACAAATCACAAATAGCTTCCTGGAAGCTATTTCCTGGAAGGAGCTAATACACACATCTGGCACTGTGAGTACTATGGCTACCACCTGGGGGATGCACTCCTTGATTGCTTAGTTCTGGCAGCCTGCAGGGATTACATTCACAGGTCCCACAAGACAGTAGCAAACAAAGAAATAGTTCTTAACTGGCTAACTCTCAGGGCTCAGAACAGAGGAAACAAAAACATCCAGATCCCAATCTTTCTCTAGAATACATCTACCTGCATACTTTAAAAGCTGTTACCTGAGGGTCCAGCTTTCATTCAGCCTGCATACAGGTGGATGACTGTCCTCCACTTGGAGATACAAAGATGTTGGCATACTCTGGGCTATTGGGAGCCATGAAGAAGGCAGCTTGGACAATCACAAAAGGTTTGAAAGACAACCAAGAGCTAGGGCCAGGCTGAATTATAAGATTCATCATCTACATGAGACCATTCCATCAAGACTGGGAGATGTGACTGTTTTATCTAATGCACAGAAGCCAAAACAGAAAGTTAAGGAAAATCAAGAAACAGAGAAATAGGTTACAAACAAATGAACAAGACAAAACTCCTGAAATAGACCTTAATAAAAGGGAAATAAGTTATTTACTTGATCAAGAGTACAAAATAATGATCATAAAGACACTCACCAAGATCAGGAGAACAATGCATGAATCAAATGAGAATTTCAACAAACAGATTAAAAATATAGGAAAGTACCAAACAAATCAAAGAGCTAAACAATTAAAAAGGTGAACTGAAAAATTCAACAGAGGGATTTAACAGCAGATAAGATCAGTGGAAGAAAGAATCAGCAAACTTGAAGACAGGAGAGTGGAATTCACCCAACTAGAGAAATAGAGTAAAAAGAATGAAAAAGAGTGAGTGTAGCTTCAGAGAATTATGGGGCACCATCAAATATATCAATATATGTATTATGTGGTCCCAGAAGGCAAAGAGAGAAAGGGACTGAAAGCCTATTCGAATAATAGCTAAAAACTAGCCTAACAGGAATAGAAACAAAAATCCTACAAAACTTCAAAAAACACAAATGTAAACCAAGACACATCATAATTGTCAAAGGTTAAAGACAAGGACAGAATCTTAAAAGTAGCAAAAGAAAAACTTATTTTACATAATAGGTAATCACCATAAGATAATCGGGAAATTTTTCAGCAAAATCTGAAAAATGTTCACAGGTGAGAAGGAAGTAGAATGAAAGTCATGAAAGAAAAAAGTACCAATTCAAAATATTATCCCCAGCAAAGTTGTCCTTCAGAGTTGTTGGAGAGAGAAAGTTTTCGAGGAAAGTAAAAGCTTAAGGAGTTCATTGATACTAGACCAGCTTTATAATAAATGTTAAGACGACTTCTTCAAGCTGCAAACGAAAGAATGCTTATTAGTAACAACAAGACAAATTAAAGAACAAATCTCCTTGGCAAAAGTAAATACATAGCTAAATTCAGATTAATATAATTTGTAATGAAGGTGGGTAAATCATTTGTGAATCTAGTAAAGGGTCAAAGATAAAACTAGTAAAAATAACAATTTGTATGGATACATAATGGGATATGTAATTTGTTAGTGGATACACAAGGCAAAACAATGTAAACTATGACATCAAAAACAAAATGTGTGGAGGTAGAGTAAAAGTAGCATTAATAAGCATTTGACATAAGTTGCTACCAACTTAAAATACACTATTACAAATATAAAGTCTTTTCTATAAGCCTCATGGTAACCACAGAGTAAAAATCTGTAACAGACACACAAAAGATAAAGAAAGCTAAACATGCCACTACAGAAAATCATCAAATGACAAAGAAAGAAATAAAAGAAAGAACAAAGGAATTACAATACACCCAGAAAAACAATTAACAAAATGACAATAATAAATCCACATCCATCAATAATTACTTTAAATGTAAGCCGACTAAGTTCTCTTATATATCTTAAGGATATGTACAGACTGAAAGTAAAGGAATGGAAAAAGATATTCTAGGTAAATGGAAATCAAAATGGGGCAAGAACAGTTATACTTACATCAGACAAAATAGCCTTCAAAGCAGAAGGCCGCAAGAAGAGACAAAGAAAGCCATTACATAAGGATAAAGGGATCAATCCAACATGTGGTTGTATCATTTTTAAATATTTATCTATCCAACACAGAAGCACCTAAAATTATAAAGCAAATAATAATAGATCTGAAGGGAGAAACAGACAACACCACAATAATTGTAGAAACTTCAATACCCCACTTTCAACAATGGATAGATCATCTAGAAAGAATATCAGTATGGAAACACTGAACTTAAACTACACATTTGACCATATGGCCTCAAAAGAAATTTACAGAACATCCCACCCAAAAGCAGCAAAATATGTAAATACCCACGGAACATTTTCCAGAATACATCATGTTAAACCACAAAACAAGTCTTAATAAATTTAAGAAAAATGAAATCCTATCAAGCATCTTTTCTATAGTATCAAACTAGAAATCAATTACAAGAAACCTGAAAAATTCAGACATATATGAAGATCAAACAACATGCTACTAATGCTAACAAATGGGTCAAAGAAGAAATAAAAAATATCTATGGGCAAATTAATATGGAAATACACAATATAAAAGCTTAAGGGCTACAAGAAAAGCAATTCTAAGAGGTAAGTTCATAGCAATAAATACCCATATTAAGAAAAAAGAAAAAGCTCAAATAAACATAAATTTCCTCATCAATGAACTAAAAAAAATTTTTTTAAAAGAACTAGAATATAACAAACTAAGCCCAAAGTCAGTTAAAAAAAAAAAAAGAAAGACCACAGATCAGAGTGGAAATAAATGAAACAGAAACTAAAAAGACAATAGAAAAAATAATGAAACGAAGAACTGGTTTTTTAAAAAAATAAACAAAATAGACAATAGTTAGCTAGGATAACCAAGAAAAATGTGAAAGAATTTAAATAAAATTATAAATGAATGAGGAGACATTATAAATGGTATCACACATATATAAAGGATCATAAGAGACTACTATGATTACATACAACAAATTGGACAACCTAAGAAAGGGACAAAGTCCTAGAAATATACCAACCTACCAAGATTGAATCATGAAGAAATAGAAAATCTGAACAGACCAATTACTAGTAAGAAGATTTAATCAGTAATCAAAAGTCTTCCTACCAAAAAAGTCGGGACCAAATGGCTTCACTGGTAAATTCTACCAAACACTTAAAAAAGATTTATTATCAATCCTTTCCAAACTCTTCCAAAAACTTGGAAGGGAACATTTCCAAATTCATTTTTATGAAGCCAGTATTATCCTTATAATCAAAACCAAAAGAGGACACTACAAAAAGGTAACCTACAGGGCAATATCCCTAATGAATATGAATGCAAAAATCCTAAACAAAATATTAGTAAACAGAATTCAACAACACATTAAAAGGATCACACACCATTGATCAAGTGGGGTTTTATCCCTGGGATGCAAGGATGGTTCAATATAGGCAAATCAGTAAATGTAGTATCACACACAAAATGAAGCATTAAAATCATATTGGGGCACGTGGGTGCTCAGTTGAGCATCCAACTCTTGATTTTGGCTCAGGTCATGAACTCAGGGTTGTGAGATCAAGCCCAAATCAAGCTCTTACGCTATGCATGGAGTCTGCTTAAGATTCTCTCTCCCTCTACCCCTCCCCACCCCACATCACCCCCAAAAAATTATATTATCATCTCAACAGAAAATGAAAACATTTAACAAAATTCAACATTCTTTCATGATTAAAAATTCTCAACAAATACCTCAACATATTAAAGGCCACATATGACAAGCCCACAGCTAACATCAAACTCAACAGTGAAAAGCTGAAAAGTTTTTCCCTCTAAGATCAGGAACAAGACAATGCTCACTCTCACCACTTACATTCCACACAGTACTGGAAGTCCTAGCCAGAGCCATTAGGCAAGAAAAAGAAATAAGACACCCAAATTGGAAAGGAGTTAGTAAAACTCACTATTTGCTGATGACATAGTATATACAGAAAATACTAAGACTCCACCAAAAAGCTTTTAGAACCAATCAATGAATTCAGCAAAGATGCATGATACAAAATCAATATACAAATATCAATTGTGTTTTATATTCTAACAACAAAACTAGCAGAAAAAATAATTAATGAAATCCAATTCACAACCGCATCAAAAAAAAAAATACTTGGGAATAAATTTAGCAAAGGAAGTAAAAAATTTGTACATGAAAACTGTAAGACACTGATGAAAGAAACTAAAGAAGACACTAATAAATGGAAATCACAAATAAATCTGTGCTCACAGATTAGAAGAATATTGTTAAAATGTCCAAACACCCTAAGGCAATCTACAAATTCAATCCAATCCCTATCAAAATTCCAATGGCATTTTTCTCAGAACTAAAACCAACAATCCTAAAATTTGTAATCAACCACAAAAGACCCCAAATAGCCAAAGCAATCTTGAGAAAGAACAAAGCTAGAGGCCTCACACTTCCTAATTTCAAATTATACTACAAAGCTATAGTAAACAAAACAATACAATACTGGCATTAAAACAGATAAATCAATGAAACAAAACAGAGAGCTCAAAAATAAACTCATGCATATATGGTTGATTAATAAATTCTTGTCTATGTGGTCAATTAATATTTGACAAGCCACGAATATACAATGGGAAAAGGATAGTCTCTTCAAGAAATGGTGCTGGGAAAACTGGACAGCCACAGCCTAAAGAATGAAACTGGGCCTCTCTCTCACAACACAGACAAAAATCAACTCAAAATAACCTGAAACTGTAAAACTTCCAGAAGACAACATGAGGGGAAAGCTCCTTGACATCAGTCTTGACGATTTTTTTCAATTTCAAAACACAAAAAGTAAAGGTAATAAAAACACAACAAACAAATGGGACAATATCAAATTAAAAAAGCTTTTGGGCAGCAGAAAGCAGTAGCAGCTCTTCCTGCCCATTGGCCTGTCACTGTGCTTCAATAAAACCTCCATTTTAAAGAAAACACACACACACACACACAAAAACAACTTCAGTACAGCGAGGGAAATCATCAACAAAATGAAGAGAAAACCTACGGAATGGCAAAAAATATATTCAAACCATATACTTGATAAGGGCTTAATATCCGAAATATAAGTATGAAATATAAGGATAAAATATATCCGAAAGAACTCATACTACTGAATAGCAATCAATCAATCAATAAGTCTAATTTAAAAACTGACATTTGTCCATAGAAGACCTATAAATGGCTACCAGGTATGTGAAAAGGTGGCTCAGCATCACTAGTCATCACCAAATGCAAATCAAAACTATAATGAGATATCACCGCACACCTGTTAGAATGGCTATCAAAAAAAAAGAAACAATTTAACAAGTGTTGGTGATGTGGACACTGCTGGTAGCAATGTAAACTGATGTAGCATACTATGGAGAACGTATGGAGCTTTCCTCAAAAAACAGAATTACCCAAATGATCTAGACGTCCCTCTTCTCAGTATACACCCTAAGGAAATAGAAACAGGATGAGTGCACTCCCATGTTCACTGCAATAGTATTCACAATAGCCAAGATATGGAAACAACCTAAGTATCCATCCACAGATGAATGGATAAATATCTGGGGTGTATTTGTATATATGTATGTGTGTGTGTATGCATATACATATATGTGTATATATGCAATATTATTCAGCCATAAGAAAAAGAAATCCTGCCATTTCCAAAAACATGAATAAGTCTTAAGAGCATTATACTAAGTGAAATAAGCCAGACAGAGAAAATACTGCATGGTATCACTTATACATGGAATCCACCAAAAAAAAAAAAAAAAAAAAAATTCCAACTCATACTAACAGAGGGTAGAAAAGTGGCTGCCAGGGACTGGGTGGTATGGGAAAGAGGGAGAGGATGGTAAAGGCCTACAGACTTCCAGCTATCAGATGCACAAAGTCTGAGAATCTAATCTAAAGCATGGTTACTACAGTTGATAACACTGCACTATATAACTACTAAGAAAGAATATATGTATATTTCTTGTATACTTTAAATTTTTTTATACTTTAAATACTTCATGGTATTTGTCAATTATACTTCAATAAAGATAAAAAAAAAAACTAGAAAAAAAAAAAACACAAATCCATGACACTTTTTAATAATTGATTTGTTAATTTTTACAATGTCCTAGATGACTGAGATTTTACATTTCATGTTTTTATTTCTCTCCATGGGTAGCAGGAATCTCTACGAAAACATCAAGAGAAAATAAAAAGGCACCTGGATGGCTCAGTCAGTTAAGTGTTTGCCTTTGGCTAAAGCCATGATCTCAGGGTCCTGGGATGGAGCCCTGTATCAGGTTCCCTGCTTAGCAGGGAGTCTGCTTCTCCCACTGCCCCTCCTGCTTGTGCGCTCTCTCGCTCTCTCTCTCTCTCTCTCTTTCTCAAATAAATAAGATCTTTTTTTTAAAGAGCAAATGAAGATATTTTCTTTAGAAGAAATAAAGGATAATGAAGCCTTCCAGAGTTCCTAAGATTGAAAGATATGAAGGCTATAAATGATACTTCTCAGAAAATTAAAGAAAGCTATGATAGTGACATTTGTATCATATCACCAATGTTACAAATGGAGGAGAATGAGATTTAAGAAGCACAGTAATATATGAGGTAGAAAAGATTTTCACCAGTGACTTACTCTTTAGCTGTAGATAAATCTTATCTCTAACTTCCTCTGAATATCAAAAAAAGAAAGGCACGTTATGGAAATATTTGTGATATTTTGGAAACAAAAAAAAACATAAACAACTTTCTCATAATTTATGGGAAAGTGCTTAACTATACATGACAATACTAAAATATTGATTATATCTGACACATTTACCTTGAGAGGTTCACAGTAAATCCAAAATATTTTTCACAGTTATGTTAAGTACATCCATGTAGAAATAGCAGATATGCAATTCTTCATATATTTTTTTCCCCACTCAAGCTATTTTAAAAAGTACAAGGCTTATGGTGAGCTTGACTAGGAAAAAAATAATAAATTTGCCTCCCCTTCTATATTCTGAAAAATTAAAATGAAATGTCCCAATAATCGTAAATATGGTGGCCAAACATTCATACTTTCTCAATGTCTGAATAGGCCAAAGTCTTCCTTGGATGCTAACTAAGACAACCTTATATTTAAATTAAAAGCTAAGTAAGCATTATAAAAGGAACACAGGAAGCCACAAAAAGAGAGGTAAACTATCAGATAATAAAAGGATTTATATATTCAAAGAGGACAAGGATAATTTAATTTCAAAGCACAGATTATATTTACAGGAGAATGGATTCACCTATAGTCAGAAAGTACCTCATAAAGGCAAAGAAATCACTTGAAGCACCAAACTCAGGAATGAACAATGTTAAGCACCAGCTGCTAGAAACCAGTAATGCATTAAATGGATACAAGAGAAGAGATGATCCACTTAGTCACAAGCTGAGCTCCCTGAAAGCACAGGTAGGCTTTGAAAGGTTAGATGCAAATACCAATGTTCACAAACCCAGTTATCAGAAATAATTTCATTCGACTTCAACTAGAATCATCACAGAAAGATAAGGCAAAATAAAAAAAAAAAAAAATCAATTGCAATTTAAGTTGAAGCTGTGTCATGATCTAAAATAGCTGCTGCAAAACCCTACTTGAATCTCCCTTCCAGCCATTTGTCTACTTTGAAGCAAAGCTTTTTGTTACTATACATTACCATTTCCTCTACTGCAGAGCATCTACATAATAGAATCCAAAACACAATACAAAGAAGGCAGGAAGCAAAGATTAATAGAACTTTCTAGTTCTACAAAATACTTAGTTCCTTGTTCTTTATAGTTTCATAAAGATATTACCTCTGAGATCAAAAGCTAGAAGGGTCTAAAATCATGACCAGGATAAAGAGACCTTATACTAGTGGCGGGGGTGCAGGAGGAAAAGACTGGAAGAGCCTATGATAGAAAAATCTATTGTGCAGACACTAAAAACCTGAGAATATTGCATTGATCCTCTCATGTCCTTGACTGATCGCCACAGCTACATCTCAAACTTCTTGAAAAAAATCCACCCAAGGGCTACTAATATAAAAGATCAATTCTCTTGAGAGTCATCCTTGACCAACTATTCCCCCAAACTAGTTGAACTATGCCTAACCCTTCCTGCTAATGTGCTATAAATTCTGCCATCCTTCCTCGAGTTAGAACTCTCCTTCAGAACATTTTCTAATATAATCTTATGGTCACAGTGCTCTGGTTAATTTTCTTTCAAACTATGAGACGTTCTAGGAGGTCAACACAGGAGGAACTGGCTTCACTTTTTATTTTCTTGGTGGGTTTCAAGGTAACTGTGGGCCCTACTTCTGTGTTTATATATAATCACCAGGGAAATAGGCAACAGAAAAGTAATGCTTCTGTTGGTCATTTAAAAAAAATAATAAAGACAAAGACAAACTATTCAGCACCTAACTATACTGCTAGGCACTTTTATGTAACTGATTCCATTTAATCTTCATTACAACCCTTGGGATGAATATTCTTATGTTTATTCTACAGATGAGAAATCAGAAACTTAGTTTAAGAAACTTAGTGAGTTAGCAAGTGGAAAATACAGGATTTAAACCCAGTTATCCCAGGGCAATTCCTTCCACTTCACCAAAGCCACCAGCTACATTGCCTTAACTCCAATTATTGTCTATAAGAAACAACTGCATACTTTCTGAGCCCCTTGTGCTGTTAGGTCTACTCATTTGCTTTTTTCAATCTTCAAGTAAGCCTCCACACTTTAAATTTTTCTTCATGTAATTTATCTATTGCTTTCACTTCTTCCTAAATACTTATCAAACACCCTTAAGTATCTGTATCCTATAGCTGTCTCCCTTCAATAATGCTAAATATAAATTTAGAATTAAAACAATTGTACTCAACCAAAATTTCTTTAGTAAATACGTATTTTATGGCTACTTCTCAGATTTTTCTCTATTTTTTCACATCACAACTCAATAATTAGACTCCATTAGCATTACTATAATTTATATTTTAAAGAATTAGAGATGATATTGCACATAAAATATTTTTAAAACCCAGGTATTATACATGCAGATTAATTGGCTTTTTTTGAGAGGAAGTCATTTTGGGGGGAGAAAAGTGCCAACAAAATTGTACATAACAACAGATGCTTGCATTACCTATAGATGAAACATAAACAGTAACTCTCATCTCAACAGACACACACACACACAAAAGCATTTGACAAAATCCAATATCCATTCCTGATATGAAAAGTCTCTGCAGGGGCGCCTGGGTGGCTCAGTCGTTAAGCATCTGCCTTCGGCCCAGATCAGATCCCAGGGGCCTGGGATCGAGCCCCGCATCGGGCTCTCTGCGCGGCAGGAAGCCTGCTTCTCCCGCTACCATTCCCTCTGCTTGTGTTCCCTCTCTCGCTGTGTTTCTCTCTGTCAAATAAATAAAATCTTTAAAAAAAAAAAAAAAAAGAAAAGTCTCTGCAAATTAGGAATAGAAATGAATTTAATCAATCTAATAATAATGGATATCTATGAAAAATCTACAATTAACATCATAATTATGAAAGAATGGATGTTCTCCCACTAAGATTAGAAGCAAGACTAGAATGTCCTCTGTCACCATTTCTATTCAACATTATACCAGAGAGTTGAACCAATGAAGTCAGGTAGGAAAAAGAAATAAGAGGAACACAAATTGAAATGAAAGCAGTAAAACTCTCTTTATTCACAGAAGACATGACCATATGGAAAATCCAGTGGAATCTACCACACAAACAAACAAAAAACTACTAGAACTAAAAAATAAATTTAGCAAGGTTAAAGGTATAAAAATCAACTGCATTTTTATATATTAGCAATGAAAAATTGGAAAGTGGAATTTTAAAAGAATAAAGAGCATAAAAAAATATAACACACTTAGGGATAAATGTGGCAAAATCTAGGAAAGATCTGGATAAGAAAAACATAAAACACTGCTAAAAGAGACTAAAAATCTAGAGGCAACTGGGTAGCTCAGTTGGTTGAATGTCCAACTGCTGGTTTCAGCTCAGGTCATGATCTCAAGTCATGACATCAAGCCCTCAACAGGCTCCAAGGTCAGTGTGAAGTCTGCTTAAGATTCTTTCCCTTGAGATGCCTGGGTGGCTAAGTCAATTAAGCATTTGCTTTCAGCTTGAGTCATGATCCCAGGGTCCTGGGATAGAGTCCCCCACTGGGCTCCTTGCCAGGGGAGGAGCCTACTTCTCCCTGTGCTTCTGAGCACTCTCTCTCTGACAAATAAATAAAATCTTTAACAACAACAACGAAAAAGATTCTTTCCCTCTTGCTCCCTCTCTGCCAGTTCCCCCCATGCATGCACTCCCTCTCTAATAAATCAACAAATAAATGAAATCTTAAAAAAAAAAAAAAACTGAAAATCTAAATAAAAGGTGATACTTTATTCATGAATCAAAAGACTCAATACTGTTAAGAGGCCAATTCTCCCCAAATTTATCTATAGATTCCAATGTAATTCCCCCAGATTTATGTATAAATTCAGTGAAAATCTCGATAGGCTTTTTTTTTTTTTTTAGACATTTAGAAACTGCTTCTAAAATTCACATAGAAATGTAAAAAACTGGGGTGCCTGGTGGCTCAGGGGGTTAAAACCTCTGCCTTCGGCTCAGGTCATGATCTCAGGGTTCTGGGATGGAGCCCCACATCAAGCTCTCTGTCCGGCGGGGAGCCTGCTTCCCCCTCTCTCTCTCTGCCTGCTTCTCTGCCTACTTGTGATCTCTCTCTCTCTTTCTGTCAAATAAATAAATAAAATATTTTTAAAAAAGAAAGAAAGAAAGAAATGTAAAAAACCTAGAAGGCGTTGCATCATTCTAGATCCAACCAGGCGAGAAGCCATACAGAAATTAGAAAAGGGAAAGTTAAGTATAAAGAATCATTAACTATAACAGGAGTAGGTATAACAACAATTAACCAGTGAGAAGCAAAGAGAATATTAAAGAATATAAGAGCAGCTAATACCTCCTAGGGCTGAGAGAGGAGTGCCTAAGCAAGAGCCTCCTTCAACCCCCTAGACATTCCAGGGCTGAGGTCAGATCTTGTTTGAGGTGGCACCATCCTAGGTCACTGAATGACAGATAAATTGTTCTGGTGTCAGGCCAGCAGAACTTGCTGGAAATCTGCCTTAGGCAACTTGCCAGAAATCCGTTCATGGGGGCTATTTATCTGGAAGTGTTCTATTAAGGCGTTCTGCTACAAACCCACATGAGAGGTACAAAGAGAAGCTAGCCTTGGGTTTCTGGCTGCTTGGTTACTGCTGTCCTCTGAGCACTGTAGAAGCTTAGTGCTGGTAAAGTCACACATGTGGCAGGAATCGTATACTAAGGAAGCCATGTGGGTTGATTCTAGAGAAGTTGAATGTGCTGCTAGAGACTGTCAAGCAAGCACACATAAACCAAGAAGCAAAACTCTTTCCTCTTGCAATATGTCTGTAGCACTCTTTATTGACAAAGCTTAACACTGTGAAAGCTGGCAAAAGAGAAATACTACTAAAAGGACCAGATCCATTTTCATTGAACAAGCAAAACGGGTGAATCTGGAGCTGAGAGACAATAAATGAATAATCAGCTCAACATAACAACACAGCCAAAATAACACTGAAAAAAGAACAAAGTTAGATGAGTAGCACAACTTGGTTTCATGACTTTTTTAAAACCACAGTAATCCAAGCAGTAGCACTGAAACAGAAAAATCAGTGGAACAAATTAGGGAATCTGAAATAAACCCACACATATATGATGAACTGATTTTTGACAAAAAGTGTGGAGACAACAAATCACTATGCAAAAAAAATAAACTCTTATCTAATTTTCACTTCACATAAAAAACATTAACTCAAAATGCATCATAGTACTAATCATAAAACCTAAGACCATGGGGCACCTTGGTGGCTCAGTGGGTTGATTGTCCAACTCTTGATTTTGGCTCAGGTCACGATGGCAGGGTCCAGAGGACTGAGCCCCTTGTCAGACTCCTTGCTCAGCAGGGAGTCTGCTTGTCTCCCTCTGCCCCTCCCTCTGCTTGTGCGTGCTCTCTCTCTCTCTAAAATAAATCTTTAAAAAAAAAAAAACCTTTCCAAAACAAAAACCCTAAAACCATAAAATTTCCAGAAGCTATCCTGGAAAAAGCCCTTATAACTTTGCATTAGGTAAAAATATCTCAGATACAAAAACATGACGGATATAAGAATTAACTGATAGCTTGAACTTTCATCAAAATTAAAAATTATTATTCTTCAAAAGATACTGTTAAAAGAATGAAAAGACAAGCCATAATCCAGGAAAAAACCTCTGCGAAGTATGGAAACAAAAATATAGAAGAAGCATTCAAAACTCAAAAAAAAAAAGAAAAAAAAGCATGAGTAAGCTCAATAATAAGAAAACAACCCAATCTAAAAAAAAAGGTGTAAAAGATTCGAGCAGACATTTTACCAAAGAAAATATACAAATGGTAAATAAACACAAAAAATGATACTCACTATCATTAGTCATTAGAGAAATGGAAATTAAAACACAAGGAGATAATACTATACACCTATTAGAATGGCTAAAATTAAAAGGAATAACCCATACCAAGTATTGATAAGATATAGAGGAACTGCCAGCAAGAACAAAAAAATCATATAGCCACTTCGGAAAATTATCTGGCAATTTCTTAAAAATTTACATACATACCTACTGTACAATCCAGTTATTCCACACCTAGGTATTTACCTAAGAGAAATGAAAATAATTGTCCATACAAAAACTTGTATATTAATGTTCATGGCAGCTTTACTTTAGGAACTAATAAAGAAAGAACTAGAAAGAACCAAAATTGTCCATCAACAGGTAAGTGGAAAATCAAACTTATCCATACGTGTCAGTCATGGACACATGCAGAGACCCTGGCTCTGAAGGAATCTTTTAATATAAGTTTTGTGATAACAAAATTCCTTTAACTATTCCTTTAACATGAGCACTATGCTAAGCTTTTGCAGTAGAGGGCACTCAAGGAACACTGAAGTAGAAAGAGGCTCTCCACCAGTCTACAGTAGGGACAAGGTGAGTAGTTTTGGACAGGTGGGTGAGGACTTCTGGTGGAGTGCTGTCCCACTTAGAGAGAACACAATCCTCCTGCAACCCTGAAGCCTCAGTCTGATGAGAAGCTGTCAACATCCCTCTGTACATGGAAACTAGAGCCCCTAGACACTCTGAAGAACTCTTGCCAGTGCCAGCACCTCCACTCCCTCTGTGAGCCCCCATTCCGACTGAACGCAGCTGTCTGTGGCCCATATGGACACACACCCCTTACACAGAGTTTCTAAATCCCTTGGAACTTCTTTCATTCTAATGAGGCTACTCTTGGTGGGTTCCTGGATAGCTTCAATATAGGGACCGGTCACCAGGAAGACCAAACCCAGATCATAAGCGTGGAACTGTCAGCTTCATGCCCTATCCTCCAGGGATAAAAGAGGGGTTGGACATTGACTTAATAACCAATCATGCCTATGTGATAAAGCCTCCACTAAAAATCCCTAAACTATGGGGCCCACAGACCGTCCAAGTTGGTAAACACATCCATGTGCCAGGAGAGTGGCACATTCCACTCTGTGTGCTCAGGATCCTTCTGGACCTCATCTTGTTGTTCATCATTATCTTTAATTATATCCTTTGTAATAAGATGATAAATATAAGTGTTTCTAAGTTCTGTGAGCCATAATAGCCAATTATCAAACCTGAGGAGGAAATCATGGAATTCCCCCGATTTGTAGCCAGGTCAGACAGAAGTGTGGGTAACCTGGGCACCCACTACTCCCAACTGACATCTGAAGTTAAGGGTAGTCTTGTGGGACTGGGCCCTTAACCTCTGGAGTCTATGCTAACTATTTGGTTGGTATTCCCCCAAAATTAGAGAATTGCTTGGTGTGGGAAAGCCACACATTTGGTGTCAAAAGTATTGTGAGTACCGGAAATTAGTTTTCTTTTACAGGGCCAGATCCTAAGAGGCATTACCGACACAAATTCCCTATAATTAAGGGATTTCTGTTCTATCATATTTATACATAGGCAAGAAATCAAAATAAATAGTTGTGTTAGACGGCATTATTAATGGCATTATTTCAAACTGATTCCAATAACAACCAGAACCAAACATAATGATTGTTTCCAAATGGTAGTAGCAAAAGACTTCCTTTCTTCATAAGAAAATTTTAAATCCAATTTCTCCACTGTCAAACTGAAAAGGACCATTCCTAAAAGACACCATTTATGAGAGAACAGATGGAAATATGTACAAAGAATCTTGCAGATCTGTGATAGATTTAACATTTTAACCATATCTGTACCAGGCTCAATAACCAAAATCACAATGCCCTTCTGAACACCAATTCTTGTTTTTAGTCATTGCCTTCTAGCCCTATTATTCAACTTACTGCTGATCAAAATAAAGAACCTTAGGTATGTGAAACAACAGATATCAAAAAACAGACCATTTCAATCAAAGGAAAGACAGGAGAGGAGAGGGAAGGGAGAGGAGAGGAGAGGAGAGGAGAGCGAGAGCGGAGGGGAGAGGGGAAAGTGGAGGGGAGGAGAGGGAAGGAGCAGGGAAGGGAGGGGAGGGGAGGAGAGGAGAGGAGAGAAGGAGGGGAGGGAAAAGGGGAGGGGAGGGAAGAGAAGAGAAGGGAAGGAAAGGAAAGAAAGGAGAAGGAAGGGAAGGAGGGAGGGAGGAAAGAAGTAAGGAAGAGAGAGAGAAAGGGAGGGAGAAAAAAGGAAAGAGAGGGAGGGAGAGAGGGACGGAGGGAAAGGGAAGAAAAAATGCATATCAAAAAAATTTTTTTAAATGCTGACTCTCATTCATAATTAAAGAAATACAAGCTAAAATAAGAGATCTTTTAATCAACCGAGAAATATTAAAAGTTCAATAATACCCAGTGTAGAGAAAATGTGAGGAAAAGTTTATAAACTGGTGCAAACTTTCTGAAGGAAATTTGTTCCTGTGATTCAAAAATCTAAAAAATAATTCAATCTTTTGAGTCAGCAATTCTATCTCAAGGAGTTAATACTAAGGAATGGACACAAAGGATTTTATTAATACATATGGTATATAATATATATCCCTTGGATATCTTTAAAAAGCTCCTCAGAGAATTCTTTTTTTTTTTTTTTAGATTTTATTTATTTATTTGACAGAGAGAGAGAGACAGCACAAGCAGGGGGATTGGGCAGAGGGAGAGGGAGAAGCAGGGAGAGCAGGCTCCCTGTTGAGGAGGGAGCCCAACATGGGGCTGGATCGCAGAACCCTGGGATCATGACCTGAGCCAAACGCAGAGGGCTGACGCTTAACAGAGTGAGCCACCCAGGTGTCCCTCCTTAGGGAATTCTTATGATCATCTAATTTGGGGAACCATGCTCTAGAAAATGAAATCTATGTATTAAAAGAACTAACATCTAATCAGCAACTTCTGTAAGCCCAGCATTATACCGCCAAAATCATTATCATGTTTAACCAAAACACATTAGGACCTAAAGGCCTGTTTTGAAAACTCCACATTCCTAAAATACTGATAATAAAAGCCTTAAAAGGAATTTTCATACAGTTATATTCATTACCTCACTTAACAAGATTAATGTTCTGTGTTACCTGTAAGAGCAATTTCTAGTTACTATATCAAAATTTCCCATTAAATTATATTACAAAATGGGTAGTTAGTCTCAAAATTAGATAAAAATGACATTTTAAAACAGAATAACAAAAATTAGCATGGTATCCATGATATAACAGAATAATCAAAATAAATTTCATAATACAAATGTCTTACCAAAAAATACTGAGAATCTTACCTTAAAAATTATAATTACCTGGATCATTAAAATCTGTTAAGAAAAATGTCTATATCAGGCATATCTGTGAGAAGGAAGTGTTCTATACCTACACTGTCTATATGTGGCTACAGAGCACTTAAAATATGGCTACTGAGACCGAAGGGGAGGCACACGAACATATTTAAGCTTACTCATCCAATTTTAACATGCATTAAAATGAGAGGAGTGTATCTGTGGGGGGAAAAAAATAGTGAAATAAAAGATTAGACGAAAATCTAGACTAAATTCTTTCCATATTTACACTAGTACAAGGCAACTTAATCCACCTCTTTCATTCCATGAAGATACAAGCAAAGGCAACTCTGAATTTCTTCATGTCCAGCAAGGACTAAGTAATTTTTCATTGCTACCAACACAAAAAATGTTTGAAATTACTAACTGCAAGAGAAAAGTATTGATGACTCATTCCTAATCCCTTAAATCAATCATTATAACTTCACATAACTAAGTAATACAGATTTCTTTAGCAGAAATACAGATTTCTTTAATACAGATTAAACCCTTTGGAATTTTGTTCAAGGTAACTTCACTAAAAAAATAAATGTAAGACTTTTCATCTATTAGTACACTGGTCAGAGACTCAAATTTCAGCTACTAGAACTTAAAAAACCTGAGAAGCACCTCCTTTTATGAAAGAAAGGGTCCAGCTATAGATAAGAATAATGCAGAAAATAATTCAAAACATAGTCTTAACAAGGGCCAAAGGCACAAATTCTGATCCTTCACCCTAAAAGGTTAAGAGAAACTCAAAGAAAAATGATATAGGAGCAGCTAGGGCTAAAACCCATGGCAACAACACCCCTAAAAATGTCTGAAGTCAGCTCTCCATAATTTGCCCCCTACAGATTAATTCCCTTTTTTCAAGAAAAAATTTTTTGGAGAGAACACTAATTCCAAGAACTACACTGAGCACTAGGGATAGCCCTGAACGTGAACTTACTCACTGCTCTTAACAAGAGTCTATGATAGGTTTAGTGTAGTCTAATTCAACAGTAGGTTGAAGGCAATACTTCTGGGTTCCTCCATCTAACATCTGTTCTTGGCTGAGAACGTTTAGCCTCAGACTGGCCTGCTTTGTCAATACCTAGCCTACTTATAACCTAATTTTATTCTTTTTCTCTTTCAGGTTCTAAAATAAACGTCTACTTCAGAGAGTCTGCTTTGACCTTTTTTTTAAATGGTTTTTACAAACACTTTGCTTATTTTAATGAAGCTGGTACTTACCATGTCCATTTAAAACCTATATCCCAGGCCAAAAAGTACAAATAAAATTAAAAAGAGCAGTGTTCTGTTATATACACTTCTTCATGAATAACTTTATTAACCGCTAATAACATCAGAACTTTTCTGGATCTTCTGACAAGACTTCTTTTATCTTAAAATGCTTTCTCCTCAGTGAAGCCATCTTTGGAGTTAGTCATTTCTCTCACCACCTCTATCATCTCGACTCCAGCCTGATACTTCTCTTCTTTTGGTCCAGACCCACAAATTTTAAAAGTAGCTTCAGATTATGGAAAGGTCATTTTTCCACAGTTCAGTTCTCTGAAAAACTTCCATTTTCCACTGAAAGTCATAGCCTAGGAATGAAGCAATCACATGCTAGAATTTCTAGGCCAACTGGAAACTCATGAATACTCACATTGCCTGTCAATGCAATGCTGGAAAAGGTGGTCTCTCTGTGCACACATGCAATTTTTTTAAAGGAGAGGGCAATATGAATGGGACTGAGGTTTAATCACTAAAGGTCAGCACAATAAAAACAAGTGATAATGAATAATAGGCACTAGAATTCAAATTACCAGATGTTTTGAAGAGATGGAGTGCAGTTTTCAATTCCATTTTGAACATCACATTACAAAAGAACTATTTTTAAAAATAAAACAGGATTGGGGCGCCTGGGTGGCTCAGTGGGTTAAAGCCTCTGCCTTCAGCTCAGGTCATGATCTCAGGGTCCTGGGATGGAGCCCTGTGTCGGGCTCCCTGCTCGACAGGGAGCCTGCTTCCCTCCCCCACTCTCTGCCTGCCTCTCAGCCTACTTGTGATCTCTCACTCTCTGTCAAATAAAAAAAAAAAAAAAAATAGTAACTCCTTAGTAAAAAAAAAAAAAAAAAGAAGAAGAAAGCAAAGAAAGCCAGAAGAGAATACGCAGTTTAGAAGGTCCTAAACAATCCTTTGATAGCTTTTATGGGTGAGGAAGTAGGTTCAGAATCATCAGACTCATTAAATGTTTCTATTTTAGAAATAGAAATTTCTATTACTACTGACTTTCCACTCAAAAGGCTAGACACAATTCAGTCCTAAACAAAACTGACAGGTTAGAGGAAAAGTCAGAAGAATGCAAAGAAATCTAATAAGGAATCCTGACAAAGACATCAAATTAAACCCAAAATGTAAAGTCAGTGGGAAAAATTCAATTTTTAAGTATGACATAAAATATTAAATTATTTGACTACAGATAATTTATAACCTAAGTATGAGAGTCTAGAATACCAAGTTTGACACATCTTGACATTTTTATCACCTAGTTACAAATTTCAATTTTTACAAGAGAACAATGTGAATCATTATGGCAATTTAAGTCCTAAAGCACTGTTTTCTAATCATGTAAGAAAAAAAAATATTTTCAAGATCCAATAAAACTAGCCCTGGGGGAGAAAACATAAAATACTACTTAAAAAGAAAGAAAGAGAGACTGAAACTTGTGAAAATCCGGGCAAGGAAATGGCACAAATATAGAAAAGCTAAATCAGGGGGCACCTGGCTGACTCAGTCAGTAGAGCATTCAACTCTTGATCTCAGGGTGGTAAATTCAAGCCTCACACTGGGCACAGAGTCTACCTAATTTAAAAAAAATGATAATTAAAAAAAATTTATTTAAAAAAAGCTAAATCAAAAGAAATGGAAAAGCTAAATGCACACACAGTTCATCACAGTGGTAACAGAATAAACTGTCAGTCTGACCAACCTAACAGTACGTCACTCAATGAAAAAAACATACTATTAAAAACAAAATGATACAGAATGAGAAAACACACTAACTACAAAAAGCACAAATTTAAAAAGAAATTATGATCACAACTATATAAAAAAAAACATGTGAAAAAGAACTAAAAAAGCCATATACTAACATTATTCTCATGTTAAACTATGGGATAAAGGATGATTCTCTTATTTTAATAAAACAGTTGTCTGAATTACCTGTAACATAGTGATTTTTTAATGCAATTTTTTAAAAAGAAAATAAACATTTTACATATAATACACACCAATTTCTCTTTTCATACTTCCACCAAGATATTGGAGCACTAAAGTCAAGGTATCTAAGCACTAAATTTATGATGCACATTAACGTTTTGGGTTTTGTTTTGTTTTTTTTTACCACATCACAGAAAATGTAAGGCTTAACATTATTACTCTATTCTCTGCTCATAAAAATAATTAGTGAACAGTGTACTAATTAAGACATCCAGTCTGAATAAGCCATTCAATTAATTCCATATATCCAAAGCATCAGCACAAGGTTTTTGTTTTGTTTTTATAATTTTTTTGAAGATTTTATTTATTTATTTGACAGAGAGGGGGGAGAGAGAGAGACAGAAAGCACAAGCAGAGGGAGCAGCAGAGGGAGAGGGAGAAGCAGGGAGCCTCGGGTGGACCTCAATCCCAGGACTCTGGGATCATGACCTAAGCAGAAGGCAGTCGCTTAACTGACTGAGCCACACAGGAGCCCCAGCACAAGGTTTTAAAAACCATTCCCAGAATTATCAGTATAGTTACCATAGTGCAAATTAGTGAAACTTGACATGACCCTACACCCAAAAAGGCTAAAAAAATATTTTTTGTATGGTTTGAAAGTATAAAAATGAAAACTCTATTTAACACAGGAACCAAAGGAAAGATTGCCATTGTCCCCAAACTATACCTGCAAACAGAAAAATAGTAACTGGGCTAAGATTGAGTCATTTCACCAATAACAAAAGTCAGTCCTAAGATCAAATAACCTCTGAAAAAGTTCTATATTCATTCTTGAAAACTAGAATATATTACTTCAAACTGTGCAAACTGAATGCCAGAAGGAAATCAAATTCCAAAATACTGTCAAATCAGACAGAGGATATCATACCAAGTTTCACCATTACAAAATTGCCCAACAGTCAAAAATAATCTTCAATCAGGTCCAACATGTAAAGAGCTTGTAATTCATCACTCCTATTCTAAGAAAGAAAGAAAGAGAGAGAGAGAGAGAGAGAGAGAGAGAGAGAGAGAGAGAAAGAAAGAAAGAAAGAAAGAAAGAAAGAAAGAAAGAAAGAAAGAAAGAAAGAAAGAAGAGAGAAAGAAAGAGAGAAAGAAAAGGAAAGAAGGAAAGAAAGAAGGACCTGGGGCGGGGGCGGGTGGGGGGGGGCAGAGAAAATCAACAGCTCTTCTTACGTCTATCAGAGAATTGAACTCAGAGGGCAAACTGTTACCCTGAAAACTAAGACACAGACAGGCAGATACAGAAAATCACAGTGTGGGAGCTGCAGAAGCCTAGGAACATAATAAGCCCTCAGCTGGAGCCAGGATCAATAGGAATACTTTAATAATAATTGACAATTTGTTGGAGGCTCTGTGTCAACCAGCTTGGAGTGAAAAATGGAGAGGGAACCAAGTCTTTGAAAAGTCCTCATACATTCCTTTTTACCTCCAAGAACCCTATCAGGTTTTCACTGGGAGATTCTGAGAAAAAAATCTTATTTCCCGAAGGGGGAGGAGAAAAGTAACCATCTTGAAATATGCCCAGAACTCTGTTATTCTTTAAAAGGTCTGTCTGAAAAAAAACAAAAAACTATTGAATAAAGCTTAAGAAACCAGAATTTTATAGACCCTAACCAACCAGGGTTTTACAGAATCTAACCAACCTGGGGGAAAGGAAATATCCAATTCCAACCCCTCCATCCTTCAACATGGAGTAAGAGATAACCAAATCAGGCTCACTAAAACACTGGGACCTAAAACACCACATTACATCATTCTAATAAAAGAATTATGGAGCACCTGGGTAGCTTAGTCAGTTAAGCAACCACCTCTTGATTTTAGGGGGGCCTGAGTGGCCCAGTTGGTTAAGCAGCTGTTTCTCTCTCTTCTTCTCCCTCTCCCTCTGCCCCTCCCCCTGCTCATGCTCTCTCTCTCAAACACATAAATATATATATATTATATATGTATATGTATATGTATATGTATGTATGTATGTAAAAGAACTGCAAGCCTCAGACCCTATTAAAGGATTCTCTACAAAACCCAAAAACAGGGCAGACGAAAACAAAAACACTACAAATTTTAGCCCCTGACACCACTGTTAACTCCTGATCACTAAACATAAAACTTCACACTAAAAGCCTAGTCACTTCAGTTTGTTTTACCTAATATAATATGTCTCGCTATCAACAAAAAATTACAAAGTGTTGTAAAAGCAAAAACTATGATCTGAAAACACAAAGCAAGCCTCAAAACCAGACTCAGGTATAAGAGAGGTTTTAGAATTATCACTGAGTTTAAAATAGCTATGATAAATACACTAAGGGCATTAATGGAAAAAGTAAACAACATGCAAGAACAGATGGGTAGTGTAAGCAGAGGTATGGATAAGAAAAAAATCAAAAGGAAATGCTACAAATCAACAACAATGTAACGGAAAAAACAGGTCTTTGGTGATAAACAATAAACCAGGTCCATGAGGCTCAGAACACACCACACGGGATAAATACTGTAATATTTGCACCTAGCATATCATAATAAAACTGCAGATAAACATATGAGAAAATCTGGACAGAATCAAGAAGAAAAAAAAGAAAAAAACCTTACCTAGAGGAGAGAAAAACAAGAATTCCATCAAACTTTCTCCTCAGAAACTATGCAAGCAAAGTGAGCAGAGTGAAAAATTTAAAGTGTTAAAAGAAAACCTACCAATCCAGAATTCTGTACCTATCACAATTATCCTTCAAAAGTGAAAAGGAAATACAGGCTTTATCTGACAAACAAAAATTGAGGGAAATGAAGGCCTACTCACCTTCCTTGCAAGAAATATTTAAAAATTCTTCAGGGATGCTGGGTGGTTCAGTTGGTTAAGTGTCTGCCTTTGGCTCAGGTCATGATTCCAGGGTCCTGGGATCAAGTCCACACTGGGATCCCCACTGAGCAGGGAGTCTGCATCTCCCTCTCTGTCTACCCCACTCCCCTGCTTGTGCTCTCTATCTCTCTCTCTCTCAAATAAATACTTAAAAAATAAAACAGTTCTTCAGAGGGAAAAAAAAAAATTATAAAGCATTATAATTTTGTACAAATTACAAAGCGGGAGAAAATGTGGATTACATTTAAAAAATGAAAAGCATTAGAGAAGCAATAAAGATAAAATTAAATCTTTTGTTATTTTTTTTAAGATTTTATTTATTTGACAGAGAGGAGAGCGATCACAAGTAGGCAGAGAGGCAGGTAGAGAGAGGGGGGAAGCAGGCTCCCTGCTGAGCAGAGAGCCCGATGTGGGGCTCAATACCAGGACCCTAAGATCATGACCTGAGCCGAAGGCAGAGGCTTTAACCCACTAAGCCACCCGGGCCCTGCTAAATCTTTTTTATTCGTGATCTAACAAATAACAACTTGTTAAAAATAACAATAGCATAATATATTCAGTGATCATAGCTTATAGACAAATGAAATGAATGACAGCAATGTTATAAGGGATGGGACAAAGGAATTGGGAATACTCTATGATAAGGTACCAGCACTACCCATGAAGTAGTATATTATTATTTGAAAGTGAATCAAGATTAGTTTTAAATGTATAATTACAAACTCCGGGGCAACTACTAAAAAATTTTAAAGTAAATATAATGATATACTATATGATAAAAAATAAAATCATATAAAATGTTTAAATGAAACAAAAGAAAGCAGAAACAGAGTAGAAGACAAAAAAAAAAAAGAAACAAACAGCAAGGGCATGGAATAGAAAGCAGTTTAAAAATATGGTAGATACTAATCCAAGTATACAAATAATTACTTTAAATATCAATGGTCTAAATACATCAACTAAAAGACGGAGACTGTCAGCCAATGATAAGGGGTGGGCATTACACAATGTCAGAGGATCACTTCATCAAGATGTAACTTCCCTTATATGTACGCACCTAACAACTGTGAATCAAAATAAATGATGTAAAAACTAGTAGAACTGCAAAGAGAAACACATGAATTCACTATTATATTTGGAGAGTTTAACACCCCTCTAGTCAGTAATTGACAGAACCAGTACACATAAAATGAGTAAGAATATTGTAAAACTGAATAGCATCATCAATCAACCAGATCTAATTGACATCTATAGACTATTTTATCCAACAACAGCAGTATATACATTCTTCTCAAGCTCAAAGAGAACGTTTATCAAGATAGACTATATTCTGGGTCAGAAAACACACCTTAATCATAAAAGTATGCTTTCGGACTACAATGGAATTAAACTAAAAATCAGTAACAAAAAGATAGTTAGAAAATGCCCAAATATTTGGAAATTAACAACACACAATAATAACATGAGTCAAAGAGAAAGTCTCAAGAAAATAATACTTTAAGTAAAAATTAAAATAAAACAAAAGTATTTGTGGAATGCAGTAAACATACTACTGCATTTTCTCTTCCTGAGAAAATTTTTATAGCATTGGAGTCATATATTAAAATAACAGAAGGAGCTAAAATCAATCACTCAAGCTTCTGCCATAGGAAATTAAGAAAGAAGGGCAAATAAAATCCAAAATAAGCACAATGAAAAGAAATAATAAAAATTAGGAGCAGAAATCAATGAAATTGAAAATCTGTAAATAAAAGAGAAAAGGCAACAAAAGTATAAGCTGATTTAAAAAAAAAAATCAATAAAATGGATAAACCCCAAGTCAGGAAAAAAGGAGAGAAGAAACAGATTAGTAATATCAGAAATGAAAGACGGTCCATCACTAGTGATCCTACGGACATTAAAAGGATAATAAAGCAATATTATAAATAATTCTAGGCCCATACATTTGACACCTTAGATGAAATGGAACAATTCTTTGAAAGACAATCTACCGAAGCTCACACAAGGAAGACACAGATCATGCAAATAAGCCTATATTGATCAAAGAAATTAAATAAATTACTAGCAATCTTCCAAAGCAGAAAGCTCCATACCCAGATTCTCAGGTGAATTCTCAGATGAATTCTACCAAACATTTAAGAAACAGGAAATACCAATTCTCTGCAATCTGATCCAGAAAGAAGAGGGAGCATTTACTAATTTGTTCTATGAGTCCAGCATTACCCTAATACTAAACCCAAACAACATTACAAGAAAGGAAAACTATAAACAAATACCTCTCATGGACATAGATGCAAAAAAACCTCAAAAAATATCAACAAGTTAAATTATACAGCACAACCAAATAGGATTTATTCCAAGTATATAAATCAAGTTCAATGTTTAAAAATCAGTTTTTTAATGCAATCCATCACACATCAACACACTATAAGAAAAATCATGTGATATCAATACCTTCAGAGAAAGAATGTGATAAAATTCAACACCCACTTATGATAAAAACTCAGCAAAACAAAAGTAGAAAGGAAATTTCTCAAGCTGATAAAGAAAATCTACAAAAACCCACAGCAAATATCATTCTTAATAGTAAGAAACTAGATACTTTCCCTCTAAGATTCTCCCTCTCACCATTCCTATTCATATCATACTGGACATCCTAGCTAATACAGTAAGACAAGAAAAGGATATAAATTATATATAAAGTAGGAAGGAAAAAAATACAACTGTCTTTGTTCGCAGTATGATCTACATAAAAAATCCCAAAGAACTGTAAGAGGAAAAAAAAAAAAAACCTGGTAGTAATAAGCAATTACAGCAAGACTACAGGATATAAGGGAACTCTGTACTTTCTGTTACATTTTCTCTACAGGTAAAACTACTCCAAAAAATATCTATTAAAAAAAAAAAAGGACGTCTGGATGGCTCAGTTGGTTAAGCATCTGCCTTGAGCTGGGGTCATGATCCCAGAGTCCTGGGATCAAGTCCTGCGCCAGTCTCCTTTCTCAGTGGGGAGCCTGCTTCTCCCTCTGCCTGCTGCTCCCCCTACTTGTGCTCTCTCTCTTTCTGACAAATAGATCAATCAATCAAAAAACCTTCAACCAAACAACCAGCACAATAGTCCATTTATTCAGAACAGGTGTTCAAGGAGAGGTGGAAAAATGTGTTTAACATGATCATGATTTTCCTTCTTCCTTTTCTTTTCTTTTTTTTTTCCTATGAGGCTGCAGAGGTTGGGGGCTGGCGGGGAGGAGAATCCTCTAATTTCTCAAGCATATGTGAATCCAACAAAAATAAATACTATATAGAAAGTGAAGATTCCAATCATAAATCAAACATATCTATACCCTACTTTCTAATCTTTGCCAATTCAAAATTCTCTGAAACTAGAAAATATTTCTTACAAGTAGAAGAAACTTTATCTTGTTAAATATTAGACCAACTTCAAGGTCTAAAATGAGGAGGAAAAACTGCAACCAAACAGTTTAATACAAACCTGAATCAGCAGCTACCATTATCTACCCACACCACCCTCCAAAAAAAGCCTTCCAAGATTTATCAGAATGGCCCACAAGTCAAAAAAAATCTTGGCTTTTTAAAGATCAAGTTATTCTCACTGATGTGGACAGCATCAGTGTCCACAGTAAAATACAGTAACATTCTCCTACTGTTTTCATTGAAGGATGGAAATGTGAATAGAAAATATGATACAGAAGGTATGTATTTTTATTACCATAATTATAGCATCTATTTATACTAGTTTTTACATTATAATCATTTTAATGTATTTTTTAAAGTTTTATTTGAGAGACAGAGAGAGAGCACATGTGCGTGTATGTAAGCGGGGGGTCAAGGGCAGAGGGAGAGGGAGAGATCTCAAGCAGACTCCCCACGAAGCATGGAGCCCGACAGCAGGTAGGGTGGCCACCTCGATTTTAAGACCCTGAGTTCATAACCTGGGCAGAAATCAAGAATTAGATGCCTAACCAACTGAGCCACTGAAGCACCCCCTTTTTAACATAATTTATTTCAAGTATTGCTATAGTATTACTGCAAATTATATATTCTAATATGTCCTGGTGATCATCTCTGAATAACTCAAATACCCATGCTGAAAAACAGGCCTGGGAAAATTTGTCTATAGTTAAAGAGCTATCTGCTGGAAGATCCTTAAGTTCAAGTGTTGAGAGATTTCCAGGGTTTCCTGGAAGATGAGTCTGAAATTCTACCGTATGGGATGAATCAAAAATCCATTTTCTTCCACTTCAGCCACTTTTAATGCAAATTCAAAGATGTTGGTTCAACCTGTATTTATACTTACCACCAAGAGATTATTAATTTGTACCTTGAAAAGAACGAGCACGGACACAACCACAGGTGATTTTAGTATTACCAAAAAATTTCCTCTTAAGTATCCACAATATGTCTATGAAGTAATTATTATGTATTTTCAACATTATTCAAAGACAGAATTCCAACAACACTGCAGTGAGCTATTTAAAACGTTTGAAAGATCCAATGGAAGAAGAATCACTTACATCTACAACTCAAGCAGCAGGCTCCACCTCACTATTACCATTCTCTAGTAAGAATGTTTCTCAGATCCCTTGACTGCAGGACTATTATGATAGAGCAATGTGGGCAATGAAAGGAGAGCCACACTCTCATGCTCACTTCAGAAAAGGTTATTTCATTTTCTGAACTCAGCTGAGAGACTGCAGCAACAACACATTTTCCTAACTTAAAGTGAATTAACTGACCTAAAAATGTCTCCATTCCAAATATACTATTTAAACTGAAAAACAAAATATGGTTAAGTCAGAGAGATCAGGACTAATCCCCTGTTTACCTACTATCTTCATGAATGATCTTCACCCAAGTAAGCCAAACTTAAATAAGGCCACATTCACAAGTCAGAATCTATCACACCAGCATTTAACTCATTCTCTATTTCCTTTTTTAATTTTGTCACTCCATCAAAACTACTATCAATATGGCATATAGCAGACACTCAACAATTACCAAATTTCAGAATCTGAGACCTAAGAAGGCCCATACAGATCATTTGGTCCAATCCTCTTCTCTTCCAAACCTCCTCATTTTACCCATTGAGAAACTAAGAGCTGGAGAAGACAGTAACTTTCTCATGCTAGTTAATAGCAGGGTACAAACTAGGACCAAGGCAACTTGATTTCCATACTGGTATTCTTTCCACTACATCATCCTTTTGTCAAGAATTCTGAAGAGTCAGATTTTATCCTACATGCATGCTAAGCAATCAGCCTGCCACAGTGTCGTGGATACTGAGAAACAAAATCATCTAGTCACACTAGATACTGAGGACTGAAACCACATACTCCCCCTTGCATCCTTGTACTGAGTTGAATAGTGTCCCACCAAAATTCATTCATTGTCAATGTGACCTTATTTGGAAATAGGGTCTTTGCAGATATAATTAAGGTAATAATATGAGGTTACAGTAGATTAAGATGGGCCCTAATCCTGTGACTGGAGTCCTTATAAGAAGAGGGAAATTTGGGATACAGATTCAGAGGGAAGACCACCATGTGAAAATGGAGGTAGAGATTAAAGTTATGCTGCCAGAAACAAAAAACCACTAAAGACTGCTTTTAAACACCAGAAGTTAAAAGAGAAGAGAAACAATTCTTCCCTAGAGCCTATTGTTTTAAGCCTAAGTGTGTGGCAATTTATTACAGCAGTCCTAAGAAGGTAATATACCTACATGCAAATCTTCTGGTATACATTAAGGAGACCTTATTAGTCCAGTGTCCTCATTAGCATAATTCTACTATTCCAGGAGACTCTTGCATGAATATAACTTAATTGTTCACTACAGAAACTTCAGGGAAAACCCATCATCTCTTCAATAGGAAGCATCAACAATTTTTAAATCCTTGCTTTGCTGTTTTTATCAATTCTAAACTATTATGATATTCAATTCCAAACAAGCCCCATCACCACCACTTAAGCCTCAAACCGAACTTCAAATGATCAAATTTTGATCTTGGCTTTGCCCCACTAAGATATCACCAAAGCTTTCAAAGGTGGTATTCTCCTTCACAGCAATAAACAATAAACTCAGCTTTATTTTATCAATAGGTTGTGTTAGTGATATTTGGCAGCTCAGCATCAGATAATCCTGGCAGAAGATATTACACTCCTGGATCAGAGGCAAAGAACAGCTCACTACTCAAAACAGCAGCAGTAGCCAGAGTATCATCATTTGCACTGGTTCCCCAAGCCCTAATTCTTAAAGGGCAACACAAGGTGAGCCAGTGATGCCTGCACACACAGTATGGTTGCATTACAGGAAAAGAAAGATGAGTTTATGAAACCCCAATCCTTCAAGGGGTTTACAAGCAAATATGCCCTTTCTTTTCCCCAAAGGGATTATCTTTATTTTCCTGGACAGCAAAGAAATCTGTAACCTGTCCTTAGGAAAACACTATTTCTATCTTTCTATGATGTTTGCTATACAAATTCCCTTGAAAAGATAGCCCCCAACAAAAGCTGTCAATGCTTCTGCTCTGAATATGGGCAGAATTTTCTCCAAATAGTTGTCTCTTTTGTTCTAAAGGGCTAGAAATTCTTAGGAAATCAGAATGAAATTAGTATAATATAATGAATAGAAGATGTTACAGGAGAAAATAATTAGAGCAAAGATTTGTACTTCAGTATAACTAAAACCACTCCAAGTGAGTCACAATCTCTTAATATGCCCATACATCAAATACCTAAAAGTAAATGCTTAAATGTTATTTTATTTTAAAAGGTTCCATTTCTAAAGCAGATTCTTGAACAAGTTTTGTTCTGTTTTTCTATGTTTCTTTTTTGGTTTTTTGTTTATTTGTTTGTTTTTGCTAATTTTCTAGGCTTGGTAGTGCTCATGAGAAAAAGGAAACTGGTAGTTCTGAACTTTGCTAATTATATATGTAAACATGTTTATTAATGAAATCCTCCAGAGCAGAATAAAACCTATTATTTTAGGGTGCTTAGAGTTAGAACCAAAAAAATCTAAGGTCCATATTTATCTAAAGTATTTGTGAAAATAGAGATCTCATTTAAAGTTTATACTTTTAATCTACATAAAAATATTTTGAGGTAGTTAAAAATAATTTGTTAGAGTTCTCTAGATATATCTGAACATTAGCATTTTTTTTTTTTTGCATCTGTTTGAAAATTAAGATTGTATCTCATACCATTTCAGTAGTGACTTGTTCTAACTTAAAGTCAACTGAAAAAGAAATTAAAACTGAATTTTGTAAACAATTTTAAACTGAGCAATTTAACTTTATCCTTACCCTTAGGTCAAGTAACAATCCCAAGATTAAGAAAGGCAGAGTAATGAGTAAAATGAACCACTATACTACTTGTCTTCAGCTAGCTATGTGACTAAAAGCATATCACCCCATCTCTGTGGGTCTCCATTTTCCCATTTACAAAAAAACTATAGGTATTGGCTTAAATGTTCCTCAAAGTCCATTTTGGGTAAAAATTCTGTTAGAAGTACCAGTTTTTACCATTGTGCTGTGTTCCATTTTCTCATGCTTTCAGAAGACTCACTTCCTTCTTCTTGCCCTGCCAATCTTGGAGAATCCACCACAGATGCAAGATACCCCCAATGAACTCCAAGTAGCCACAGATGAGTAAGACTAATTCATTCAGCAATACCTGCTATAGGAATACTTCCCTCAGAAAACACCAAAATCTAAAACAATCACTGCTGACAAGAAGTTCAATCACCCAACCCAAAAAGATCTTGAGAAAGAACAAAGCTAAAAGAGGGGTGCCTGGCTGGCTAAGTCAGTGGAGCATGCGACTCTTGATCTAGAGGTTGTAAGTTTGAGCCCCATGTTGGGTGTAGAGATTACTTAAAAATTTTTAAAAATCTAAAAATAAAATATTAAAAAATCTTAAGGAAAAAAGTAAGGAAGGAAGGGGAGGGAGGGAGGAATGCAGAGCCGGAAGGAGAGAAAATGAGAGAAGAGGGAGAGAGGAGAGGGGATGAGAGGGGAAGGAGGGAGAAAGAGGGGGGGAGGGCGGAAGGAATAGAGAGAAAGAGGAAGGAAGGAAGGAAGGAAGGAAGGAAGGAAGGAAGGAAGGAAGGAAGGAAGGAAGGAAGGAAGGAGGAAGGAAGGGGAAAGAAAGGAAAGAAAGAAATAGAGAGAGAGAGAGAAGGAGAAAAAAAAAAGCTGGGGGTATCACAATCGCAGATTTCAAACTATACTACAAAGCTGCAGTCATCAAAACAGTAGGGTACTGGCCCAAAAACAGATGCATCAATCAATGGAACTGAATGGAGAGCCCAGAAATAAACACACACTTAAATGGTCAGTCTATGACAAAAGAGGCAAAATACACAATTGGGAAAAAGACAAATCTCTTCAATAAGTGGTGCTGAGAAAACTAGACAGCTGCATGCAAAAAAATGAAACTGCATCACTTTCTTACACCATACACACAAAAAAAAACAAAAAACAAACCCTCAAAATGGATTAAAGATCTCAGTGTAATACCTGAAACCATAAAACTTAAGGAAAAAAAAAAAAGACAATGATCTCTTGGACATTAGCCTTTAGGGATATTTTTCTGGATAGGTCTCCCCAGGCAAAGAAAACAAAAGCGAAAATAAATAATTGGGATCACATCAAATCAAAAAGCTTTTGCAGAGCAAAAACCCCCCAAAAAACAAAAAATAAGAACTATCAACAAAATGAAAAGCTAGAATGGGAGAAGACACTTGCAAATGATAAATCTAATAAGGGACTAATACCCAAAATATGTGAAGAACTCATACAACTCAACACCAAAAACACAAACAATCCAATTAAAAATGGGCAGACCACCTGAAAGAAGATATACACACAATCAAAAGAAACATGAATATCACTAGTCATCAGAGAAATGCAAATCAAAACCACAATGAGATATCATTTTATAGGAGTCAGAATGGCTAGTATCAAAAAACCAAGAAATAACAGGTATTGATGAGGATATGGAGAAAAGGGAACCTTGCACAGTTGGTGGGATTGTAAACTGGTACAGCCACTAAGAAAAACAATTGAGGTTTTCAAAAAATTAGAAGTATCATACAATATTTTATTTTGTCTACTATTTTATCTATAGATACTATTTTTAAGTCACATAATTTACCCAAAATATTCAGGAACAACAGAACAGTTCAAAGTTACAGTGACTCTTAATCTCCAGGTTGAGGAGCTGGAATCTAAAGCAGCATTCTCTAATTCAGAGCATAATATTTTGCTCAAGATATTTTTATTTCTATAGCCTATAATGAACCAGATAATTCTTGTAAGTAATCAGTAGCCTTTTTGAAATCACTACATAGCTAATTTTTCTATGTTACTAATTTCCCCAAGGCAGAAGGACAATTTCCATCACTTTCAACCCAAATATTCATTCAAGAAAGTTTAAACTGATTTTCATGCCCAACATTTGCTATCTTTAAGAGTATGATTTTTAATATAAGAGAATTCTTATAATTTACTTGACTTTTCTAAACAGAGAGGTTTTGGAGCTACCTATATGAGGGTTAACTATACAAGCCTATCTGTACATTTCTGATCTAACACTATACTCAAGAAAGCAACGTGGTTTTTCAATAGTCAAGAAACACCACAAGATCCAATATATCCCATTTCTAACAATTTCACATCAACTCTCTTTTTTTTTTTTTAAATATGGAACGCTTCACGAATTTGCGTGTCATCCTTGCACAGGGGCCATGCTAATCTTCTCTGTATCGTTCCAATTTTAGTATATGTGCTGCCGAAGCGAGCACATCAACTCTCTTTATATACTCAAAGTAATCATAAATGCAGGTCTCTTCCCCTACCCACAAAATCTGTTAAAAAAAAATTCTCTTTGGTTATGCTTTAATGCTTTTTAAAAGAAATGCAATCCCAGCCCAAAAAAGCAATAGTAATATCATCATGGTTTCTTTAACAATAGCAACATTCTATTAATGAATTCTGTTAAAAAACATTCTATTAACAATTCTAATAAACATTCTATTAATACAATGACATTTTTATTTTTAAAATGTATAACTGCATATTAAAAGGATTACACACCATCACCAAGTGGGATTTATTCCTGGAATGCAAGGATTGTTCAACATATGAAAACTGATCAATGTAATAGCTACATCAACAAAATGAAAGAAAAACCCACATGATCATCTCAATTGACGTAAAAAAAAAAAAAGCATTCAATAAAATCCAATACCCTCTCATGATGAAAACAACAAAACAGGAACAGAAGGAAACTACTCTACATATGAAAAACCCACAGCAAATATCATACTCAATGTTGAAAGACTAAAAGCTATTCCTCCAAGATCAGGAACAAGGAAAAGGAAGCCCACTTTCCCCACTTCTATTCAAAATAGTACTGGTAGCTCTAGCCAGAGAAATTTGGCAAGAAAAAAGAAAAAATATCAAGGTATCCAAATTGAAATGGACAAAGTAAAATTATTTATTTGCAGGTAATATAATCTTATATGTAAATAAATCCATAAAGACTCCACAAAAAAGCTAGAATAAATTAATTCATCAAAATAGCAGGATACAAAATCAACATGCAAAAACCACATTTTTACACAAAATGAACAATCTGAAAAGACAATTACAAAAAGAATTCCATTAACAGCATCAAAAGAATAAAATACTTATGAATTAACTTAACCAAGAAGGCAAAAGACTTGCACAATGAAAACTACAAAACACTGATGAAAGAAAGTAAAGAAAACATAAAGACATAAAGAAAGTAAAAAAGACATAAATGGAAACACATCCCATGTTAGTAACAATGGAAGACTTAATATTGTTAAAATGTGATACTACCCAAAGAAATCAACAAATTCAATGCAACACTGATCAAAACCCCAATCACATTTTTTTCTGATATAGAAAAACCCACCCTAAAATTCATATGAAATCTCAAGGGATCCCAAAGAGCCAAAACAATCTTTAAAAAGAACAGAAAAACTGGAATACTCACACTTTCTGATTTCAAACTTTACTATAAGGCTACGGTAATCAAAACAGTGTAGTGTTGGGGGCACCTGGGTGGCTCAGTCAGTTAAGCATCTGCCTTCAGCTCAGGTCATGATCTCAGAGTCCTGGGATCCAGCACTGTGTTGGGCTGGGTCCCTGCTCAACTGGGAGTCCACTTCTCCCTTTCCCCCTGCCCCTCCCCTGACTTGTGTGTTCTCTCTCTCTCTCTCTCTCTCTCTCTCTCTAATGAATAAAACCTTTAACACCAACAACAAAACAGTGTGGTGTTCTCACAAAAACAGACATATGGACCAATGGAACAGAGAGCCCAGAAATAAACCCTCACATATTTGGTCAAATAATTTTTGACAAGAGTGTCAATAACATTCAATTGGGGGAAAAAGGACAATCTTTTCAATAAACGATGCGGGAAAAATGAATATTCAAATGCAAAAGAATGAAACTGGACCCCTACCTAACATATATACAAAAATTAAGCCAAAATGGATCAAGTACCTAACTGTAGGACCTAAAATAATAAAACTCTTAGAAGAAAACATAGGACAAAAGTTTCATGATACTGAATTTACCAATGATTTCTTGGATATGACACCAAAGGCATAGGGGGAAAGAAAGGAAAAATCGACAAACTGGACTTTGTGAAAACTAAAACTTTGTGCATCAAAAGATAACATCCATGAAGTAAAAAGGCAACCTACAGACTACGAGAAAGTACTTGTGAATCATGTATCTGATAAGGGATTACTATCCAGAATATATAGAGAACTCCTAAGCATCAACAACAAAAGACAAACAACTCAATTCAAAATTAGAAAAGAGACATGAATAGACACTGTTTCAAAGAAGATATACAAATGGCCAATAAGCCCATAAAAAGATGTTCAATGGCACCAATCATTAGGTAAATGCAAATCAAACACACACACACACACAAAACACACACAAAGCTACAATTTCACACCCGTTAAGCGGGCTACTATCAAAAACCAGAAAATAACAATTGTTGGCAAAGTGGTAGTGAAACTGAAACACTTGTGCAATGCTGATAAGACTGTAAAATGGTGTAGCTGCTGTGGAAAAAAGTACAATGGTTCCTCAAAAAATTAAAAATAGAATTACTATTTGACCTAGCAATTCCAAAAGAACTGAAAACAGGGTCTTGAAGAAATATTTATACACTCATGTTCATGGCCACATTATTCACAATAGCTAAAACGTGGAAGAAACCCATATCCAACAACCAATAAGTAGATAAGCAAAATGAGGTGTATACATACAATGGAATATTATTCAGGCTTAAAAAGAAAGGAAATTCTGTGCTATGCTACAGCATGGATGAACCTCAAGGACATTATGCTAGTGAAATAAGCCAGTTGCAAAAAGACAAATGTTGTATATAACTCTCTTCATATGAATTACTTAGAATTAAATTCATAAAGACAGAAAGTACAATACTGTTTTCCAGGAGCTGGACAATGGGGAGTTATTGTTTGATAGGCATATTGTTTCAATTTTACAAGATGAAAAGAGTTATAGGAATTATGTGATGACCGCACAGCAATGTGAATGTACTTAATAACACTGAACTGTACACTTAAAAATGGCTGAGATGGTAAATACTATGTATTTTGTTGTTATAAATATTATGTTATATATAAGTATTTTATCACAAAAAAAGAGAAAAAAGTATGACTAAAATAATCACCAAAGGGGTGCCTGGGTGGCTCAGTGAGTTAAAGCCTCTGCCTTCAGCTTAGGTCATGATCTCAGGGTCCTGGGATCGAGCCCCACATCGGGCTCTCTGCTCAGCAGGGAGCCTGCTTCCCCCTCTCTCTCTGTCTGCCTCTCTACCTACTTGTGATCTCTCTCCTCTCTATCAAATAAATAAATAAAACCTTTAAAAATAAATAAATAAATAAAAATAAAATAATCACCAAAAACTGGAAACTCCCCAAATGTCCGTACAGAGTGAATGGATAAACCAACTATTGTATATCCTTGTATATCCCCATATGTTCTGGGGATATACTGGGGATACAGTATATCCCCAGAATATAGCTCAGAGTAAAAAAAAAAAAAAGAACAAATTACTAGTACTCACAACATGAATGAATCCATTATGCTAAGTGAAAGAAGCTAGATTTTTAAAACTACATACTCAATGATTCTATTTAAATGACATCAGAACAGATTGACTATAGGGACAAAAAACAGATCAGTGGTTGCTAGGAGTTGAGATGAGAGAGAGGTTAACTACAAAGAGACAACATGAGTGAATTTAAAAGAGTATGGGCATGAATATATATTTGTCAAAATGCATAGACTAAACACTAAAAACAAATAATGATTTTAACGCATGACTAAAATCTGGACAACAATCTATCCTTTAAAAATCAGCTACAAAAACGTCCAAAGACTCTAAGATGAGTTGTTTATTTTCAGCACCCAATATGTCACACGGTGCCAAAATTACAATGTGCCATACTCAGCCACAACTTGTTTTTAACCAGCCTCTTAAAGTACAAAACTATTAAACAAAGAGTAAAACATTCTTTTTATTTTATGCACTACAGATTATACAAAGTAGGTAGTACGAAAATGTCTGTTAACTAATACATAATTCAGTAGAGTTTAGATTGACTTGGTCTGTCTAATTCACTGCCATGTCCATACATAGCTTTAAACAGAAAATTATCCATTTCTCAACATATTAACTTATAATTAGAACAGGGAAATGCTGTCCAGAAAATATACTAACCTGAATTTGTTCAGTTAATCAATAAAGGCAATAGAACACTTTGTCTTGAATGAAAATACCACCTGGGTCATGAGTATACAGCAACCTGGAACAAACAAACAAACAAACAAACAAATGAAATTCAGCCCTACTCAAAGCTCAGTTAGAATACCTTCAGTTATTATACCATTTAAAAATTCCTTTTTCCCCCTTATAATATGTCATAACATGTAAAATTTTCACTTTTAAAAAAGATTTTAGTTAGTTAGTTAGTTGAGAGTGAGTGAGCAGGGGGTGGGGCAGGGGGGAAGTTGCTCCCCACAGAGCAGGGAGCCCAACCTGGGGCTCACTCTCAGGACTCTGGGATCATAACCTGAGTAGAAGGCAGATTCTTAACCGACTCAGCCACCCAGACACCCCCATGTAAAACTTATATATTCTCTTCTGTAAACAGTGTTTTTCAAATCCCAAAGAAGAATGGGTTTTTACTTTATTGTAATCAAACACAGTAACACTCATTGTCTTACTTTGCTTCATAGTTTATCTTAAAATAAGTCAGCACCTATAAAACTTACTTGGTGAACACAAATTCTTTAATTTTGTCTACTTTTTAACATATAGGGCAATCAGCTTTCTCTCTTTGCAGACTAATGCTCAAAATCTTCTACATCCCTCACACCACAATCAGCTCTACAACCTAATTTTTTACCATCTTCTACAGAGAATTCTATTCAAGCCAATTTAATTTGCTTGTTTTTCACAGAACAATTTTGTCATTCTCAGCTGTCACCCTGCAACACATCATTCCTTCTTTTTAGAGCAGGGACTTTTTCTCCCTCATACTCTTGGTAAGTCAATGAAAATCCATCAATTTTCTCAAAATCCAGCCCCTCCTTTTCTCCATGAAAGCTGACATAATCACTACGTACTCCATTAATCTTTGCTAGAATATGTTGTTGCTTTATACATGTGCCATCTCATGTGGTCTTCTAATAAGGGACCTTATCTCCTATTCTTTTGCCTCCCTAATATCTACTACCATGTTTGACATATAGAAAGTTAATCATATGATTGACAAGTGAATGGTCTT
>CM053609.1:91458284-91486635 GCA_028646535.1 Procyon lotor | reverse complement strand
TCCTTTTCTCCATGAAAGCTGACATAATCACTACGTACTCCATTAATCTTTGCTAGAATATGTTGTTGCTTTATACATGTGCCATCTCATGTGGTCTTCTAATAAGGGACCTTATCTCCTATTCTTTTGCCTCCCTAATATCTACTACCATGTTTGACATATAGAAAGTTAATCATATGATTGACAAGTGAATGGTCTTAATAAAGATTCACACATCAAATGCTCAGTGAATATGTATGTGCAAGTCCCTAAGTACAAAAATCCAAGAATAATATAGCAACACAACACAATCTCCAGAAATATGTTTCTGCCAACTACTTTACTGTTGTTACAACATGAGGTTCTAGATTGACATTATTACTAATTGTGAGAAGCAGTCTTTATCTGATAACATCAAAGTCTACTGACAATTTTTGGTAATTGGAAATAATATCGAAGGCATCATCACCAATTCTAATTCCTCCAGCATAAAGGTAATCCAGCTGTTTTCACTTTAAAATCAAAAAAAAAAAAAAAAACCTACTCTGAGGCAGAGCACTTATTAATAAGAACATTCAATAAAGTACTCTAAACTAAAAATAATAAGCACATTTGTATAGTGCTTTTCTATTTACATTACCTGATCTGCTAGATCTTGTTGAAAAAGACAAACCACTGCTAAATCAACTACTCCAGGGGTCCATAAACAATTCCTAAATGGCCATCACTATAAAAATTATCCAAGGCTCCTTTCTGTAACTTCACCCAAAAATCTTTATCAACTTCCCATAATAATCCAGTAGTTTTGGATTTATGCTTCTATCTATTACAGAATAACTGGTACCAGATTTACTCCCAGACAGTAAACAACCTCAAAACTAGACAAAACATATGACTTAACAGTTTATGGACATTGGACAATAGTTAGTGTAGATCTGCATTCCCTGAGAGAAGGAAACAAGCTAGATAAGCCCTACCAACGTCTTGACTTTCTGCCAAGAGATATGTTCTAAACACCTCGGCAGGCAGGGAGATTAAAAGCATAGCACAGCAATCTATTTAACTTGAAGAGACAAAGATATACATTCAGTAAGGTACAGGTAACAGGAATTACCAGAATAATGTACCAGAAAGGAGGGCTTATGCAGAAAAAGCTCTAGACATCTAGGTAGAGGTCCACTTGAGTCTTACTTAATACTGATCTACATACACTTAGCGTGAAATTCCACAAGGCCAGGCAAAAAACAACTGCTGAGGAGCTAAAAAAAAACAAACAAAAAACAATGCAAGGTTCAAACAGGGCTAAAGACATTGGAGGTTCCATCCAACCAGAGTAGAAAAAGACTCTGTATACTCTAGGTAGTAAACTTCAGCATGGCTAAAAATCAGTCCTAGAATAAAGTCTACTCCCTAATGATCCCAAAAGAACTTAAAAACAAACCTTGAAGGAACAACTAGGTCCTCAATTTAACATCTGTAACCAGATGACTAGCCAAATGGAAAACCTCACTATTCGCAGGGCATCAGGTAAAGTACTCAAAGATTCTGCCTCAGCAGCGGGGCAATTAGATTCAATGGTCCCACTTAACAAAGATTAAAAGCAATACCTTAAAGGACCAAACACTTTCCAAGTAACTTCAATACACTCCAGAAAAAGTTTCAAGAACACGTATAACAATACAAAAAAATCCACACCCAACAAGATAAATTTTACAATATTTTCTTTTACCTGCCTGACAAGCATCAACTGATTTCCAAGCAGGTTTAAAAAAGAGAGAGCAAGAAAAAGAAAATACAGCCTTAATGAGTAAAAATATCAATCAAAATCAGCCTAGACATGACACAGTTAATAGGATTAGGAAACTAGGACATTAAAAGTTGTTATAAATCCCATATGTTCTAGAAGCTAGAAAAAAGATTGAGTACATTTTCAGTAAAGACAGATAAAAAGACCCAACCCGAACATCTAAAAATGACAACTAGAATGTTCAAGATGCTCTACCTGACACTCAGTGAATAAGATTTTCCACTCTGATGGATTTGGGGCTCTATTCCTGGGATTGTATTGTTTCTTCAATTCCTTTTGAGTGGTTCTTCCTAGTCTTAAGTAGTTCCCTCACAGGCATGCACTGATGAGTACTCAACTAAATTCTTGAAAGGAACCTCACTGATTAGTACTCACCTAAATTCCTGAAAATTCTCTTGCATCTCTCTCTTCTCTGCTATTCTGCCCTGTGAACTCTAGCTACCTTGCCTCCCCATAGCCTCCCAGCTCCTTCTCTTCAACTCAGAAAGATCTCTTGGTTCCTCCTGGGTTCTGCTGATACTCCATGCCTAGAAACTCTCTTCAGGCTGGAGCATTCTTAAGTCTCACTTATTTCCTGTCGCTCAGGGATCCAAGTCTTTTGCCGCCTGATGGCAAATGTCTTAGAAACTGTTGTTTCATATCTTTTATCCAGTTAGTTTTTTTTGGGTGGAAGTGTACTAATCGCTGTTGGTCCATCTTGGCTGGAAGCACTATTTTAATTATTTCGAAGGGGAGCTATGAGTTAAATTAATGTTGTGACAGCACTGAATGCTGAAAGTTCCCAAAAATTTGATATATTCAATTACCATCACTCATACGTTAATAAGTTATCCTAAAGCATATAATAAATGTATAACATGTGGTAGAAAAGAATAGTAACCATGAAAATGAAATAGGCAAATAGCAGCTGAGCGCAAAGAATAAACAGGACCCAGTAATCAAAAATAGTAAAAAGCTATTTGTTGGGTGCATATTTAACAGCCAATGCAATTAATCTAGAGACTAAGGTCTTCTACCTAAAAATGAGGAAAGATTACCTATGGTATGTTGCTGAAGCTGCAGGTGGTCAAGACCAAAAACAATTGATAGGTAATTCCCAAGTTGCTTACCAAGAGGCTTTTGATGTAAGCAAGAAAGAGATGAAACCCACACACCAAATCTGCCTGAGGCTGGCTCTTAACTTTCCTGTGTTTCACCGTTAGGTCTTTAGTAATCCAAGCTTGCCTACACAACTAGCTAAAATGGCTTTTGATGAGGTCACTTCAGAACTTGATATAGTGAATGAAGCCTCATCCAAAGACAGCAGCACCCTCATCATGCAGTTGCTTAGAGACAACCTAACTTTACGGATATCACACAGTGCAGGAGAAGAATATGCTGCTGCAGAAGGAGCAGAAATGCATACAGGATGTCATCCTTCTCCTCCTAAAGAAACCTTTTTCCACATCTCCATTCCTTATTCCATTTGAATTTCCTATAGCAAAGAAATCCATTCATGTGTATGGAATCAAATGTTTCTAGTCTTTTCACACTACAGCTTTGGGAAAACTCCATTCCTTGATTTGTGTTTGCCCTGGCCTTCCTGGTGTGTAGTTAGTGCTGTAGAAATGTATTAATAGCTTCATTTCATATAAACGTAAGTAACTTCTAAACACTTATGTAAAGGACTAAAAACGTATCTGGCATTTAAGTAAGCTGAACCAGTTCTGCAAGTAATTGGGTTTTGTACTACTGGGAAGATATGAAAATGTAGTTAATTATCATTTAAAGAGTATTCTACATAACTGAATTTCTATTTTCCCTCTATTACTTTTTTTGAGGTTTCCTTTCAGTAAGCAACTTTCCATGATCTTAATGTACTCCTTTTTGGTAGGAATCCAGAAGTATGAGATTAAATGGAAAAGCATTTTGACATTTCTGGGCTGGATATCACAAAGTGAAATGCCTCCTGTATCCTGTATATGTTGGAGGTCTTGTATGTCTATGACAACAGAAGTTTCCTCACTCTTCATTTGCTGCTATTTAAGTTGACAACTTCCCTTCCTAACAAAAATTTATTTACACCTCCTGCCTTGGTGGTTTTGGTATTCACTTTACTATATAACAGAAGTAGTATGTTCCCACTAGAATGCAAGCATTGTTTTTGGCAAGTTAAAGTGCATGTCATTTCTTAATACACTAGAAAGAGAAAATAAATTAAAGTACACAAGTCCATACCTAAAACTTGAGTACTTTTCCATGCAGACTTGTCCACATGTGAGAGGGTATCCTGCTTGTCTAGTATTGGTATTTAGAGAGTTGGACCACTATTGTGTAGTCATTGACTGTAGTCCCAAAATAGCCTTATGAAATGTTATGTCTTATTTAACAGCACAGTAACATACAATAAAAAATGTATGTATAAAGAGATCTTTTTATAGTTATTATTAACTAGTCTGAAATCAGAAGGTAAAAAACTAAAATTTACTCCCATGGTAGTCTGAATTTCTAAATATTTTTCAGCTTGCCTTACACTACCTTTGGCTGTTTTCCCCACCCCATCTCACAAGATTGATTACACCACGAGAGCCAAGACTATGTGTATTCATTTTTATATCCTTTAGTGGTTTCTAATACACTGCCATCTTGACACCCATTAGTACTTAACATTTTCTGCTCACCAATATCCCTTTTACCCATCTCAGAAGGATACTGCAAGGATCAAACAGAGTAATATTTGTGACAGTACTTTGCAAATAAAAATGTTTTGCAGATGTCAGATGAATTTTATTTCATTATCTATGGTTATCCTAAATCTTAGCTGGCAAGTAGAATGCTCCATGGAATGAAAACAGAACTGGCCCTCATGATTAGCATGAGTTCCATGGTGGCTCCACAGCCTCTGTCCCCTTTTCTACAGGTTCTAGAGTCCACTTAGTCATGGTAGGAATCATCATACCAACAGCATCCCAGCCCCCATTTCATCTGGCATTTTTATGGTTTTCAGCACCAGCCCCAGTTCTAGCTCCCAAGCTATAGTTCATAATGACTGGCTTTTTTGCTACAATCTTCTACCCGGCCCTTCCTTTACTGGATAAGATACAGAGGAAAAAAAAAAAAATCAACAAGGGAGAGGCTTATGACCTAACATTATCTCTGTAACGCTGAATAAAAAATCACTTCTGCCTTTTTTTAAAATGCTAGTATAAATATGCAACATTGCCTTAGCTGCATGTTAAGTAGGATATGAGTAGGATATGCTTAAGTAGGATATGTCATGACTTTGAAGATTATCGTGACTTTCAAGAACACATCCTGGCACTGAGGAAAGAATCTTAAAATAGTCTTTGAATCTAGTCCCAGCTCTGAACATCAATTTACTACATGATTTTGGATGTAACATATCACTTGCTTAGACTTCCAGTTATTCTTCTACAAACGAAAGAACTGAAAAAAATTGTTGAAGTCTCTTGCAGCTCTAAAATTCTGGGAGTAAAAGCCTAAAACTATACCTTCTAGAAGCCATTAAAATTCTTCAGCTTATATCCAATTCACCTTTATGCCTTACTACTAAACACACCCTCTTCCCCAACAACATTCTAAATAATTCATCTTGACATTATTTGAGTAACCAGTTCTAGAAGCAATTGCCTCCTAAGATACAGAGTTTGTAGTATAAGTATAACCAAATTGCCTGCTAACACAAAGGCATCAGCCCTTTTATAAAGGAATATAATGGAATTCCATAACATTCATAATGTAAAGACTATAATCCAAATTTATTTGACATACAAAGGTCAAGAAAATAAGACCAAAAACAACAAACAAAAAAATATGTAAATATCAACCTAATAGAATCAGATGTTAGTATAAATAAACAAGGATCTTAAAAGAACTATTATAATTATGCTCAATGAATAAAGGAAAATATGCTCATAAAGAAATAGAAACCACAGAAAATAGAAAATAACCAAACAGAAATTCTAGAACAGTAAAAGAGTATCTACAATAAGGAGAACATATTGGAAATGACAGAGGAAAGAGTCCATGAACCTAAAGTTAGATCAATAAAAATTTAACTTTCTCAGAACTTACTCATCTTATAACTGGAAGTGTGTACCCTTTGACCAATACCTCCTTTCTGCCATCCTCTAGCCCCCAGTAACAACCATCCCACTGTTTCTAGGAGTTCAGCTTCATCAGATTCCACGTATGCAATTCAAGTTCCTACATTGTATGATATACAGTTATTTGTCTTTCTCTCACTTATTTCACTTAGCATGTTATGCCTTCAACATCCATCCATCTTGTCACAAATGACAGGAAATCCTTCTTTCTCATAGCTGAACATTCCATTGTATATATATTATGTACCATATCCCCTCTATAAATTCATCCACTAACAGATATCTTGGCTACTGTGAATAATGCTGCAAAGAACATGGGGGTGCAAGTATCTCTTCAAGATCCAATTTTCACTTTCTTGGATATATACCCAGAAGTAGGACTACTGGATCATATGGTAGCCCTATTTTTAACTTTTTGAGGAACCTCCATATTGTTTTCCATGGTGGGTGTACTAATTTCCATTCCCACCAACAGTTCACAAGAGTTCCTTTTCCTCCACAGCCTTGCCAACACTTGTTATCTCTTATCTTTTTGATAACAGCCATTCTAATAGGTGAAGGTTGTATCTCATTGTGGTTTTGATTTGTATTTCCCTAGTGATTAGTAATGTCAAGCATCTTTACATGTAACTAAGCCATTGTATGTCTTCTGTGGGAAAATGTCTATTAATATTTTCTCCTATTCCACGGTTGAGGTAAGTTCCTTCTTCTACACTCAATTTGTTAACAGTTTTTATATGATGAAAAGGATGTTGTGTTTTGCCAAATACTTTTAATGCATCTACTGAGTTAATATGATCTTTATCTTTCATTCTATTAACTTGGTATATTACATTTATTGATTTGTATGTGTTGAATCATCTTTGCATCCCAGAGGTAAATCCCACTTGATCATGGTTTATGATCCTTTCAATATATAGTTGAATTTGGTTTGATATTTTGTTAAAAGATTTTTACATCGATGTTCATCAGGAATACTGGTGTAATTATCTTTACTTTTTAGTGTCCCTGACTGGCTTTGGTATCAGGGTAATGCTGGCCTTGCAATATGAGTTTGGGAATATAGTTTTTATAAGAGTTTGAAAAAGATTGTCATTAACTCTTTTTTAAACATCTGGTAGAATTCACCAGAAAAGCCATCTGGGACTAGTTTTATTTATTGAGAGGTTTTGATTACTGATTAAATATCCTTGCTAGTAATTCGTCTGTTAAGATTTTCAATTTTCATGATTCGGTCTTGGTAAGTTGTATGTTTCTGAGAATTTATACATTTCTCTAAGTTATCCAATCTGTTGGCATATAATTGTTCATAACCATCTTATGATCCTTTTGCATTTTCATGGTATCAGTTATAACACCACCACTTTCATTTCTGATTTTGAATCCTCTTTTTTTTTCTTGGTGAGTCTAGCTAAGGGTATGTCTACTTTATCTTTTTAAAGAAAACAGTTCTTTCACTGATCTTTTCTATTGTCTTATTAGTCTCTATTTCAATTATTTCCACTCTGATCTTTAGAATTTCCTTTTCTCTACTAACTTTGGGCTTAGTTTGTTCTTTTTTCCCTAATTCCTTGAGGTATAGAGTTAGGTCCTTTATTTGAGCTCTTTCCTCTCAATGAGGGTGTTTCTTGCTATGAACTTTCCTCTTAGAATTATTTTTACTGTATCTCTTAGGTTTTGGTATGTTGTATTTCCATTTGCATTTGTTTAATGGTAATTTTTTATTTGACTGGTTGTTCAGTAGTATGTTGTGTCATCTTCACATACGTGAATTTTCCAGTTTTATTTTTGTAATGGATTTCTAGTTTCACACCACTGTGGTCAGAGAAGATGCTTAATATAGAAAAGCTATTTTGTATGACACAATAATAGTTGACAAATATATATTTGTCAAATTTCATAAAAGACAGAACACAAAAAATGAACTCCAATGTAAACTATGGACTTGTTAGTAATAATGCATTAATACTGGTTCATCAATTATAAAAATGTGTCACTCTAATATAAGATGTAAATAACACAGAGGGAACTGAGGAGCAGTGGGTATGAGAACTCTGTACCTTCTAATAAATTTTTCTGTAGGGCACCTGGGTGGCTCAGTGGGTTAAAGCCTCTGCTTTCAGCTCAGGTCATGATCTCAGGGTCTTGGGATCGAGCCCCACATTGGTCTCTCTGCTCAGCAGGGAGCCCACTTCCCCCTCTCTCTCTGCCCACCTTTCTGCCTTCTTGGGATCTCTCTGTCAAATAAATAAATAAAATCTTTAAAAAAAATTTTTTTTCTTCTGTAAACTTAAAAGTTCTCTAAAAAAATTAAACATATTTTTTAAAAGATGCTATAAGCAAAATCAAAAGACAGGTGAAAAACTGACAAAATATATACAACATACATTACAGATAAAAATCTAATGTCCCTAGTATAAAAAGAATTCTTAAAAGCTGGATAGAGAAAACTGGATAGAAAAATTGGCAATAGATAATTCACAAATAATAAAATACATTAAAACTGCCTTTATACATACAGAAAATTTTCAACCTCACTCCATTACGTTAACATGCCACTTTTTACCCATCCCCCAAAATTTTAAATATTCTGCTGCCAAAACCACAGGAAAACAGGTACTCTCATAAATTGCTGGTGATAAGGTAATTGATACAATGCTAATAGCGAAAAATTTACAACAGCTAATAAAACTTATATGGTATTTACCTTCGGAGTTAGCAATTTCACTTCTAGAAATTTACCCTAAAAGAAATCCCCAAAAGTATACAAACATATATGCACAAAGTTATTCATTACAGTATTCCTTTTAATTGCAAATTAATGGAAAAACCTTAAGTGCAAAAAAATTCCTAAATTGGAACTTGGTAGAGTAACCTATGACATCCATACAATCAAGCACTATGCAACTGTAGAAAGATGAGGAAGATCAGTGACTTCCAGGATATATTAAGAGAAAAAAGTAAAGGCCAGAGAATATTTATTGTATGTAAACTTTTCAGTATGAAGGAGAATTAAGAAAATATCCATGGATCAGAATAAAATAAAGATTTAAACAAGAAAATTATAGGATTGGTTACTAGCAAGGAGTGTATATCAGTATCTGTGGCTGCTTTAACAAACTACCACAAACCTAGTAGCTTAAAACAATTTACTCTTAACAGTTCTGAAGGCCAGAAATCCAAAATCAGTTTCACTGAGCCGAAGTTAAGATGTCACTAGGGCCTCACTCCCTTAGGAGTCTCTAGGAAGGAATCTGTTCCTTGTCTCTTCCAGCCTCTGGTGGCTGCCAACATTCCTTGGCTTGTAGCTACAACACTATTATCTCTGCCTCTATGATCACACCGCTTTCTCCTCTTCTACATTAACTCTCCCTTTGCTTCCCTCTTACAAAAATATATGTGACTGTATGTAGGACCTATGCAGGGTAATGTCTCCATCTCAAAAGCCTTACCTCAATTTAATCACACCTACAAAGACCTCATTTTCATATAACATTCACAGGTTTCAGAGATTAGTGTATGCATGTCTCACGCATGTCTTTTTGAGAGGTGTATGAAAATGGAGTGGAAGAGATGGGGGAATGACATTTGAGAATACCTTTTTATAAATAGTCTGACTCCTGTTAATCAACTCCTATAGTTCTCAACCATATGAGTGTTTCACATACCCAAAAAAATACATAAAATCAACAAGTATGGAAGAGGGCTAGCCCTTAAAGTGATATATAAACAGAAGGAACCAGATCTAATAGTATTTCAAATAATTAACACATCACCACTAAAAGAAAAATAAGTCCACTGGGGAGAACTAACTGAACTGGCTTTTTTTTTTTTTTTTTAAAGATTTTATTTATTTATTTGTCAGAGAGACAGCAAACAAGCAGGGGGAGCAGCAGCAGACAGAAAGAGAGGCAGGCTCTCTGCTGAGCAAGGAGCCTGATGTGGGGCTCAATACCAGGACCCTGAGTATGACCTGAGCCAAAGGCAGACACTTAACTGACTGAGCCATACAGGCATCCCCTGAAGTAACTTTTTAGTACGGTATTTTGTTTATACTCTCTAGCTGAAAACAAAACTAACATTAGTCTGTATTTACCACTGGAATGGGTTATCAATTTTGAGGCTATCTTTTATGCATTCTAAGATTAACTGAATAAGCAAATGTATTACAAATAATTAGAGCCAGGTAATTCACTGTCAGCAAAGGGAAATAAAACACTTGAAAAATTAAGTTTGGAATGAATCCTGGGGCTGGATTGCAAATGGAGCTATCAACTTGAGCTCAGTTACAGATATAGACACATAGAAATATAAATGGATATGAATGTGTCATATTCATATCCAATATGAATTGGATATGAATCCAATGAGTCATTGGATTCATATCAATGAATCCAATTGATATGGATTATCATATCAATTGGATAATCCAATCCAATCCAATCCAAATACATATTTGCCTAACTCTGTCTAGAGGGCCTGGAAGCAGTGACACCCCAGTGACAATGAGCACAATAACTAATGCCCAGACCTTTTATCTAAATACTCTTCTCCACTAACAGGATTGAGAATTCTTGGGAAAACTGCTGATTTCACCTCAGTGGCTGGGATAGTAGTACAAGACAGATCCAAAATATCTTGTGCCAAAAACTAAGGAAATGCTCAAAGAATCATGGAAATATGTCTTAAGAACAAAGGAGTTGGCCTAACGGGACCAGATTTACGACAATCTGAGAATCAAAATAAATGACAGTAATTTGATAGCACTAAGTAAAAATAAGAACCTATGCATATGTACATGTTAGAATGTCAACTAATTAAAGGAAAAAATCACCATTTGACAACCACCATATTAATAATAATGATTCAATCAAAACTCCTCAAAGAGATGCCAAAGTAGTTAAGGAAAGTGATGAGAAACAAAATATTTACATAGTCTCAAGTATTTCCTCACAATATACTTACTAATCGCAAAGGAAAAAAATTGTGAACTGTTAACAATGAAGAAAACTGGCAAGCGATCAAAGCTAACATCACTACTAATGGGACAAATCAACATCATGTATCTACAACAGAACAAGCCTCAAACTGGGCTCCCTGCTTAGTGAGGAATCTGCTTCTCCCTTTTCCCCTCACCCATTCTGGTGCACTCTCTCTCTCTCAAATCAATCAATCTTTAAAAGAAAGACATGAACATTTCCAAATTAAAGAAAATGAGATAAAATGAGAACTAAAAGCAACTCATCATTCAGAATTAGATCCTGGAGTGTAGGAAATGTTTTCCTTTGCTATATTATTTGGTCAATTAGTGAAACTTAAATTCATAAACTAAATATTTAACAAATATAGATATAGTAAATGAATATAGTTTATAAAGAATGGCCTTAATTACTTCAGGAAACTGCCCTGAAATTTCATAAAATACACACTGAGTTTTCAGAGGATCATATCTGCAACTTTCAAACAGTTCAGAAAAAAATACATATACAATAAAAAGAAAATTATTTTTAAAAACTGTAAAATAACATTTGGGGAACAAAATTAAAGTATACCATCCATTTTTGCAAGTCTGAAATTATTTTAAAAATACAAAACTTTAAAAAAACTTTAGGTTCACTAAGGTAATAATTTTGAGATTGGAAAACAGATTCCAAGGAACTGACCTAGGATCAGCTAAAGGGTAGAAAAGATTTTGTCTTTAAGGTCCAAAATTGTATATTATAGCAGGGTAGGGACAAGAAACATGTCTGTCTATATCTTCCTTGGGTCTTACTTAATCCCGGTTCCAGCCAGTGCCTCCCACACCAGGCATACTCAATACACATGAGTTAAATGGATGAATATATAAATAACAACCAACAATGATAATCTGCATGAGAAAATGAACTGAGCTATTTAGAAGTAAGTCCTAAAGATAAAAATTAAGTTTCTACACATATTTTAGCAACAGAATCTTTTTCTCTACTAAAATCTTAAACAGAACCTCAATGTACGAAAACAAAGTGAAGTCACTCTATTTTAATGTGGGTCTGATGAAGATTTGGAACCCCTCAACTTCTCTTCACCCAGCATCAAGACTTCAACACCAAGAAGAGCTCTGAGAAGGTAATTTAAAGATACAAAGATAGTCTTATTTTGAAGCTCTAATACCAGCCTCCCCTCATACAAACTTCTCCTTGCTTTTTCTAAACCTTGATCCAAAGAATCACTCAACTCCAAGACAAAATTATTTCCTTTTCACTGTTCTAAGCTTTAGGAACTGTTAAATGATCAATATCCAAAATTGGTTCTTCTCAAGAACCTTCAACTACCTGGATTGCACTAAAACACACAATAGCTTAAAGCTATGAAATTTATCTCAAAACAAGAAGTTGAACAGGAAAATTCGGATTTAAAAAAATTATCAGTAAATAATAACCCTCCCCAATAACTAAAAGATATATCCACAAACTGGCCTATTGCATATAAGTATGACGTACAAGTCCAATGGGACACCCAAAAATGCCCTCAGGGATCCACAAGGCCAAACTATTTTCATAATAACACTGAGATGATATTTGCCTTTTCACAGTTAATATTTGCATGTACAGTGCCTTAGAATGAATCAAGGCACTGGCATCAAACTATATTACTAGTCATTGTATGCTTCAAAGACACACAATTTGGGGGGAGGGAGGCAGCAAATGGGAGCCAGTTTAACTTAATTTTTTTTATTTTTTATATTCTCATCCTTTGAGAAGGCATCTTTTTAACAGTCTATGTATTGAAATGGAAGTATGCATAAAGCATTTCTGTGTGTACCAAAAAACAATAACTGTCTTGTTGAAAACCACCTGTTGGATTGTTTGAGCTACAAACTTAAAGAGCCACTTCACATGGGATACTGTTTCTACCTGAGAGAACTCTAGTTCTTCAGACTTGGGCATTTAGCAGTCATTTCCTTGAAAATGAACAAAGGCTATCTTTTTGTGTGTATGTGTGTGAACATACCATTTAAAGACATGTGCTCCCTGCCCCCAGCGAACCCTGCCAGGGCAGCTTCCTGGCACGGTCACTTTTTAATCCAAAACCCCTTGTACTGCTCCAGCTCAAAGTCGTCAGAGCCCTGGCTCCTCCTCTGTCTCTCTGTGCTGGGCCTCACATTTCAGGAACCAAGCCTGCCTCTCCTCTGGGAATAGGGTAAGCAGGTCTACTGGCATCTCTAGCATTCGTCGTGGCTCCCAATAGGAGATGTGGATGCTGGACCCGTCCTGCTTGACCAGGAGCACCTGGCAGAGGTGTGCATAGGCTTACTGGTACATATGTGTGAGCAAGGCTCTATTGCTGTCAGCCTGCCAGGAGGACGTGCACAGGTGGCAACCTACAGGGGGCAGCCCCCATTAACACGTGCAGGCTGTGACATTGTGTTAGGACAGCCTAAGCAGACCAGGACACCTGGAGTCCACCTGGCTTCTGAGTGCACCAGACACTTGGCCTTCCTGCACACAATGGGGCATGTGCTCCGAGCAGGCAGCCCATGGTGGCCATTCCTCCTGAGGGTCCTTGTGGTACGTGGAGGCCCACAGTCAGCCATGGGCTTGCTGTGCAACCTGCCCCCCTCACCCAGCTCCAGAGCAACCTCGGTAATCAGCGTCCCAGTCACCACTGGCTAGTCTGGAGCGCAAGTGATGGAGGCAGGGCGGTGCCCATCATCACAGTCGACCCAGTACCCTGTCCTCCTGTGGCATCCAGTAAGCCTATCTTTTAAAGTGACAGTTTCTAATGATATAATTCAAACTTTCAAGTTGAGAAAATATGTATTCATCGTCATGAGCTTAACATCTTACCTTTCTAATAAGATTGGTGGTGCTATTAACAAGTGATTTTTTTATACTGTATAATGAAATGTATCATGTCAACATTCAGAAGACCTGCATAACTGAGTTATGAACTCAGTTATGTCTTCATAACATTCGGAAGACCTGCATAACTCATTTTCCAAATGACCCAAGCTTAATGTTAAAAAATCATGCATGGATTACAGATCCAATCAATGTACACAACATAGCCATGGAATATAATGTAGTAAAAAGTAAAAAGGTTTAACTGATATAGTTTCAGATTTCACATCTTAGAGAACTGCCACGTGTCAAATTTTGATGTAGTATCAAGTAGGATATCCACAATCATCTGAATAGCTAAAATTACCCCTCTTCCAAATATGTATGTATGTGAGGCCATATTTTCTTCATATACTTCAACCAGAACAACGTATCACAATGCACCGAATGCAAAAGCAGAAGTAAAACTCCAGCATCTTCTGTTAAGCCAAACATTAAAGAAATTTAATGTACAACAATACCACTCTTCTCTTTAACATTTTTTGTTTGGGAAATTATTTATTAAAAAATGCTATTTACATGAACGTAATCGATTTACTATTGCTATTGTAAATGAATTATGTTAAACTTCTTAGTCTTAATTTCTAATGTGGTAAATATCAATATAATCTAAAAAATCAAGTTTCTTGCAGTCCAACCTAAATAATTAAGAATGTAAAATGGGTCTAAGAACAAAAGTTTGAGAAGCACTACTATAAAACTGACTTGTCAGAAAGCTTCCTCTAAGTGCTACAAAACAAGAAAGAAGAAAAAAATTGACTGCCAGTATTACAACACAGGTTCATTCAATTCAGTAGAGGTAAAACAAATATTCTTAATATACAACTAACTAAACACCTCTATTTACCTTAAAATATTATTTTCCCTCAGTAAATAACCAAACTTACTTCTTTCAAATAACAGAAAGAAATTTTAGAACTGGGGTGCCTGGGTGGCTCAGTGGGTTAAAGGCTCTGCCTTCGGCTCAGGTCATGATCGTGGGGTCCTGGGATCAAGCCCCATCGGGCTCTCTGCTCAGCAGGGAGCCTGCTTCCCCCTCTTCCTCTACCTACTTGTGATCTCTTTCTCTCTGTCAAATAAATAAATAAAATCTTTAAAAAAAAAAAAAAAGAAATTTTAGAACTTCTAAATATTTTCTTGCTGTGAATTTCTCTATTCCCAATGTATCATTAATGATGAAAAACGCTCAACAATTTTGGATGGAATGGAATACATTTAAAAGCTCAATGAAGAAAATAAAATTGTCAGTTCTCCCCGCTTATACTGACTTTCAGTGCATACAGTATTACTAATTAGTACTGCTGAGAATAGAAATATTTCTAAAATTCAAAACCATTTACTTAGCAGCTATGAAAATCATCATTTCAGATCCTCATAAAGCTATGACGAGTAAACAAAGTTCATAAAGCTCTGAAGAGTGAACAAAGTTTATCAGATTCTCAGGATAAGAAGCTACTATAGATAAAATACCATCAAAATACATTCTGGTTGTTAAAAAAAATTCACACTGCTTAATTTTCACTGATATTATAATTACTGCCTACCAGTAAAATACCAAGAAAAAATTTAAAGTACTATCTGAACTGAGATAGAAAAGACAAATAATGAGATTGTTTATATCCTTAGTTATAGAGAATGGAAGAGATTTCATCACAGCAGATATTGCGGATATGCAGAAAAAGGGACTTTGTTTTGGTCAAATTGAGACAGAGTCTACAGAAGATATGAGGAGCCATATCCCGTGTTTGGGTTATTTGGTAGTAATTACTGAAAGGCCACAATTTTTTTTTTTAGCATTTACTATATACCAGGCATTGCTCTAAATGCATTTTTCTTACATGAGTTAATTTATTTGCTTTTCACAACCCTCTAAGTTCATCTCTACTTTATGGAAGAAACTGAAACGACTTGCTCAGTGACACAGAAAGCTAAGTGGAAAAATGGGATTTGAACTCGGGCATTCTGTCTCCAAAACCTGGACCATAAATGACTACTATATCACACTGCCTCTCTCCTGCTAAGAGCTAAGGTGAAAACTGATGCTTTCAGTGACTACCCAAATTATCAATGATAAGGGACTGCTTTCAATTTTTACTGAAACTCTCTCATTGTCACTGACACTGTGGATGACTCTCTTTCAAACACTTCTGCTTTGATGCTTGATTTTTTGTTGTTCTTTCCTGAATAAACATCTGCTGGTCTTTTTAACAAATATTTGTTGGAAACCTACTAAGACTCAGGCATTATTCAAAGTGCTGAAGATACTGCAAAAAACAAGAGTCAAGAATCCTGCTCTTCTGCCTGCCCTTTTAAAAAAATTAAGAGTTGAGGGGCACCTGAGTGGCTCAGTGGGTTAAAGCCTCTGCCTTCGGCTCAGGTCATGATCTCAGGGTCCTGGGATCGAGCCCCACATTGGGCTCTCTGATTAGCGGGGAGCCTGTTTCCCCATCTCCCTCTGCCTGCTTGTGATCTCTCTCTCTCTCCCTGTCAAATAAGTAAATTTAAAAAAAAAATTTAAAAAAATTTAAAAAAAAATTAAGAGTTGAACTAAAAGACTGCAAAAAAGTTGACATCTGCTTAATTTCAGTGGTGGATGTCTGCTATGTGATTTACTGTACATTTTAATATGTCTGAAATGTTTCAGTCTTTAAAAAAAATCTCAGTAAAGACTACTGGAATAAAGGAAATGGGAAAAGGAGCAAGGGAGAAAAAGAGAGGAAGGGGGAAAGAAAGGGGGGGAGGAGAAAGGAGTGAGAAGGGAAATTAAGGGAGAGAAAAAGCCAAAGAAGAATAAATAACTTCCTAACTATACCTTCTACAAAGCTGACCAGACATTTTAAGTATAAGTACAACAACAAATTTTCTCTAGGCATCTGATATTTACCATGGCCTAGCCAAACAGCATTGCTTAAATCAAGTATTTGTTAACTGAAACTTTCTCACAAACCGTATTCAAGGCCAGGAACATTATTTTTGTGTAATTGTGCTTAGCTTATTAACCTGAAACTGGACTACAAAACTGTACTACAAACATATTACACTAGTTCAACTTCTACACTCCTACCATCAGGTTCATATAAGAACAATTACCAAATTAATTTACATTCTAAGGTTTCTACTTCACTGTATTGAAATAACTTTGAAGATAGGTATTGGCCACTGATAACCTACTCTAAATTTCAGAAGTACATATGCATTTCAAAAGTTTACTATTTCATAACGGGAAATAAATATTGAGCCAGTATCTCCATAGAATAAGACTTCCTGCTAAAGCAAATATTACTATACAAAATAATAACTTGAAAAATAAACTGTGCATTATTTTATTCATTTTTACTTGCTACTTGAGCTTTCATGAATAGATAAGTACTTAATAAGTGCTTTTTATGAGCATTACTAAGGTGTGAAAAAGTAAAATAAACCATCTTATATTTAACATAGCCAAAGTGATATCAACATATAATAATCATGCCTACTTACTATTACACCTTTTAAAACATAAATCTATGCTGTAGTTCAGTGAAATGCTCACTTTTATGCATGTCAAGTTACTAAAGAACTAACTTCAAGGAATTAAAGATCTAATGGTATGCTATTGAATGTTTAATGCATACCAAGCGCCTTAACTAAATAAGCACTTTACACAGGGTACTGCTAAATCATTTAAAATCTCATAACCACCCTGCAAATTACCATCTCCATTTTACAGCTGAAGAAACATAATCAGTTAGTAAATGGTAGGGTTAGAATTTGAACTCAAATCTGACTCCAAAACCACTCCACCAAGTTAGAGATTAAAATTTATAGTCTTCTATCATTCATTAACAAAGTTTCAGTAGTACTAGCAGTCTCAATTACACAACAATGTAAATTATCTGCAGTACATTGTTTAATCCCAAACTCAGAAATATAATCCTTGACGATTACAAGCTAGTTTGTACCAAATATTTCATGTTTGGCACCTGACAAGCAACGAGGTCCTCGTGTATTAAAAATAGGCAGGCTGCCGTGAATGAACATGCTATTCCAAAACCTATTCAGAACTTAAAATGCACTTTCCTTGTATATGAAAACAATGCTAAAAATGTTCATTCTAGGGGCGCCTGGGTAGGTCAGACAGTTAAGTGTCTGACTCTTGGTTTCAGCTCAGGTTATGATCTTGCAGTCGTAAACACTGACTACTTCAGATTCTCTCTCCCTCTCCATCCCCACACCCCGCTCTCTCTCTCTAAAATAAATAACATCTTTAAAAAATAAAATAAAATAAAATAAAATAAAATAAAATAAAATAAAATAAAATAAAATAAAATAAAATAAAACAAAACAAAACAAAATAAAATAAAATAAAATAAAATAAAATAAAATAAAATAGGGGCGCCTAGTGGCTCAGTTGATTAAGTGTCTGCCTTCGGCTCAGGTCATGATCTCAGCCCTGGGATCAAGCCCCTCATCGGGCTCCCTGCTCAACAGGGAGTCTGGTTCTCCTTCTCCCGCTGCCCCTCCCCCAGCTCACGCTCACTTGTTCTCTCTCTCTCAAATAAATAAATAACCTTTAAAAAAATAAGTAAAATAAAATTTTAAAAAATGGTCATTCCATTCCCAGGCCAGCCAATATTTAAATAGTAACTTAACAACAATATGCAGCTACCATTTATAAATACAGGAAAATATACATGCATGTTTCTAGGTGTATGTGGTGAGGAGGGGGGATGTATTAATATTCTGAGTTCTAAACTGTGATCTCAGGAGTTCATCTGCCTTCATGTTTGACAGTGAGACCAGAGATAACCGTGACACTCGTATACCATGTGCCATGATAGCATGGGATTCACCAACAGAATCGAAGTTAAAGAGAAAATTAATTAATAGTGCCTGCTGGAAAATCTGAACAATCATGTGAGACAGACTTCCTCTACATAGAGATCAGTCACTTCCCAGGAAACTTCTATTCTAGAGCACTTAAATTCAAAGTATTTGTAAGTCAAAGACAAACTATATTACAAGTTAATTTGGTGTACTGTAGCAAACACATTTTTATTTTCCTTTTTGTCTCTTTCTACTTGAGGTGCATAAAAACTATAAATATAATGCTTAATAGCCAATTTGGCAAACATTATGGTTTAAATTATTAATACCTGCAACTATTATCTCTACATTCATTTACAAAAGGAAATCTATACTGCCAAGTTAGTTAATTTTTGCTACTCAGATTACTGTTGGACTGCTTTGACCCATCAATTAGTATATACACCTTGCAGTTGGTTTTTACCTTGATATTAAGTAAAATATAATTAGATAATTAGTTGAAAATACATAAACCGAACAATCACAGTAAACAGCTGAAATTCCAGCTTTATCACATTCTCATTGTATGATCTTGGGCAAAACATATAATACCCCTATACTTCAGTTTCCTCATGTGTAAAATAGGAAAAATAATATTCAGCTATGATTATGAGCAAAATACAGTTTAAATGTTCAGCAAAGTGACAACTAACCAGTATTATTTCAATGAACGAGTTCTTGCCTATCCAAAAATGTGACCACCCAAATTCTTTGTACAGAATGATTATAGTACTAATTCCTTTAACATAAAAGATTTTCTGATATCAGTGACCTTATACAAATTTTTGAAAGTTAAAAAAAATCTAATAGAGAAAACAAACGGTAATCACATAAGCTTATTTAAACTTACTTACAAAAGCCTTATAAAGCAAATATATATTCAGTGTGTATGTCTTCTGTTTTACTATTTAAATTAACACACAGTAAAATTGACTTTTTCAGGGAAATACAGTTCTATGAATGTTAACACACATACACCACCACCATACTCAGATAGGTAACAGTTCCATTCCACCAAAAAACTTCACATTCTTTCTCTATAGTCATAAGTTATAAGTAGTCTTAAGTCATAAGTAACATAACCCACTAACCAGTGCTACTTTCCATCACTATAGTTTTGCATTTTTAACAATGTCATATAAATGGAATCACACAAGTCGCTTTCACTAAGTGTAATGCCTTTAAGATTCATCCAAGTTGGTTCCTTTTATTACCGAGTGGTGTTCCAGTATATGGTGTAGCCATTCACACACTGACATCTGGGTCATTTCCACTTTCTGACAGTTATGAATAGAGCTCCTATAAACACTCATATACCAGTCTTTGAGAGAACACAGTTTCATCTCTCTTGGGAAAACATCTAGGGATAGGATTTCTGGGTCAATGCTAATTGTATGTTTAACCTTATAAGAAACTGACAAACTTATCTAAAGTGGCTGGACAATTTTGCATTGCTCTTCAGCAGTGCGTAAAAGAATTCCAGTTGCTCCCCATCCCTGCCAGTTTGGTACTGTCAGAATGTTTCTGTTTGGTTTTGTTTCACTATTCTAATAGGTATGTAGTGGCATCTCTTTGTGGTTTTAATCTGCATTTCCCTAATGCTAATAACATCGATATACTCAGCTTTTTTTAAAATATTACATTTAATTACACTTATTAAAGGACTGTTTAGTATTTCAGCACTCAGCCTGTTAATGGAATGAAACAGTTTTATCAACTAAACTAAGAATGATGTCTTTTCAAAATCATTTATAACACTGAATATTTAAAATTGGCCTCACAAGCAGTAATAGAAAGTTTATGCAATGCACTGGGTAGGAAATGTAGTCAAATAAATTCAACTTGTATTAAACTGAATTTTTGTAACTTTTTTTTTTTTGAATTTTTGTAGCTTTTTAATAAAAATTGAGAAAATGTAATAATAGCTTCTTTTCCAACTTTCTTATCTTTCCAGAAACTCCTACAAGTAAAACCTAAGTGTAATAATGTTGCTCAACATTTATTGCTTATTTTGTGCTAGGCACTATGCAAGACCTTAAGTATGCAAATATTAGTAAGTCAAATGACCCTGTCTTCAAGCAATTTATATTATTTATAATTTTTAAAAATTAACTTTTCCTTAAAATAGGCTTTCTTTTAGAAATTTTTCATTTAAGAAAAATTCAGAAGATAGTACAGAGTTCCCATATATCAGCCTACCTGTCAGTTTCCCCTATTATTAACATCTTACATTAGCATGGTATATTTATTAAAATTAATAAACCAATACTGAACTTCCTTCAAAGTAGCAAAGAATATAATTTCTATCACCCTTGAAATTTTTAATTATATATATTCATTTAGGAGTATGGCTTTAAAGAGACTTCTGTCCCTTCATTTGTTTTTTGTTGTTTTTAAAGATTTACTTATTTATTTATTTGATAGAGAGAGATCACAAGTAGGCAGAGAGGCAGGCAGAGAGAGGAGGAAGCAAGCTCACTGCCAAGCAGAGCACCCAACGACGCGACGTCGCGGGGCTCGACCCCAGGACCCTGAGATCATGACCTGAGCTGAGGGCAGAGGCTTTAACCACTGAGCTACCCAGGCGCCCCTGTCCCTTCATTTGATCCTCCAATTCAAGTGCCCAACCCAGTCTGACTTGAAGTTATGTCTCAAATGCAAACTATCAAAACTTACTAGAAAAGAGATTTTACATTACCCTAGATGAGGTAGAATGTCCATTTTCCAAAGAAAAGACTGGATTGTATCCTTCCATCTCCATTTCTGATTCTCTCTGGGTATTAGGATTCTCCTAAACCCAGTTTTTCCACATCTTTTGTCTCAAGACTAGAGAGGATGATCTCTTTCCCTGTTCCAAAAAGCCTGGAACAGAGCTAGTATTTGTTCATCTCACATAACCATTCTTGCACCCCTAACTGAGATGTGGAAGTTTCCCCATAGTATTAGATTTCCCTGTGACAAGAGTAGGGGTATTATGAGTGCTCCAAAAGAGGCAGGTAACAAGAGGGTTAATAGTGATTTAGACAAATCACTGGAGGAGTTGCTGGTAGCCAATTAACCAAACCAATCTATGTCTATCAACACTGAGGAGTGGGGGTGGTTCACTGGGGGGCAACTTAGTAACAACACATTTTTTAGAGATTGTATCTTTTCAGGATGACTGGGTGGCTCAGTCAGTTAAGCCTCTGACTTTGGCTCAGGTCAAGATCTCAGGATCCTGGGGCACCTGGGTGGCTCAGTGGGTTAAAGCCTCTGCCTTTGGCACAGGCTGTAATCCCAGGGTCCTGGGATCGAGCCCCCCAACGGGCTCTCTGCTCAGCCAGGAGCCCGCTTCCCCCTCTCTCTCTGCCTGCTTCTGCCTACTTGTGATGTCTCCCTCTCTCTGTCAAATAAATAAATAAAATTAAAAAAAAAAAAAAAAAGATCTCAGGGTCCTGGGATGGAGCCACAGTCAGGCTTCCTGCTCAGTGGGGAGTCTACCTGTCCCTCTGCTCCTTCACTAGCTCCCACATGCACCGCTCTCTCTCAAAGAAAATTTTTTAAAAAGAAATTAATTTTTGTTAGGAAATAAAGTATCTGTAACTGCATTTAAACATTCTTTTATATTCTTGCTTAAAAAGTTTCTTCAAAGTTATTAAAATTACAGAAACTGTGTAACTAGCACTTACAGTAGCTTCTAATTACAATGCTGTGTCTGTGAACAAATACTGTAGAAAATATTATGAGCAGAGATTTCAGGGATTTAGAAATGGAAAAGTAGGGGGAAATGGCTGGCTCAGTCGGTACAGCATGCAACTCTTGATCTTGGGGTTGTGAGTTTGAGCCCCACATTGCATGTAGAGGTTACTTAAAAAATTAAAATCTTTAAAAAAAAAAAACTTTAAAAGAAATGAATATAAAATAAAAGAAGTGAAAAAGTGAATGGTACCAAGAGTTCAATCACAGAGCAAGAGAAGGGAAGCTGCCTTAGAATGGGGGGGGGGGTGGCATGAGGGGGGGAGTCATGAGGGGGGGACTAAATTATACATCTGAAACTCGTATATACATTACAACTATACATAACAGAAAAACCCATATTAACTGTGGCTTAAACAAAATAGAAGTTTACTTCTCCCTGACATAAAGTAAATCTGGAAACAGGCAGTCCAGGACTGTTCTACCATGTTATCAACATACGGTATCCTTCCACTCTTCAATCCACTATTTTTGGAATATAGCCCCTATCCCCATGGTCTAAGTTGGCAGCTAGAGAAAAAGACTAAAAGGATACAATTCTCCCTTTAAATAGAATTTTGGAAGTATCACCCACTTCCACTTACATATCATTGACCAGAATTTCTTCAAGGTTATACAGACAACCTGTGCAGAGAACCTTGGAAATTTAGTCTTTCAGCAAGGGCAAATAGTGCCCACTAAATATCTAGGTTTCATTAATTTGAGGAAAACAGAATATGAAACAGTAGGTCAAAGGCAACAAAGTTAGACGAAGACAGGAGATGTGAATGCAAACTTTCTCTAATCTCAAGCTAGAAAATGGCAAAAATGAAATGTTTTTGATATTATTATTTACTGGAGAGAGAAGAAATGGAGAAAGAAAAGGACCTTTAGACTCTTAACTATACAGAACAGACATGAGTATCAGAGGGGAGGAGGAAGGGGGCAATGGGTGAAACAGGTGATGGGGATTAAGGAGTGAACTTGTGGTGATGAGCACTGGGTGATGTATGGAAGTGCTGAATCACTAAATTCTACACCTGAAACTAATATTAACACTATGTTAACTATCTGGAATTAAAAACTTAAAAAAAAAAAAAAAGAAAAAGAGAAGGACCTTTAATTCTACTTCTTAGAATATTTCTTACTCTGCTCCGTATGATTACCTTTAAAAAAATCCATTTGAGAAATAAAAGTGTGAATCAAACTAATTTGGCTCAAAGCTGCAAAACCGCTTCATTACACAAAGGTATAAAACCAATGTTTCTAACAAGCAGAAAACACCAAGGTAGAGGGAGACAGTTTAAAACCAAACAAAAAAAAGCAAAATCATACTATCATTCTTCTTCAGTTAAGAGCTAAGTTACTTCCAGGTCCAGACACTCTGCCTAAACTCCACTTCTCCATACCCACTCCATTACTGGAAAACCTCTTCCTTGTATTCATAAAGCATATCTAATCTTCCTGGTTCTCCTGCCTTGCTATTTTAAGGATTTTACTACAGTCACCTGGAATCACAAGAATAATCATGATGATGAGAGGTGGGTGAGAGGAATGGTTAAATGGATGATGGGGATGAAGGAGGGCACTTGCGATGAGCACCAGGTGTTGTATGAGAGTATGGAATCACTAAATTATACATCTGAAACTCGTATTACATTAAGTTAAATAATTAACTTATGTAAATAATTTTTTAAAAGACTGATCATGAAGAAATTATAAAGTTTAAGGAAATCTTATAAAATAATTCCCTCAAAGCTCAAAAATTCTCACTTTACTGGACAGAACTAATGATGTCTTAAGTAGTATTCATTCATAACATCTAGTCTCAAACAAGGAAACTGCATTTCTAAAACCCTAAACATTCAATGATATATTTCAGAGTCTTTCTTTACCACAGGCATGATACAGAGGTAACTGTGGTGGATGGACCAAATTAAGACCGTCAGAAGCCCCAAGTACAGAAAATATTAATAGTATAATCCTCTACTTCACCTTATTAGATGCTACACAACTAAGATTAAGTTAATACAATAAAATTATTTTTTCCAGATTACTTCTTCAAAAAAATTTTTAAATATTAAGTGCTTTCAATCTTTTCTCAAATTATTTTCCTCTGCTTTGCTGGTACCCTAAAACCTTTATTGGGTATGGCTTTTGGGTAATCAGCACTAAGTAGTAGGAAGAAATACAAGTAAAAGCAGTTGCAACTTGAAAAGGTCCACTCTGTGTCAGGTATTTTACATACATTCTTGATAATTCTTACCACATCCACAAAAGAGAGATAATCAACCCTGTTTTGCTGATAAATGGCTCAAAAAAGCTAGATAAGATGCCCAAGGTCATTCATGCAGTAAATGGTGGAACTGAGAATCTGAAATAGGCCTTTCTATCTCCTAAGACTGATCCATCAGACATACTGCCTATGAGGCATTTCTTTAGAACCTGCTCCTGAACAAAACTTCATTCTAGAGAAACACTGAAAAGAGATTTTTAAATGCATCATTTGATAGGACTCAAATTTTCCATGGAACTTAATCACTGATAATTCTAGACAATGGCTGTAAATATACAGCCAACACTGCTGCATTGCACAACTTCAGAGAGCCTTTTTTTTTATGTGAATGGCATCCTCTGGATTGTGCAATGCACCAGCTATAACCCAAATGCTTATCAAAACCCTCGTTAAGGCCATTTATTGTTCCGTTTTTAAAAAAACTACAATCACTTTTTAAGATTCTATTTATTTATCTGCCAGAGAGAGAGAGAACACATAAGCAGGAGGAGTGGCAGGCAGAGGGAGAAGCAGGCTCCCCACAGAGCAAGGAGCCAGATGCAGGACTCAATCCCAGGTCTCTGGGATCACGACCAGAGCAGGACACATACACTTAACTGACTGAGCTACCCAGGCATCCCTGCAATCATTTTTTTAAAGATTTTATTTATTTATTTGACAGAGAGGAGAGAGATCACAAGTAGGCAGGGAGGCAGGCAGAGAGAGAGAGGGGAAAGCAGGCTCCCTGCTGAGCAGAGAGCCCGATGCAGGGCTCGATCCCAGGACCCTGAGATCATGACCCGAGCTGAAGGCAGAGGCTTTAACCCACTGAGCCACCCAGGTGCCCCTGCAATCATTTTTTAAAAAGCAGAATAGTATTCTCAGAATGTTAAAGAAAGGAATTTAAAGTACATGAAAATATACCCAGCACTATTAGCCATCAGAAAAGCATAATTTAAAACCACACTGATATACACCTACTAAAAGAGCTAGAAACAAAACAAAAAAACCTGACAATACCAAGTGCTAACAAGGAGGAAGAGCTACTGGAATTCTCATATATCATTGGTGGGAATTCAAAATGGTATAGACACTTTGGAAAAGTTTTGCAGTTACCTACAAAATCAAACATACACACATCAGATGACTGCTAGGTATTTATGCAAGTGAAATGAACATTTACGTTCATACAAAAAAACTATTCTCAAATGTTACTCGTAGCTGCCAAAAACTAAAAATAACCCAAAAATCTCTCAACAGATGAATGAATAAACAAACTGGTCCATCCATACTACGGATTACTACTTAGCAATGAAAAGGAATAAATTATTGCTACACACAACATGAATGAATTTCAAGGCATTTTCTAAGTGAAAGAGGCTGACCTAGAAATCTACACAACCACAATCTATTTACATAACAACCTGGTAAAAGCAAAACTATTGCCATGGAGAACAGGTCAGAATTTACCATGGGGTTGGAGATGAGGAGGAGAGGCTAATTACAAAGAGGTAACAGGAGCTCTTTGCCTTGATAATTAACAGTGCTTTATACACATTTGTCAAAATGCAGAATAGTATATCACAAAGTATATATTTTGGGGTGCGTGGGTGGCTCATTGTGTTAAAGCCTCTGCCTTCAGCTCAGTTCATGATCTCAGGGTCCTGGGATCAAGCCCAGCATGGGGCTCTCTGCTCAGCAGGAAGCCTGCTTCCCCCTCTCTCTCTCTGCCTGCCTCTCTACCTACTTGTGATCTCTCTCTGTCAAATAAATAAATAAAATCTTAAAAAAAAAAACACAAAGTATATATTTTACTGCATGTAAATTTAAAAATTAAAAGAAAATTTAATTCATAAAAAATAAACTAAATATACCAAATAAAAAAGAAAATGAAAGAATAAGAAAAAGTTTTAAAAAATTACTAGTTCTAGAAATGGTTATCCTCTGGAGATAATATAGCTGCCTCTAGTAAGCCACAGAGATAAAATATAAAATGCTTAAGACAAGGCTTACCACATTCTCAACTGACACTATGTCCCTTCCCTTTACTCACTTCTCTCACCTATGTACACATATCTCTTTCCCTGTGGCTACAACTTTTATTTTCCTCCTCCTCTGCAATGACTATAGATAGTCTTTGCCTACTTCATATTCCTTCCCCCAATTCTCCAGTTAATAGTATTCCCAACCTTTGGGAACTGACCTCCCATTTTATGTGGTTCTGATGATAATCCAATGACAATTCCCCACAGTGATCAGCCCAAGGATGGGCCTCAATGAGAGGCCTTCCTTCAGAAAGTTCTCAGCTTCACTGTAAGCTCTCAGCAATCTGAGGCTGTGCTTCTCTGTCATGAAAGACTTCTAACATAAGCAGACAATGAAACTAACATACAGAAAGTACAGTCAGGAAATGGAGAGTATCCTGAAGACATCATTTTTAAATCCCAGGATCTATTTGTTCCTGGACTGCTCCATCTCTGCTCTTCCCATTTACAAAGACAATAAGTCATCTTTTTAAGCCAATTTAGAACTCTTGGTTTTAATGCTTCCCATTGTAAAAGCACAAAACATTTTGTTTCTCTAAAGGAGCAAAAATAGTAAATTATCTCTTCACTTGCTGCGGCCTTTAGTTAACTTATTCCCAATATTAGTGGCTATTAATATATAGATATTACCTAGCCCTGCTATAGGGCAAATATACATGTATAAAGAGATAGAAATAAAAGATAAAGCCATATATAAGTAGATTGAAAACAGCTGTCCACTAGATATACATTCCAGGTGCCAGGAACCTTAAAAACAGCTTTTAACATAAATTTTAAGATTTAAGTCTTCAGTGCAGGTAGTGCTCACTTTTCACCACCTGACATTTTAGCATTCTATTCATTCAAACCTAGGTAATAAAGCTATGTTACTACTTTGTGTCACTGTCTTTACCTCGTTTGTTCACTCATCTTCATCAATATCTGAAGGCAACTGCAACGCCAATATAAAAAACACACATATACAATAAGGATTAAAGCAAAAGTCATATGAACTGACAACATTTACTAAACTTCCAATAAATCTTTCTTCAGCTTGTCTGCCTGGAATGCCCCTCCTTAATTCTTTGATGCTAAGCTTAAACATCCTCCTTTCAAAACAGCCTTCTCCACTTATCACACCCTAACAGTACTGCTGCCTCTGACTCCTCTCTACCATAGCAATTACCAAATTACAATTACTTATATGTTAGTGGTAATAAGAACCTCCTGTAGTAAAACAGTAATAAATGAAACAGAAGGGGCGCCTCGGTGGCTCAGTCGGTTAAGCATCTGCCTTCAGTATAGGTCCCTGCCTTCAATCCTGAGGTACTGGGATCGACCCCTACCTACATCGAGCTCCCGGCTCAGCAGAGAGCCTGCTTCTCCCTCTCCCTCTGCTGCTCCCCCTGTTTGTGCGCACGCTTTCTCTCTCTCTCTCTCTGTCAAATAAATAAATAAAAGAAGGAAGGAAGGAAAAAGCGCTGATGAAATAGAGAAACACTATAGTAACAGAATTTCCAGTTTAACAGGTGAATAGATCTGATGGGGAATTCAAAGATGACTCAGAGTTCAAGTTTGGGTAATGGGAGGAAAAAGCCAATAGTAGAGAAAGGAAAGAATACACTTTAGGAGAAAGAAAATGAAAGAAAATTCAAATCTGAGCATGTTGAACTTAACAGCATGACAAACAGGTGGAGCTCTCCAGCTAAAAACTGAAGTTT
>CM053609.1:91404433-91447906 GCA_028646535.1 Procyon lotor | reverse complement strand
GGATCTTGGTACAGATCCACCCCCCGATTTCTGGCCCGAGAACCCCTCACAAAAGCCGGTAACGTACAAGCATCCTCCTCCCCACAGTCCGTGACTACGGAGACCCAGTTGCTGGTGAAACTGCAGGTAGGTGGAGAGGAGAAAAGAGGGACACCTCCCACCCCCGCCCCCATCCCTTCTCCTCTCCTTGGCTTCGGCCCCTGCCCGAAGCAAGGATGCGCGACGCCGAGGACAGCCGCGGCTGCAGGCGCCCCTCACCCCCAGCCCGCGCCCCCGGGCCGCGCCAGAGCGTCCCGGGGGCTTCCTCCCCACTTTTCCCGGAGCCTCTGGGTAAGCAGCAGCAGTTGCAGCAACAGGCCCGGGGAACGCCTTGGGGGGAAAGAGCGGCGACGGCCCCCAATCACATCCCCGGCGCCTCCTGGAATCCCGCACTAGCCCAGCCCCAGACCCCGAGGCGCGCGGGGCCCGGCTCCCAAACGCCCCCTTACCCGAGGCGGGAGCAGAGGCGGTCTCCGCCGTCCCCAGTTGCCGCCACCAACGGCACCGCCACAGCCCTCAGCCGCAGCTGCCCCGTTGGGGAGTGGGAGGGGTGGCTGGGTGGAGGATGCTACTCCCGACTGAAGGGAGAGGAAGAAACGGAAACAGGAACCGCCGCCGCCGCCGCCGCCGCTTAACGGAGCCTTAGGCGCCACTGACTGAGCGAGAGCGCGAGGCGGCGCGAGCGGGGCAGTCGCTGACAGCGCGAGACGGAGCGCGAGCCAGGTCCCGGGCGCGCGACCCCGAGCAGCACCGGCCCCATTCCGCGAGGAGAGAGGAAGGGGACCGGTTGGCTGGGGGCTGGGAGGGGGCGGTGTGGGGTGGGGGCCTGGAGCAGAGGGAACCCGGCTACTCGGGTCTGCCGGAGATAACGCGCGCACGCGCCGGAGCGGCTCTGACAACGAGCGCAGGCGGGGAAGCCTTGGCTAGCGCAAGCGTGCGCGCGCGGGTGGGGGCGCGCGCCCCTCAGCGTTACAGGCTTCTGGGAGAGGGCGCGCATGCGCCGGCCGCTGCCACCTACGGCGACCCTGGCATGTGCCACGGCTTCTTCCCGCCCCCTTCTCGCTGCGCTGGTGGATAGCGTAGCTGCAGCATCCGCTGCCAGGCAGAGCCGCGGACCACAGAAGGACCGGGAGACTTCCAGCAGGGCAGCAGCTGCGCTTGGGCGCCTGCTTCCTACACGAGCGTAGGCCGCCCTCTACCGCCTGCAGGCCGGAGGCAGACGGCTGCGCGACTCGAGCCGAACTCCCCCACTCCCGGGAGCGCCATCTCCAGGGAATGTCGTATTCTCGACACCCGGGGGAACGGACTGGCCCGAGCCAGTTCATTCCGCGGCCCTAACGAGCACTGGTCCTGGAGATTTGAAGCAAGCTTCCTGCTACTTTTTAGAGGGGATCGCGGCCGCTCAGCCCCTGCAGCCCAGGTCAGCCCGCTCAGCTGCAGCCTGCGGCGTGACCACAGAATGGCATCGCACCCACATGCAACTAGCGAAGCCCTGTTTTGTCTTGTGAGAACTGTTTCCACATTTGCCCCGACAGAAAGACCTCCCACAAGGCCTGCGTTTGATGCCTAGCCTCTTCCCCGACCCGGGGCTGCAGCAGCCCCTTGGAGGCGGAAGTTTATTCAGTACGGGAAAGAGGACTTTGGGGGTGCGGGAGAGGGGTTCCCTAGGATGCTTCCTACCCGCTCGCACTCGGGAAATTCCTGGCGCCCGCGATGCAGAGCAGTGGGCCGAAGAGCTAGCTCCGACCAGCCCAGACCGCGAGCGGAGCCGGAGGACCCAAGCGCGCCGCCCCGGCACACAAAGTAGTCGCGGGCCGAGGGAGGGGTGCCACGGTGTCCAATCAGAGACGCGAGCCGTGTGAGTGGAGTGCGAGCCGGCCAATCCGAGGGCCGGAGGATGAGCTTCCCGTACCCAACTCTTCCCTGTCGCCTCGGGACCCAGATCCCAAGCCCCGAGCGCTGTACCGCGGAAAGCGAGATGGTGCCCCAAGGACAGAAAAGTTATTTCTCTAGACTTGGGTGTTTTTAAGTAAATGCCTTGGGTACTTAGCCCAGAGCAAGTGGCGGCGGCGGCGTTTTAGATGCTGTGTATGAAAAGGATCACAGAAACGAGATTTACAAGGCACTGGCCTGCCAAGACTGCAATCTGCCTAATAACATTCATAAATTTACAGTATTTATTGAGGCCTTTTTATAGGCCAGAAACTGTATTACAGAAAAACAAATAAGATAGCAGCCTATTCAAACCAGAAAAAAAAGTTCCGTCAAGAAGCTCGGCTTCTTCTTAGGTTTGCTGGACCTCGTGACTCGGGTATTTATTGTCAGTCCTTTCAAGAAAGCCTCTTAGCAAAATAGTTTCCAGTCATTTTTATGACTGTTATCTCTCTGTAAGAAGAGAAAGCTGAGGGGAAAGTAGAGTGACCTGTCTAAAGTTACACGAAAAAGATACCAGCAGAGCCAGAATTATGTTCTAGCTCAGAGAGCTTGTGTATCATCATTCAACAATGATTTATTGAATGCATGGTTGCCATCCTCTACTAAAGATGTTCCTGTACAAAGCTTACAAACAATAGAATTCTATTATAAGGACCACAAGCTTTGATTGTCGGAAATGAACGGAAATTTTAGGTTTATGCCATGGTAAGATGAAGTAAAGGCTAATGTCTTACCAGTTGTACTCTAGATCATTTTCAGAAGTCGAAGGTGAGATGGATATTTACTTTTCAGTTTAAGCAGCATTTAAAAAAAATACTTAGGCAACATTGTCAATCAACTTTGACCTTGATTTAAGGACAGATTGTCTAGGTGTCCTCTTTTTGGGAAAAAAAGAGACTTTTGAATTTGTTCACTGAAGCTTTTACATTGATAAATCAGAGAGATAGATTTAGGATAAATACTCTCCTTGAAATCATTTTGCTTTATTCAATACATTGTACCAATTTTGTATAAATTCTAGACTTCAACTTGTTAGATCTCTGTATATAACCTTCGTCATTGAGTTTTTGGAGTTAAGCTATAGATTTTGTGATTACAATGTTACCATTCTCTAGAACATGACTGTGAATCTCAAGAGTAGTTATTAGCTAAATAAGATTTTGAATAAAATTAAAGAGCATGGTACATTAAAAAAAAATTTAGCAAGCATGTTTAACTTTAAAGCTTACCTTATATAATACTTTAAGATCTCCAAGTTCAAAGCTTTCCTTTACATTTGCCTCAAAACATCCGATTTTCCATCTGGCTTTCATTTTTCCTTTCCAAATGTAGGAATTAAAATACATATCTTCTCAGGGGTGCCTGGCTGGCTAAGGTGGTAGAGCATGTGATTCTTGATCTCAGGGCTGTGAGTTTGAGCCCTAAGGTGGGTGCAGGGATTACTTAAAAATCTTTTTTAAGAATTAAATAAAATCTATCTTGTCTACTGCCTTCTGCTTTAAAAAAAAAAAAATCTGTCCTAGGAATATTTGCCCAAAATTTACTGTATTTTGATAGGATAGCATATTGCATATTAAAATATCAAATAATTTGGGTGTCTCTAGAATACACTCAGAAACTAGTTCTCTAGTGACTCTGTACTGTTGAGTCAATGTGCTTCTCAGCCTGTGATGGAACACTGTTAGCGAGGCCCTTTTCTGGACATACCAGGATTTAGCTGCCACCTCAGACCTGGAAGTATCAGTTATACAACGGACTTTGGGAACAAATCTTGCCACACTGAGTTCCAGATCAATAATGAATTTCCAAAAAATTCACAACAGTTCCAACTTTAACATTTCTTCTACTCTCTCCAGAGAGGAATATTACTAAAACGCTGCCTCTCTCTCGCTAGGTTAAGTTTCTGAGAAGGAAAGGTTTAGAAAAGGTTCTAAAGATTACTAGTCACCAGAAGACATCTCTGTCAAAAGATGTTTTCTCCACACGCTCTAGCTTCCCCACCACCACCCACTGCTGTTCCTGGGGCCCTCTCACTCTCTCTTCTCACCCCAGCTGCCTGCCTCTCATCACTCCTAGTTTCTGATATTTGCTTAAGCAAGTAGAAATGCTCCACCACTTCCTCCACCCTTCCCTCACCAGCTAGGTTTTAGACCCATCTCTACTTATCTGAAAACTTACAGATAAGTTCTGCTCAGCAAGAGATGGTACAGAACATTCTTTTGCCATATTATACGAGAACTAATAGACCCTTGTCGATACATTATATTCTTTAAACAGCCTGTGTCAGATTCTTAGTCATCAGCCAGAGCTGTGGGGTCTTGCGGGTGGGGCAAGGAGGAGTTAACCATTAGACAATGCAAAAGATGAAAATGAAAGTTAAAGTGAATACACTAGTAGCCATTTTATTGAGAGATTAGCTAGATCAAAGTTAATGAACTTGAATATTATCACATTTCCAAAGTTGTGAACATTCATGCAGGAACTAGTTTGAAGTTTACTACCACCATTTTATTAATGACTATAATAAAAATAATAGGCTAGGTGTAATATTGCTGAGTGCCAGGCGCCATGATAAACTCTTACCTCCATCATTTAATTCTCAAAGCAACCTTTTGACACAGATCCTATTATTATTATAATAGGGGGAATCTAAGAGGTCACAGAGAGGAGCCAAAGAGGCTCTCAGCAGTGGCTACTTACCAAATAGCTCAGAAATGTTTCCATTTCTACCAGTTTGGACCAACTGAATGTCAGTCCTGGAACAGTCTTAATAATTTTTAATTGTCCTTATTTTCTAAGTATTGCTCTAGGTACATTTACTTAGAGGATTCCATCTTACAGGAAATCATTCAAAAGACAGCACTGTTATTGTTACATGCAAAAAGGTGTGACCTTGAGATAATCATTTTGCCCATTTGGCCCTTAGTTTTCTTATCTGTAAAATAAAGGGGATGGTCTTAAGAAATTTTAGTTGTTTGTCAGTTCTAAAACTACAAATCTAGCCAGCCTGACACACCATTGCCAGCAACCAAAACAATGAAACATGGAAAAACGGTCTATACTTTGAAATCCAGTAAATGTTTTTAAGTCATTTTTGAGCCATCTCCTTAAATAAAAATTCAGTGTACATCCACTTATTAAAGAGCAGAGCCAATCTTTCCAATCAGAAGAGTAAATGAATTGGGTGGATTTAAAGACTTATGAAACTAACCAAACTATCCCTTTATATGACCTGTCTCCATAGCTGAAATTTCTGTCTTCTTCATTGGAATAAAGCATCATATAGTTCACACAGTTCACAACCACTCCTATTCCTTCCTCATTAACAGAGTTCTCTCTCTCTCTCTCTCTCTCTCTCTCTCTCTCTCTCTCTCTCTCTGTGTGCCTGTGTGTGTGTGTGTTTTAGGTAACCAAACCAACTTCCAGCTATAGAAAGGCAATTCAATAGCCTAAGTCAATCAGTAAATTCCCTAGTATGGTAGAGACTTGCTTACTCTCTCTCCTTGCATATAAAGAGATTATATTTTCAAAATACATCCCTGCCACTCACCCCCACACTTGGAGTTGAGCTGAACCATGTAACTAGTTATAGCCACTAGTCTATAGTGGGTTGTGGGCAGAAGTGATATATGTCACTTCCGGGTATAAAATTTAATTGCAAGTATAAGTTCTCACAGAGTTTACCCAGCCCCAGTCTCAAAGCCAGTATTATTGAAGATGATAGAGCCTTTGTTAGCCTAGGTCCCTAAAAGAGGAAAGTGTGGAACACTCTGCCTTCCACCTTCATCAGGTCAGGATGGGTATATGAATAAAAAAATACACCTTTAGGGGCTCCTGGGTGGCTCAGTCAGTTAAGTGTCTGCCTTCGGCTCAGGTCATAATCCCAGAGTCCTGAGATCGAGCGCTACATCAGGCTCCCTGCTCAACAGAGAGCCTGCTTCTCCCTCTGCCTGCTGTTCCCCCTGCTTGTGCTTGCTCACTCTCTCTCTGTCTCTGACAAATAAATAAAATTAAAAAAAAAAAAAAAAAAATACACCTTTATTATTTAAGCCCCTGAGATTTGGGGTTGTTTTTTTACTGCAGTATGACTTGAAATGTAGGTTATGCTAGGTCTTAGACTATTCTAATTCTAATTTAGGTTTATTCTAATATACCTGAAAACCAATATAGTCCTTGGGTATACTGGCCCAATCAGACTGGAGAGAAGGATTTTTAGTCCATGCTTAGCGGTGAGGATTCTCTCCTACCACATGAGATGTGTCAGCCCATAACAGAGATTACCACTGGTAACAATCTAACAACCATAAGAATTAACCTTAAAATGAAGTCAACACACTGAAGATGGCAAACAAAGAGAAAAACCCTTGAAGATATATTTGAGCTTGTGGTTATATCACTCCTGAAGGCTACTCTTCTCTGGGCTTGCAATACTGCAAAATAATAATTCTGGGTTTTTTTCTCCATAACACCATAGGCAGAAATTACATCTTGTATATCTCTAATTTCATCACAGTTCCTAACCCAGATAAAGCTTTGGAAGCACTCAAAAATATTGGATGAATTAAAAATTTTAAGAATATAATAGCTCCTGCTCTTGCCTTTAGAAACAAAATATCACCTGAATTAATAAGGGGGAAAAAGTAATTTAATACAACCCAATCTTTTTACAGATAAAGAGATTAAGACCCAGATACATTTCACAATTTATCAAGTTCACATAGCTTTGTTATGGCAGAAGGAAGGAAAAATAACTAATAGTTACTTTATCAAAAATGACCATAGTTTCCAACCAAAAATAGAGAAGCAAATGAGACAGTATATTACAGTGGTAGTTAAAACCTTTGAAGTTAAGACAAATTACTTACTTACTAGCTATATGTTCCTGGACATTTTACTTAACCTCCCTGAGCTCTGGTTTTCCATCTATAAAAGAGAATAATAATCTCTAGCTCATAGGGTTCAGGAATAAATGACTCAACATGTAAAAACCACTCAGCACAATGCCTGACACGTAATAAACATTCTATGTATTGCAGACCTATCAAATGGTGTTTATTCATAGCTAAATCAATTTTTTTTTGCATTAGGATAGATCCATTCTCCTTTATCTTTCTTTTCATTTAATGCAGACCACTGACCTGTGTTTTCCCATCATGTATAATTACAGTGTAGCCTAGCCAGGACGGCCTTTCCTATAGGAACTGCTCCTCCTGTTTCTACACATCTGTTGTATGATAGCAACAGGAAAAGCCTTGTTACTACTGATTGGCCATTGGCCACAGCTAATCGGTCAAGAGGTGGACACCTGACCCAAGATGGGCCAATGAAGCCATTCCTCCAAGACTTTTAGACTTTGGAAGGGAGATCATCTCTAGTCTCAGCTAGATACATCATCTGAAAGATGTCATTGGACATGTTTTTTGTTTTGTCTTGTTTTGTTTTTGCCAAGTTGAGAAACACATTCTGCATTGAGAGAATCAAGTCAATGGACAAAGGGAGAAGAAGAGATGAAGAAAGTGTCTTTGTTATACTGGAGATCTCAGTTCAACTTGACTATTGACAGAATCTCTGCCTTTCCTTCTGGTTTGGGTTGCCTCTTCCAAGGCTTACCTCCATATTCTTCTAATATATCCCCTATTTTGCATAAACTAATTTCAGGTGGGTTTATTTTAGCTGTGATTAATGTAATGGTATGTATATTATCATAAAGTAAAAAAATAAGAAGAGGGAAAATCCTTAAATTAATTACATTTATTAACAACTTGAATGATACTTCTAAGAATATGATCAAGTTTATAAAAATGAATCAATAAATCTTTATCAACTATATGTAAAGTGCCCGTAAGCAGAGACTCCAAATTACCTCCCTATATCTGTTCTTTCATTCTTCAGTAACAACCAACCCCCAATTTTTAGATGGTTAAATTGCCACTCAGCTAAAACCTAATATTTTCCAGTCTCCACTATTGCATAAGTGTGGCCACATGACTAAATTCTGGCTGTTGAAATCTAAGTAGAAATGTTGTGTGGGACATCTATTTTAAAAAATATCTATTTTAAAAAAAGTCATAAAAAGAAAGGGAATATACCCTTCTTATCCGTTCTCTGCATCCTATTACCTGGGCCATGATGTAATGACTGGAGCCCTTTCAGCCATTTTGGACCATGAGTAAGATTGCCATACCCTGGGGATAGCATGCATAATAGTGAGGGAGGAGCTGGCTCCCTGACAACTTTGTGGCACCTCCATGCCAGTCCCGGGCTGCTCCCTCCAAAATATTTCATATGAATAAACAAACAAACAAATAAATAAATAACTAAATAAGCAAGATTCTCTCTTATTTAAGCCACCATTTTCTAGGTTTTTCTTTTACATGACACTGAACCTAATCCTGATACAATGCCGTAGTATTTTGATAAATTATGTTAAGTTGGATCCTTAATGCTCCATAAAAAGAGAAATAAATCCAAAAAGATTTGAAAGAAATGTAAAAAGACAAGTACATACTACTATATTGAAAAACTTTAAGCCAAAAATAAAGATACAGACTGGGAAAGAATGGGAAAGGTGCAAGAGAAAAAAAAAATTCAGAGAGAAAAACCTAACCAGAAAGTCAAAAAATTACCAGTGTCAGTATGTTATAAATATTTGCTCCAGTAAGACTGGGACTTGCCGAAGTTACCAAAGTTCCAAGGTTCTGTTTTGCAGGGGCAAAACTTTATTTTATGAGTTCACCGTAGGGAAAATTAGAATCTAAGGAGAAAGAATAACTCTAACCAAACTGACAAAAGTCTGAAAGACCAGAAGGTCCCTAAAGGGCAGGGCCCCTGCCTCTCCGTCTTGATCATCACTATGCATCATATTTGCTGAAAGAGTTAATTAATTTTCACTGCAATATAACTGCCAAGGGGATCAAGAAAGTCCTAACCTCTGGTTAGTCAGAATCTTTTACAGTTTCCATGGGAACAAGGCAGTATGGAGTCATGGTACAGAAAGTAGATTCTAACTATATTTGAATCCAAGCACTGCCACTTAATAGTGATGAGACCTTGGGAACCTTTTTAAAACCATGTGTCATTTTTTTCATTCATGTAAAATGGGAATGAGAATATTATCTACCTCATCGGGTTGTCATGACTGTAAAATGAGTTATTACATACAAGGCTCTTCAGAACAGCACCTGGCGCAGAGTTAGCACACAACAAATGTCAGCTATTTATCGCCCTACAAAAATCCTGAGCTAAAGCAAGCGTTTGTGGACACTATTATTATTATCTGATCTACATCCAAAGTCAAGATAACATGAAAACAAAATCTCGAGAAGAAAAAGAAATAGGTGATTGGCAAGATTTCCTGAACCAAAGGTTGAATGTCACCTCGGTTCTGCAGTACATGCTGGAATACAAATGTTGGTATTTAAAACAAAGAGTAAAGGTTCTAAAAACAACCCCCTATAAATTGTGCTGGCGGAGTTTACAAGTAGACTTGTAAACTCACATAGATTGGGTCAAGGAGAGCTAACTTACATTTCTTTCCAAGCTGATCATTTAGTTTAAAATACACTCCCTGTATTCTGGGCACTTCTGTCAAAGGGTTGAGCAGTCCCTCCAACCTACTGAGCTTTTTAAGGTGCAAGGAACGAAACAACTCGGGTTAACTCCAAGGAAAAGTGGATCTGAACTGTTTTCCGCTCAAAATACATGAACCGAAACTGACCCTGTGGCTGAAGCACCATCAGACACCACGGCAACTGGAGATCTGATCCGCATCTCCATCCCTCTCACGTTCCCCATCTCATTCTCTGCTCTTCTGCTCGTCTCTCAGTAGCAACGGACCTCCAGTTTTTAGTCTACCTTTTGGTTTCTGGGGCTTATGATTTTTGTTCCCTTATAATTTCATAGCATGAGACACAATCTTAAGTTTCTCAGTTTTTTGAGTCACATTCTCCAGAGAAGGAAATCTTATCAGGGCTTCGTATCTTTCTCCACTGTCACATCATGGGTCTTCTGGCCTTCAGTCAGGTATTCATTCTGGTCCAAACTATCTTGTCAAGGTGGTGGTGGCTGCCCCTTCAGCAGGGGCTGTGGGCCTGAGCATGACGAACCATGTAGTAGAAGCGGGGGGAGGGGTACACACAGGGATTGGCATCCCTGACAACCTGCTGTAGTCCTTTCCCTCACTTTCCCCTTCAGCATTCTACAACTCTCATCTCTCTAACATTCACATATAGATCTTACTATTTGTAAGACTTATTCTGTCCTTCTGTCCCCAGTCCTGAGGAATTCAACTCAAGCTCAGCCTTCACATTGGTCTCTGCAAATTCTCTGATGCATTGTTTCCAGTAAGTGTTTAGTTCATGGAGTCAGGTAGACTCTGTTGGAGTTTGTCTCCACACGGACCGTCTAGCGTCTCACCAACAAAATGACTCAGCTCCCCCCTCACGCTGTCACAAAGTGAGCTCGGAAGAAATCAGGAGTTACATAAAGGCAACACTCATGGCCTTTTAAAATCAACAAAAAGGTGAAAACCCTAGGATAAAGGAACAAAACTGTTCTCACATAGGAAAGATAGACATTTTAAAAGCTAATCTCCAGATAAGTTTTATTAAAAGCTAATCCTATCAGAGTTTATGAATATCTAATATATAAAGAGCATATCACTCTGGGGTACCTGGGTGGCTCAGTCGGTTAAGCATCTAACTCTTGGATTTGGCTCAGGTCATGATCTCATGGTTGGTGAGATCCAGCCCAGGGTCAGGCTCCGCACTCAGTAGGGAGTCTGCTGGAAGATTCTCTCCCTCTGTCCCTTACCCCTCCTCTAAAAATAAATAAATAAATCTTTTTAACAAAAGAAGAAGTCCTGTAGCTCTGAATTAACAAGGGGGGCTGGGAAATACAAAGGAACACATGGATAGGGGGCACTGATATCTCCACCACAGGCAGTACATGACCAACACAATCCCATGTGGCACAGCTCTGGATAAAGTAATTTAAACATGAGATGACCAGAAGATGAAATGGACAGCAGGAGGTGAATTCCAGAAATCGTGAAGGACATGATAACAGATGAGGTGAAAAAGTGACTAACCATAAATGAAATTTTGGGCTTGGTTGATGATTTATTTGATATCGTTGATGTAAGTCATAGTTCAGCATAATCACATTTAAAATTCAGGTCTTCTGATCCCAACCCAATATTCTGTCAGGTTCAATATTTCATTTACAAAAAAGCAAAATCCTAACAAAGGATCATTGAATCAGATGGTGTCCCCAGTGTCTAAAATAGTGCTTGTGCTATGGGAGATGCTCAGTGAACATCACATGAATGCATGAGTGAATGAATGAATGAAGAAAGAGATTTTATGTCAACAGAAAGGATTTGGCAAAAAAAAAAAAATTGTCTTCACATGTTGTTAGATCCTACAAATGGTTTCTAAGGAAGTTGTAATACCTTTTAATAGCTATTTTTAAAGTAGCCTAAGAAACCTTCCACATACTTATGTCCACATTCCTAAATAATAGAAGAAATCCAATTAACTTTGTCTTTCCTTTTATGGGAGTATTTTTCATTTTCAGAATAAGGGCCTAATAAAAGAATCTGTGTAGCCCTTTCACTTTTAATATTCTGTGTGCCTCTAAGACAAAATGTGCTTGATTAGTTCTACCCTCCAACTCACAATGAATGCATTTACCGATTCCTCCCAAATAGATATGGCTGTGGTGATCATATTTTACTCACCAAATGGAGTGAAACTAAGTCTCAGCACTAAATCTAGTACTTAAAATCTGAATTTGCCTGGAAGTCTAAGACACATGGACACCCCAGGGATGAGTCTGAACTATTTAGTTAAGTTCTGCATGATTCCTCATGACCTTGTACTTAAAGTGTCTTTGGTTGTATATCAGGGCTGATATTCACCAATAAGGCAAAATTCTGATTCGTCAGTAGTCTGTTTTGATTGTCTGAGACCATCCAATACTATTTTGAATATTTGAAGAGTACCTTTGTCTTCTGTGAGCTTAAATTAATAACAGGGAGGCTAACTGAAGCTCTGGTAAACAAGGTTGCACACAGATCATTTTGATTCTGTTAGGAGAGTTTTTAATCCCTTTTTCATTATCTCCCAATTACCACTTACCACTTTGTTCATCAAGGACATGGGATAAATTTTACACTCATTACAACAAATCTAGACTCCGGTATCCCATGTGGATGAAGTAAGATAAATTTTTACCGACACAAACTAAATTGGGTGTGTGTGTGTGTGTGTGTGTATATATATATATATATATTTAATGATTTTAGGATTAAGTCAGTCATAGTCTGACAGAGTAGCATGAACCATAACGTCTGGAGGTACCTCCTGTATTTATGACTCATAATTTCCCATATATACAGTTCTAGAAAAACCAAACTGCTAGATATAGATGCTCATTAAATTTCTTGTACAAGAAAAACAATGTATTTTTTTATTCTAGTTGAAATGAAAGTTGATAAAGTACATCAGATTTCCCCTACTATCCTTACAATCATCTTCAACTGCTAGAATCATCTTCCATTGTTTTCTAGACTCAGAGCAGCACAACTTATTCTGATCCTTCATATTTCTCAGCCTTCTTGCTACTAACGTTGGAACCATGTTCTAGCCCATGGGTTGCAGACAGAAATGATATTGTTACTCCCTACTCTGGTTATAAGTGCATCTGTAAGAACCTCCACCTCTTTCTTCCCCTGCCTTGGTGATCTTGGAGGCTAGATATTTCAGATGGTCTCACTATAAGATAGGCAGGCTGCAAGGGTCCCCCAGTGTCCACTAGGAGAAGAGCCACCCTACAAGCCGTAGACTGTGACATGAGCAAGGAATAAATTTTTATTGCATTAAGCCACTAGTGTTAATTAACCAACTACGATAGTGACTGAGAAGATAATGGGGGCTGAAATCTAGCTCCTGGTTTGGTACCAAACTATGTGGCTTGGCAGTCTTTTGTCAAGGATGCCCTTGTCCGCATCCCCTCAGGGGAGTTGTACCTTTGTAATTCACACAGAGATGCCATATGGACTATCAATAGCCTTAACTGTATCCCTTCTCAATTGATCACCTGGTCTCCACTCTAACCCCTTCACAATCCGTCTATAAAGAGCTGCCAGACTCATATTCCTAAGGCATAACCCTGATCGTGACATTTCCAGCCCAGAGAAGCTCCATTGCTTTGTGGATTAAGCCCAAAACCTTTAACATGGTCTCCAAGACCCTCCACAATTCATCAGACAAACCCACCTACGCTTCGCAATCATTACCTTTGTCTTCTCACTCCTGTGTTCTCCATCTCTGGAAGCTGGTGTGACCTGAAACCAGGAGCTCCCTCAGCCTGACTCTGCATAGCAGGTGCACCCTAGCTCATAGCCAGCATTCACTGACCCAGCTTACAAAATCTCCACCTTTACTCCCGCCATGAATTTCTATAGTATGGAATTTCTTCAAGTCCTCCAGCCTTCAGGAGTCACCCTTTCCTTTAATATCCAAATGAAAAAGCTCCACTTCCATCCCGTACATGATAAAGTCACCTCCATCTGGTTTATTTGTGAGGGAGAAGGAGGTCTGTCTCACAGTTGTTCTTGAGGCAAGTCAATCTCTAGGCTGTTCTTGCATTCTGGCTCTTCAGCATAGCAAGAACTCAGCTACATTCTCACCTCTTGTTGGAAGGTGTCAATAGCAACTCATCATACTTGTGTAGAAGTCCCTACTTGTGTGGAAGGTGGCAATGGCAACTCATCTTACCATGAGGGAACCAAGAGGTGGGGGGAAAACAACATAAAATCCATCTACTTCTACTCTATGAGCAGCTAGGATTAGCAGATAAAATATAGGATATCCAACTACATTTGACTTTTGGATAAATAACAAATCATTTTTTAGCAGAAGTATGTCCCAAATATTGCATGAGACATATTTATGCTAAGAAATTACTTGTTGTTTACCTGCAACTCAAAACTGAGCAATCTGCATTTTTATTCGCTAGATCTGACACCATAAGTAGTGTCCTCTCTTTTGTTAAATTCTTGATCTTTGGTTCAGATTGGGGAGGTAAGCAGGACTCTTCCTGCCAACATATAAATCACCAAAAACAGTGTTTTTGGTGTATATATATATATGTATGTATATGTATATGTATATTTGTGTATATATATGGCATATATATGTATATGTGTATGTGTATGTGTGTGTGGTGTGTGTGTGTGTATGTATGCATGTACATATGGTATCATATTGTATATTTGGTATCATATTGTATATTTGTATCATATATATTCATGTTGTATATTCATATCAAAATAACATTTCACCCTTCAACAGCAATGTTTTCCTTCCTATTATTCATGTGTTATGATGATTTCTACATAATAATATCTCTGATATGACAAAAATAAGCCTCTTGAAGTCAGGAATCTTATTCTTCTATATTCATTCATTGGCTAGTTAGATCTTGGAGGCCTCTTTCTGGCACTAACTATCTACTTGCTATGTTGGCATTTCAAGAATTCCAAACTAGCCAACAGCGCCAGAGATTTTAAAGCAGATAACATAGTCAGAAGAAAACGCCTTAGGCATGTATAATAGCAAGCCCTAGCACTTTTTCTGACTTACACTGGCCTTGGATTTTTACTTTGGGACTTGCCTATTATGTTTCCAAGTATCTTCTAGTGTCTTCCAGGAAATACTTGGGTTTAAGTGAGGTGCATCAGACATGCATAGAACACACAGGTTATGGCTAAAAGTCAGTCTTTTAAGATGGCTCTCCGGAGGTGTAACTCTCTTCCTAAAACATACTAGGTAGCATCCCCACTTTGTGGGTATCATTTCACTCTTACAAACATATTGACACATTACCTGCAGTGCTGGAAAGGAGCAACTTGGCCACGAGTTCACATCCTGTGAATCCCACAACCTCCCTGTTCAGCTCCTACATCCTGTGCTTTTTTGGTAGAGCCTCTGGAAGCCAGAAAGAAGGGTAGGTTAGAGTGTAATTATTAATTTAGCCTCGTAAATACTATATAGGATCGCGGAAACAAATGGCCTTGTTCTTTCTCTGCCATATTCAGACAAGCACGATGCTCCAGAGGCCAGTACTTAGGTATTGACCACGATGATTCTTTTCATATGGAATAAGAAATAATTACAGCCATGGAGGTGCCCTAGAGTCATAGTGGAAAGGGTGGGTGCGGTCAAGTAATCTAGAGATGGGAGACATTTCCCGGACTGCTTTATGGAAATCTAACCCTTTTGGAGAACTTTGGCTACTTGACTGAAAAAGAAAAAGAAAAAATATATATGTATGTATGTCTAGATCAAGTCACAGCCGTTTTTAAAATGAGATAACATATGCACACGATAAAAAATGCAAAGGGTATATGAAAGGGCATAAAGGGAAAAACGAGTCTCTCCTCCACTCTGTCCCCTAGTCCTTCTTTGTTGAGGCACTAGTGACACTAATATCTATAACTCTCTAGATGAATTCTCTGATGTGTATAATTATATAGCCCTTAAACAGATTTTATTTATACATAATATAATTATATATAATAATATACTATTATACACATTGCTTTTTCAACTCCTTTTTAAATATTTTATTGGGAAATATATAAATAAGGATATAAAAATTTAGATAGTGATCTCATATTTTTAACAACATAATTTAAAAAATTTTTATTTAAATTCAATTAATAAACATACAATGTATTATTTGTTTCAGGGGCACAGGTCTGTGATTCATCAGTCTTATATAATATCCAGTGCTCATTATAACACATGCCCTCCCCAATGTCCATCACCCAGGTACCCCATCCTTGCACCCCACCCCCAGCAACCCTCAGTTCAACAACATATTTTGGAAAGCATTCCATATTAATGCATGCCACACTGCTTCAGTATTGTTATTGTTGTATAATATTCCATTATATGGATGTACCACTAAGCAATCCCAATGTTGATGAGTTTTTTACTTGTTTCCAACTTTTGCTATATATTGAAAAAGCTATATATTGCTTTTTCAGTTACTTTTCCTTATGAGAAAAATGGCTTCCAGTATCAAGTAAGATATTCAACAGATATTGATTGACCACTCACTATGTCCAATACATGATACCTAGGCCCTGTAAACAATAATGAAACAAAGAATATTCCTATACATCTTGCCCTCTTCAAATCAGTCATTTCACAGGTATGTGCTATGGGATTTGTATTGCCCCTCCCAAGCCGGTAACTTAAGATTCCTTCTTCATCCACTAAAAACAAATCTTCTGGGGTGCCTGGGTGGCTCAGTCATTAAGTGTCTGCCTTCGGCCCAGGTCATGATCCCAGCATCCTGGGATGGAGCCCCGCATTGGGCTCTCTGCTCAGCAGGAAGCCTGCTTCTCCCACTACGATTCCCTCTGCTTGGGTTCCCTCTCTCACTGTGTTTCTCTCTGTCAAATAAATAAAATCTTTAAAAAAATGAAAAAAATAAAAAATAAAATAAAAATAAAAAAACAAATCTTCTCCTCTAAATTTACTTTACCATGACAAAGTAAAAGTTTCATAGATCCAGATCTTTAAACTATCACTTTGAAGACTATATTTCGATTTTCTCTGTAAAGGTAAACCTATCCTTAATTATATAATTACAGAATTGAAGAAGCAGGGAAGAACCTAATGATCACATAGACCAACCTCTTCACTTTACAGATAAGGAAAGTAAAGCTAAAGAGAGGTTGAATGACTGAGCCATGGTCATACTCTAGGTTACTTTTTCTGATACAAAATTGGTTCATTATACTTCCTCATTCCCCATTTAAAAGTCAAATCTGTGACTTTCACTTGTGGCCATGAAGGAATAACAAGGACCTGATTTACCTTTACCTTAAACAAATGAAAACCATTTCAATGGTTTGGGTTAACAACTGAGTTAACTATTAACAATAGTTTTCAAATATTGGACAACACGCAGCAGAGGACAGTGATCTTCGAAAGAAGAGAAACAAATGAAGTGAACCTATAATTACCCCAGCTTACTGCCTAGAGAGATTCCAGGCTACAGCACAGGCAAGGGAACCCCAACAAAGCCTGGAAATTTTCCTGAGTTGAAGAGACAGAGGTGAGAATTCAGACTGGCTAAGGCAGCCTAGATTTGGAGGGTAGATGACCAGAGAGGCGAAAGCTGCACACAGAGAAAGTACTGGAGATCTGCAGGGTCTCCCTCTTGAGTCTTTAATTAACATACATGGGTATGGAAACTATCTGAGGCCCAGGAAAAAAAAAAAAAAAAACCTGAAAGGAGCAGTTACTGGCATTCACACAGGGCTAGAAATACTTCACATTCCCAACAGCCTAAATGGAAAAACTTTCTAACACATTGGGCATTGGCTTGAGTATCAGAAAGCTATTGCCTCTTCAGTAGGCCAAATTAGCCCTTCGTTCTAAGGCTAGTCTGCTCCTGTCAGAATTTAAAGGCAAGCCTCCAAAGGATCAAACTGTTTCTAAGTGACTTAACTGTGTCCCAGAACGCAACTCAAAAATATTTAAAGGAATACAGAAAGAAAGAGAGGAAGAATCAAGCAGCCAATAATGTGGAATTCATAATGCCTGGAATCCAAGTTTTTACTGATACCTTTTTTTTTTAAACCAGGCATGCAGATTGAAGCAGGAAATACAACCCATAAGGGGGAAAACAAATCCATCAATCCACAGAAACAGATCTGACACAGGTGGGCTCTCCAAGGCTGAGGCCCAGCCCTCTAGCAAGACCGAGCCCCACTGCATTTCATTTCTTTTGTGGTTTTACATAGGCTGAAGTTTTGTGGGTTAGGTTAAACTTGGGACCTCCGTGAAGAGGATCTATCTATATATTTATCTATCTATCTATCTATCTATCTATCTATCTATCTATCTTATTTATTTTTTTATATTAGTTCATTCATTCATTCATTCATTTAATTTATTTTATTTATTTATTTGTTTTTCCAAAATGGCAGCCTCCAGCCCCATACAAATGTTAGATCGGTAACAAGTGGTGCTGAGGAAGAGCAATCATTTCAGCACCTGCACCTAAAAAACTTATGATGTCAGGAGGGTGATAAGAATGTAAAGGGTCCTGTAGAAATTCAAACCCTAGTGATTAAAACCAAGAGAGACCTTGGAATAAATCATCGATAGGTCCACATGGGCCAACTGTATTTGATTGACGAGCTTATCACTGAGAATCAAGAGAAGCCTAGGACCTAGGGAGCCAAGACTGGACCCCATTGGCAGCTGTGGACCACCTTCAGCATCCATTCTGTGCTTGGTATGGCGGTTCCCAACAGACTACAAGTGACCTCTTCCATCAGCTTAAAATAGTCTCTTGAGCTGCCTGCCCTGTAGGAGCTGATAAACTAAGTCAGGTTTCCATTCTTCTGCAGCCTTAGTGAGAAAGGATGGTTGTCCTTGGCTCAAGTGTTAGAATGAGGAGCTGGAGCTCACTCAGAATAATGCTGTGTATTACTGGGTCTCCTCTCCACCCCACCCCCTTTTATATCTTATCACCACTTATATAGAGCACTCCGCCGTTTGTTTCTTGGTTGACCATAAACAGAATTGTCTCCCTAAAAAAAGGAAAAAAAAGGATATGACACAGGTGACAAAATTAGAAGGCAAAGACATTAAAACAACTGTAATAACTATGTTCCATATGTTCAAGAAAGTAGAAGGAGTGGAGCATATTAAGGAAAGAAAAAGAAAGTTTAAAAAAAAGTAAAGTTGAACTTCTTAATATGAAAAAATACAATGTTTGAGATGAAAACGCACAATGTCTATGGCAATTATAATTTTTGCCATTATTTCTATCATTAGTAATGTCACAAATGTAGAATAATATTTTTACTGGCTCTAAAAATACTCCTTTCGTACCGAAATCTCAAAACCACATACCATTGTGCATCGAAACTATCAATGCAGAATAGTGTTTGCATAGTAAAAATATGTTAGCTGCACTTGCTATTGGTATTTATAAAGAATGGAAGCAGCACATAGCCTTTTCTGTATGCAAAACATGTTAAGCCAAGCATTACTTCTATTCAGAAGACTTTAAAGTCCAATGAAGAATAAAAAATTGGATTCTGCAACTTCATTTTTAAGCTTGGTGCATGCATAAATTAGAGAAGAAAACATTTTCTATGCACCACTTAAGACATGGACTAAAGCTAGAGACCCTTGCCAGGGTCAGTGACAGCAGTATTCCCAATTTGAGGGTGAGCTGAGGTTTGAAGTATCTAACTTAAGAAATGTGGTAAGAAGGAGAAAATTAAGCAAGAAACTGAAGAAGCCTAAAAGGAACTCTTTTTTTTTTTTTTTTTTTTAAGATTTTATTTATCTGACAGCGAGAAACACAGCGAGAGAGGGAACACAAGCAGAGGGGATGGTAGCGGGAGAAGCAGGCTTCCTGCCAAGCAAGGAGCCCGATGCAGGGCTCAATCCCAGGACTCTGGGATCATGACCTGAGCCGAAGGCAGACGCTTAACGACTGAGCCACCCAGGCGCCCCTAAAAGGAACTCTTAAGAAGAGTGGGAATGTAAAAATTGTAAGGACTACAGTTTACAAGAATGTATGAATCTCCCTGACAGAGGCAGAGAAGGCGATAACATGAAAATGCAATTAAATCCAACCAACAGTTATTGAGTGCCTGTTACCTGCAAGGCACGGCGCCAAATGAAGTGCTGCCCCCTTCCTCCAGCAGCACAAATATGATGCAAGAGATGGATGCAGATGCATAAATAATTGTAAGTCAGACTGATAGCTGCAGTAACGTACACGTAACAACAGCTAAAGGAACATAGAGGAGTGAAACACTAACTGGATCTGGGGGTGGGCAAATGTGGGAAGATGACATATAAGGCAACATCTGAACCATGTCCTTTAAGATACACGGGATTTTACTATATATAAGGGGGAATTCTGTGGTTAATTTAATCTCCCATTTAATTCCATTTATTTCCATTTCATTAATCTCTCCATTTAATTTCCCCCTCCCACACACCACCATTCCTTTCTCTGCCTCTCTCTGCCCTGCTTTCTAATCTAGAGACCGCACCATCTGACCTTGGTGGTTGGCTGACTTTTAGTTGAGTTTGGCCAATCAAAGGCACCTGCCAGAGATTAGAGGGCAGGAGGAGAGAGAGGTTGGGGTGTGTATTCACTGTCCCCTCTCTGGTTCAGCACTGTGGTTTGGCCGTGGCTGCAACCTTCCCAACCTACAGCTCCTACTCATGGCCCCCTTTCCCATGACTCCAGCTCTCCCTAGGCTGTGGTGATAGTATTTCATCCCCTTGGCCCTTTGGGCCTATAGAAGGTAAGAGTTTCCCACTCTGCTAGTGTCTGGATGTCTTAAACACTCTTGTGGTTTCCCTTTACCTTAACTGTGTCTCTTAAATATCCTCTTCATTTGGACCATCTGAGTTGAATCCATTCTTACAGAGAGTAGTATAAACTAAGGCAAGAAGGAACACATGTCATGATTGAGGAACCATGACTGCATTATGGGGAACATCACGGAGTGGGAATCTAGGGTAGAGGAGAGTGATTTTAGAGAACTGGGGCTAGATTGTGAGAACCTCAACTAAGGAATTTGGACTTTACTCTCGGGTAAGAGAAATCCAATAGTAGTTATTGAGTGGATACAATCAGATCTATCTACTAGCAGGTGTCAGATAGAATGAAGAGCAGCAAGACTGAAGGCAGGGAAGCCAGGTAAGGAATTATTACAATAAGATCCTGAAATGGGGCACTGGATGATGGTAGTGAGAATAGATTTAAAAGTGGTCAGCAGGGGCATCTGGGTGGCTCAGTGGGTTAAAGCCTCTGCTTTCGGCTCAGGTCATGATTTCAGGGTCCTGGGATCGAGCCCTGCATGGGCTCTTTGCTCAGCAGGGAGCCTGCTTCCCCCCCCTCCCTCTCTCCGCCTGCCTCTCTGCCTACTTGTGAACTCTCTATCAAATAAATAAATAAAATCTTTTAAAAAAATAAAAGTGGCCAGCAATAAAACCTATAGGGCAGGGCAAATAAGTGCATTGAGGGGGAAAGCCAAGGGCATTTTTAAGGGTGGCTTCTAGGTCTCCAGCTTGGGAGAATGGTAGCCCTATAAACTTAGAAGAAGAGGTTCTTAGACTTGGGAACAAGAGTTTTGTTTGGACCACCTAGAAAGTGAAGTGCCACGGAGCATTAAGGCTGAGAAGCTCGGCAAAGAGCTAAAAAATCGGGTCTATGTAACAGGAATAATGCAAGAACTGGAGATAAAAGTAGATATTTTAGAGCTATGGTTCTTAGTCCTAGCAGTCCTTGAGAATCAGCTGAGGAGCCTTTATAGAGTAAATGTCAGGGTACAAGGCCCAGATCAATGAAATCTGATTTCTGGGTGGGATCAGAAATCAGACTTAACTGGTGTATATTTCATCAGATTTCACTGGATTTAATCTGAGTTTGGATTTTTAGACAGCTCCCTAGCTAATTCTTATTGCACACAAATCAAGAGCAAAACAGAAGCAGCTAAGAATGGATGCTGACCCTAGAGATGATTAAAAAGCACCAGGGTAAAGAGTGGCAGATAGAGCTAAAAACAATAAGAAAAAATTTAAACCAGAGAGTGGATAAGCACATCGCATGCCCCGGACAGGTGGAAGAGGAATGAGAAGAGGTCACCACATCTGGTAAATAGGTTATTACTGATCTCTGGGAAAGCAATTTTAGCAACTGCAGAAACCAGACTGTGAGAAGCAAAGAGCAGATTTTAGATGAGGAACCAGAGGGAGCGCAGACTACTCTTTCAAGAAGCTTGGTCCAGTGGGTGGGAGAAAAAAGCCAGTAACTTAAGAAGAAAAGAATTGAGAGAAAATTGTATTGGACTTTGCGATAGAGCACGTTAGCTGAATAAGGTAAGGAAACAACAGAGAGGAAGAGAAGGAAGATTCGCAGTGGAGGAAGCGTGACTGGAAAAGCAGGGCTGCAGGGGGGAAGCTGGAGGTGGCGGGAGATTCTCAGAAGAATCCACCAGGCAAGGAATACCAAAGAGATAAGCTCTCAAGTGAGAAAGGTTGAGGGAGTTTGAGGCATTGTTTTCAAAATGCGGTGGATGGCACTGGTAACCAGGGAGAGCAAAGGAAGTAGACAGGAGAAGGGAAAAAGGCAGAGAACAGTTACTGAGAACTTTCCATGTGCCTTGCGCACCATGCTGAAATTCTACCAGGTTACCTCATCCAGTAATTTAATGTTCTTCAGAAGGACAAATGTCACATGGGATAAGAAGCAAAAATTAGGCCTGTTCTGCCCAATTTCAGCCATCCAGTCACCTTGCTCCTGTGCTACTGTTACTAATTAATGGCCCTTTAAAGCTTAACCTGCAATCTGTTTTAAGTTAAATACTCATTTCTAGCTGAATAGGGAAAGATTCTGGCTATGATAATATTTCCTTACTTTAGTTTAAAGAGAAGAGCCATAGAGGAACATTTTAAAGAAAGAGAAAAAGTCCATTATGGAGAACGCTCCATTAGCAAGGGCAAAGAAAGATGGGGCTGTAAAAAAGATAGTGTTTAATGACCCAAGCTAATGGCAATTAATAAATATTTAGGAAGTAGAATTAACCTGCATATTTTTAAGTTCTCCTTTTAAATATAAGATAAGTTAACTTTAGATCACAAATCTATCAAGGGCTAGGATCTGTGATGCCTGGGCAACTGTGTGGGCTCAGGGGATATCAAAGGATTTAGTCATCCTACAACACCTGACTGCGCCACCCCCCCATATATACACATTGTTATCCATACCATACAGTACAGGCAAGCAGGCCAGAAGCTAAATGGCTTCCCATTTTCCAGATGCAGGTGGAGTCTCGAGATAGGAAACTCATGACCTTGGGGGCCCTTTTCTCTCAGAAACACTTTCCAAAACTGGGATCAGTAAATTCAGAAGAAGCTGCCAAGGGCTTCCTTCCTTGACACCCCAGTGAACCAAGTTGGGGAATGCACATAGCTGCAGAGAAAGGCAGGAAACTTGACCAACCTGCCTGAATGAGCCTTGGGGAATCCCAGAGCGATGACTGATCCTTCAGCTGCCAAAAATCCAGTGGGAGTAGAGGTGGAGAGGGCCGGGATGAACTCAGGGTAGCACCCCTACTTGGCTCTCCACAGCTTGAATACCAAGTCATTATAAATTATTTCTCAGTGATTACTTACGTCTAGCCTATTTAGAAAAACAAGTTTCAGATGATCAGGACTCCCTCTTTTAAATCCAGAAAGTATGCAACTTGTAAGTTTCACGGAAACTAGATCGCAGTTTACATCACTCGCCCCCACGATCTTAGATCTAAACACAATGCCTGGCACATTAGGTAGTTGGTGCTCACGAGATATTTATTGAATGTTAGAATTTAGCACATATGATCCCGCTTTCTTGTGTTTCTACATATTATTTTTATTGTTTAAAAACTTCCTTGTAAAGTGTTTTTAAAGATACCACAATCCTTTTTCATAATTCTTTACATGAAATAGTCCAGGAAAAATTTTGATGCTCTAAGGAAGAATCACTAGGTAGATACGAAGACATTCGCCTACTGCTCCATGGACTTCTTTTACCTATAGTCCTAGAAGTGCTCTAACACATGTGCACTGCAGAAGTATTAATCTGAAACTCTAGGGCTTTCTGTCTTCTGTCTCCTAAATAAATAGCTTTTCAAAGCGTTGTAGCTGGAAGACCGTCAAGGGTTGTATCACCTGACATTTACTTAATGCATTTCTTTAGTGGAGTCTCCATTTCTCTCTGAGAGCCTCCCAGACTTCTCTATTACATCCCGGGCAGGTAGATATAAGACAAACATTTTCATTTTGTCTCCATCCTAAAAGGTCAAAATGATGACAAAATCAGAAATAGAACCCACACCTTTGGCTTTATTGCAGATTTCATCCTACTTAACCTTTATCCAAACATCAGCTTCCTCTCAGCCTCTTCCTTAGCAGTTCCTCTTCCTAATTCATGACCCTGCCAGCTTGGTTAAGGTGACTCCTAAACTATAATAACAAGAAGAGCAAACTTAATTTTATATAGGATCTTTCACACAGCTCCATTACAAAATGCTGTGCCAACTTACGAGTTGTAGAATTACAGAGTGGTGCTTCTGAATTAAATAATAAGTAACAGCTGATACTGATAATTAACTTAATTTATGGTCTAGTCAAACTGTCACAACTGAGGCAGCTCTCCCTCCACCCTTCCTCTCTCAGTCTCTCCTTCCTCCTCCCTCCTCCTTTGGCAATAGCAACCAAATGATGTGCTGCGATTGTCGTATTAGTCATCATGAAATCAAGTCACTGCTTCCTTTATTCTCAGCTTTACAACCTTATTATATCAAGAATTTCCAACCTTTTTGGAGTTACTTCACCCCACCATTGTTCGATTTCCCAACTACTTCTCCCATGCCCTGCTCTTGGTGGGAAGGGCATACCAGGATGAATTGAAATCCCTTGAGAATCTGCAACAACTTCGGAAAGGCTCTTGCTTTTTTGCAAAATCTAGGCTGGCAGTGACCCCTCCACATGGTAACATTGTAAAGAGGGCTCACCTCTCCACTTAAACCAAGGGACTAAAGCACCAACACATCAGCAAGGTCACATGGCAGAAACTGGGAATGACTGTTTTTCCAGTGTCTGTGCATGGTAGCTTCCCGTGGACACTCTGACCTCACCGGTAATTGGAAGTCAATTACCAGTCAGAATTCAAGAATGTTCTTATATGAACTTGTTCTAAAAACTCATGCAGCTTGGATTGAACACGGAATACCCATTTTTAACACATTTATTATTATTAACACATGTAACACATTTTATTATACCCATTATATCCACATTTATTTATACCCATTTTAACACATTTATTAATCACTTATCTCCCTATGTACTGACCGCCAGCTTCTAAGTTCTGAAGCAGGAATATAGGCTCTACAATCAAAATAATGTAACCTGGTGACCAAACTCTCCAGGGCCACCAAAGCTGCTCCCTCTATAAGTTACATTCTTGTGGCCAACCAAATTAGGATTAGGCTTTTAAAATTGTCTGCTGCAGCATGAGGGGTAATTGTCAGTGTCCTCCATGCTCTGATAAAACTGCCAACTTACCTGAATAAAAGGTATCTCAATAACACTCCATGCTGGCAAAGGGGCCCTGAGCAGCAAGTAGCACTAACCATTTTATGTGTCTTTTATTATTACATAAAAGTGATTAACTAACAATTTATTACTAGGTTAAGACATCAAAACAATTAAAATGAACATAAAAATCCAACATTGTCAGATGCTTCTGGACTACTGGAGAGTAACCGACATATTCATCTCCCCTTCTCCCCCCCACCCCCCACCCCATGAAACTCTTCACAGGAATTCATGTTTCTCTCTAATAGCTCCCTTCGTAGAGGTGACAGATGGGCCCAGGTCTGAGTCCCATCAAGCTTGGAGTTACATTTTTTTTGTTCAGGGGAAAGAGGTCTCTTTGTTTTCCTCAAGATGAGCTTGTCCATTATAAAAGAAAATCATTGCTCTTTAACTGTGGACTGAACCAAGAAAGATTTCCCATTCTTGCCTCTTGCCACCATATATTTTTTCCGATTTGGTTTGGCTGATATCACAACCAAAACAGAAGCCTTCTTGACCACTGTCCTCCCAATTCTACTGCCCTGCAATATCTGCTAGAAAAATGATTTGCTGTGTAAAACCATGTTTGGCAAATAGAATGGGAAATTTCTGTTTGCAGAGTTCTTTGGTTTTAGCCTTTGCTTTCCCAGAATGAATACAGGCTCTTTCAGATTCTTAAAATCAAAGAGGGACGAAATCCTTCTCTACAAGTCAATGTCTGACAAACATGAATTTAAATCCACTGGCACCACTTACTTGCCCCAAGGCTCTCTGAGCCTATTTTATCATCCGTAAAATGGGGCCAAGCCTAGTGAGAGCTGTTGGCACTCCTACCCCATCCTTACTATTCACCTCCAGCCTGTGTGATTAGCAGCCTGAATTTTACTGCCTATAATATTTACCACATGTAACAACTAGTTTAATTATGACAATAGTTGACAAAAAATCATTTTTGGAAGTAATTGGACTACTTCTGAAATTTCCTGGGCTCATATCGGAGGTTGTTTCCAAGAAAATAGGCAAAGACCAGGGTTCTCAGTCCTCCTTAAGCCTTGGGACCCCTCACCTTTCAACTTAACAAATGACCCTGGGTGTTTATTTATTAGTGACTGAAGAGCTTTTGTAAACCAATTACCATGAGCAAGCAGCACTTATTGTAAAGCAATAAACAACAATAAACCTTGCCCTTATCTAAATTCATTGCTCTAAGCCACAGACCTGCAGGGAACAGTTAGGTTTAAAACTCACAGTTGGTTAAGATTGAAGATTTAGAGGCACTCCAGTCCAGCTCCCCTTGGGGAGCCAACAATGCCAGCGTATCAAGTCTAGAAGACCAAATAACCTATATAAGGGTCACCTGTGGTCTTTCACTGGGGGCAGGGGAGGAAAAGGAAGAGAAAAAATTCTGGGTTTATCCAAATACCTTTTTTCCCAGGACATAGGAGTATGTAACACATTACAACCAATTTCCCCTCCAGGTATATTGATCAATAAAATAAATGGAAAAATCATTGTTGCCAGGTTACACATGGCAGACTGAATACTCACATTTATCTCTCTTCTCACAAAACAAATTCAATAAAAAAAACTTTTTAATAACAAACTCACAAAGACTAAAAGAGCACTAGACAAACGTATAGCAAATGAAAGAAACGATATTCGGAGAAAGTTGAAACCTAAACATCCTGGAGAAACAAATCAGTGAGAGTCACAGAATCCCAAAGACTGAGACGCTGGGGGCAACGGGTACCTCCAAGGGTCAGAGCTCTGGGCAGGCCTGAAAACAGAACAGTTGGTTTGAACATTGAAATAAAACCCATTTATATCACTTCTAGTTCCCTTTCCCGCCCCCACTCCCCCCTCTCCCACTCCTCCAGGATTCTGTTCAGGAGAGGGACACCAGACACCCTTCGTGAAGAGGGCTGGACAGTGGCCCTGAAGAGAGTTTGCGCACCTGCCTGCTTCCCACACCTGGCTTGTAGCACATCAGCAGCTGGGCTCATAGCCCCAAAGGGCAGCCTGAAGGCTTTTTCTCTGAGGAAATGGACAGGCCTGAAAAAACTGAGGTCCCATTAGTTGACTCAGATCCTAGTTGGGCTGACCAGATTCAGCAAATAAAAATACAGGGTGAGCAAGTACATTAGAATTTTAGGTAAACAACAAATAATTCCTTCATATAAATATGTCCCATACAATATTTGGGGCACGCTTATATCAAAAAGCTATTTATTTTGTATCTGAAATCCAAACTGAACTCGGCATCCTGTATTGTATCTGGCATCTCTATCCTCAACCCCAAATTCCAGTTGGCTTCTCGGTGCCTCTTTCTTATACAGAAACACGGGCTCAGGACCAGCAGATATGTGAGAAAAGCCTCCAGCAGGAAAGACAGAGAGGCTAAAACCAACAAGGACAACAGAAGAAATAGAAACAATGAAGGAAAAGGAGAGAACTAAATGAGCAAGAATGAATATCATCAGAGAGATAAGAGAAAAATCGCTCCCATGAAATAAGAACAGCAGTCTATTAAAAAAGGAAAGAGGAAAGGAAGGAAGTGAAGAACGAAGTTCAAAGAAAAAGGGGCACCTGGGTGGCTGAGTCGTTAAGTGGCTGCCTTCGGTTCAGGTCATGATCCCGGAGTCCTGGGATCAAGCCCCGCATCGGGCTCCTTGCTCTGCTTCTCCCTGAGCAAGGAGCCTGCTTCTCCCGCTACCATTCCCTCTGCTTGTGTTCCCTCTCTCGCTGTGTTTCTCTCTGTCAAATAAATAAAATCTTAAAGAAAAAGAAAAAGAGAATGCTTGGAAATCGAAAATATGATTTTTGAAATTCAAAATTTACTATAAGGGTTGGAAGATAAATAAAAGAGTCCTGGCACGGGGTTGCTGGATGAAGAAGATATCCAAGGAAGGCTACTCCAGCACAAGGCAGGAAAAGTACAAGATGAACGTGGACAATACGCTATACTGGAAAGCAAAAAGTGCTTTCAAGAATGACGGGCATGTGGATGCCTGGGTGGCTAGTGAGTTAAAGCCTCTGCCTTAGGCTCAGGTCATGATCTCAGGGTCCTGAGATCAAGCCCCGCATCGGGCTCTCTGCTCGGCAGGGAGCCTGCTTCCCCCTCTCTCCCTGCCTGCCTCTCTGCCTACTTGTGATCTCTCTCTCTGTCAAATAGATAAATAAAATCTTTTAAAAAAAAAAAAAAGAATGACGGGCATATGTCAAAAGGACACAGAAGACAACTTGAAGGGACTCCCACTGCCTAAACTGGGGACAATTTCAGCATTAAAATGCATAATGAATAAATTAAAAGTTTGATGAGGAAAGAGATATTTGCAGAGTTTTCAATCAACTCCTAACTACTTATTAATTATGGAATAACTGGCCTGTTATTTCCCAAAGTGCAACGATGGTGTGCATCAGCCTGAGGACCTCCTCCAGACTGAGGCAGAATCAAAACGCGATGGAAACAATTGTTCAAACCTGAATGGGATCTAAGTGTCAGGCAGTAGTAACATAACTTCCTGATGTTTGTGACTGTATCGTGGATTTGCAGGTTATGTCTATGTTTCTAGGAAATACACAATAAAATCTGGAGGATGACAGAGCATCAAATCAACAATTCACTCCCAATGGTTCTGAGGGAAATGTTCTATACACTGTACTTGCAACCTTTCTGAGAGTGTGTGTTTATTTCAAAACAAAAAAATAAATATATCATGCACTCGTTGGGATAATTAAACAGGCTAGGTACATAAAAGACAATATGTGTTATAAAACAGTGCTTTCCTGACATTTGGGTTTTGTGGTCTAGTAAAACCCGTTTTTAATAGGGGGAGCACTATAGTCCCCACCTTTTTATTTAGCCACAGAATGACATGAAGAAGAATAAGATGATCATCAATTACAACTATAATTTCATAAATGATCATTTCTGTGAGAAGCAACTTACATTGGCAGGGACACAATCTCAAAACTTAAAAATCGATCTAAGTAAAGCTCGGCACACTGCTCTTATTCTTGCTATTTTGCTACTGTACTGACTTGCGAAAATGTCTTCACAAACCAGACCACATCCCTGTACTTGAGGCCCAGGCTCTCTCCTTCCTCGGCCTGTTCACCTAACCTATAAGGCTGTACTGTCCAATATGGCCATTAGCCATGTGTGGCTAGTAAGTACTTGACATAGTTATTAAATGAAGGGTAAACGTAAGTAAAAAACACACACTGGATTTCAAAAACATAGTATGAAAAAAATGTCAAAAATCTCCCCCAATAATTTGTATATTGTTTACATGTTGAAATAATAGTATTTTGGACATCCTGGGTTAAACATTATTAAAATTAATTTCACTCGTTTCTTTTTACCTTTATGAATTTTCAGTTACGTATGTGACTCACTTATTTCCAGTGCACAGCACTGCTCTAAGGAACAGTGCTGTCTTTTCCAAATCAATTTGTACACTTTTGTTGTGCAGAGCTGGGAGATGAAGAGAAATGGGGTTGGAGAGGTGGGAGGAGAGAGAAGAGGCGAATGAAGAGGGGACATAAACACATAGCTTGGGCATTGAGGACAATTTGGGGGATTTGGTGGTACAAGTCTCTTGTCAGATGCAGATTGAGGAAAAGAGAAAAGAGAATTTAAGAAGTATCCTTTGGGATATAAATGAGATTCCCTTAGCGTTCTTTGAGAGATTTGCAGCTCTAAACATTAGAATGCAGGTTTCATTTCTTCTTGGCTCTGGGATTACCGTCTTTGATTTTGATTCTGGGAAACTGGGCCTCCTGAGGGCCTCAGGATTTACTCGGTTACTTTATTATTCTCAATATTCATCGAATTAGTCCATAAAACTCTCTAGGACTTTTTTTTCCATCCCTTTCCCCCATTCTTCCTACCCTTCCAACTGGGGCCTGGGGTAATATGAGGGTAGCTTGCTCAGTGCCAGGAAGGACCCGTCAACATCCCCACCCCTACCCTACTCAATCCCATCTCTTGCTTTGATAGACCTCACGAAGCTGTCCTGAAGGACAGGCGGGTGCCGGTGGTCACATTCTAATGGAAGTCTCATCCCAATAAGACTTTCTTATGCACTAGGCTTGTTCTTAAAGATGAAAAATCATTTGCTTAATGAGATGTCACTTTCCTACCATCCTCATCCATTAATTATTCAGACCTTCCCTTTACACTTCCTCTGAGGCAAATGGCCTCAGACACACGGCTCCCTCCCCTGGGGAAACCCACCTTCTGAAATGTAGGAACAAGTCCTCCTCGGGACAGGAGCAAGAGAAGGGACAGGCAGTGGCCACAGCCAACCCCTCTGACCAACTCCAAGTGTGTTCGAATTCCTCAAGCTCTGGAAAAATTTAAAGAAGCTGCAGTTCTTCCAATAAATGGCTCAAGGTCCCATCGCCCTTCAATTTCCCCTTCCTTCAGCTCCACGCTTTCCCCCAGCACTCTCTTTTCCCTCTCCCTTTTCCCTCACCACGTCTGGATCCTCTCCTTAACTGGCTCTAGAATGAACCACTGGTTAGAAAGACTTTCAGTCTCCAGGAGGTAGTTGGAAAGGCCAGGGTATTTGGAAGGATAGGAGCCTCTCCCGGGGCTCTAAAATTAACACTTTAGTAAACTACTTAATTTAACTGGATAAAGCCAGCCTTTTTCGGAGTCTACTCTGAGGGATCCCTGGGCTTATCTGCTACCACTGACCGGAGCGCTCCTTTGCAAAGGGGCACAGAGCTGTGGCAGGTCGTAACCTGAATTCTCACTCTGGTTGACTATATACGAGCAGTAATCTTTATAATGTCACCATAATCAGAGCGAAAGACTTTCTAAGCTTTGCTTTCCTCTGCAAAATAACACAGAAAACCACTGGGGCGGGGGTGGGGGGAGGGAACTCACGCAGCAGCTTTTTGGGGCCCAATCTTTCTAAAATCAGTTCATTCAAGTCTCTCTTCAAAAATTGCTTCCTCAGAGATGCCCTCCCTGACTACCTTGTCTCTGGTAGCAACTCTCCAGCCCTTCACCCTGCATAAACACTACAGTGGGGCACTGTATTGCCTTCAATGTTCCTGCTCATATTGACTCTGAGAATGTTAGAACATAAACTCCCAAAGACCAGGAACATTGTCCACCTTAGGCCGTCCCTCCAAAGCCTGGCCCATCCTGGGTGCTCGGTGATCATCTCTTGAATGAACAAGTGAGGTAAAGAATTTGGCCTTGGGGGCACCTGGGTGGCTCAGTGGATTAAAGCCTCTGCCTTCAGCTCAGGTCACGATCTCAGGGTCCTGGGATCGAGCCCCGCATGGGGCTCTCTGCTCAGCAGGGAGCCTGCTTCCCCCTCTCTCTCTGCCTGCCTCTCTGCCTGCTTGTGATCTCTGTCTCTCTGTCAAATAAATAAATAAAATCTTAAAAAAAAAAAAAAATTTGGCCTTCGGAGCGGAGTCACGCCCCTCTTTGCTCAGTAGGAAGCCAGGTGACCTGCAAACGCTCAGAAGGTGCTGAATAACTGAACAAAGCCACAGTGGTCAAAGGCCTTTGCCCTTTGGTGCCGCCCTGCCCCGGGACCCGAAAGCGAAGGGTGGAATGCTTTGACTGGGGAGGATACTCCCATGACCTTATTCCAAGCTGAGTGTGGCCCAGAAAGGGAGAATCCCGTGGAAAGGTACTTGCCAAAAGGATTAGGAAAAAAGGAAGAAGAAATGATTAATGGGAAGTCAATCACTCTCAACTTCAAAAGGTACCTACTGTACCTGGGAACGCGGCCAGAGCGGAGGGGTGGGTGTGAACTGCATACCCTCAGGGGCAGGCCTTGGTGCCGAGAAGGTCTGTGCGGGGCCGGACTGCTGTGATATGGTAGAAAAGGGGTTAATGGGATTATTGGGGATACAGAAGGACCTAGATTTCCAGGAGGACTCGGGCCTATAGGAGGGTGATTCCGGACAGCTTTTTGGCAAGATTTCAGATAGAAATGTGTGTGGGCCTTACAGCGCTCTCTTAGGAAGGGCATAAATCTAGGTGAGCCTGTCTGAACCAAGTAGACAAAGGCAGGTCAGAGGTTCCCCTCCCTCCGAGGGCATCCACGCAAGTGCCTAGTGGGGTGGGGGCAGGATCCTTCCAGCTGGGGTCTGCTCTGTTGGGGCAAGAGAAGACTGAGAAGGAAGACACTGCCCTGCACTGGTGTGAGCTCCCTACTTTCAAAAGGGTTTTGGGTCTGTTATCTTATTTTACTCCCATTTCAAACCTGCGGGGCTGGGAGGGCAGTTACTGTTTTCATGGCCATTACGAGCAGGGAGATGAGGCTCAATAAATTTGCGGCTTCTCTAGAGTCAACTTGCTTCAGACTAAGTAGGGGAATGGTGCTCTCTCCGCCAGGTTTCTAAAATGTGGAACCCCTGCATCAGAATCACGGAGGAGCACCTTTAAAATGACCCACCGAAGAAATCCTTAATCAGAGGACCTCTGGGGTCAGAGTCCTGAAATCTGTACTTTTATTATGAACTCCAGGCGATTTATGTGCTTACTACTTATTTAGCCTGGGGTACCATCCTTCACTCTAAACCAGTGTGCAATCCATTGAGGCATTAGCTCAATTCTGAACACATCTATTCCTGTATTCTTTTTCTCAAATACTCTCCTTTTGAACTGGAAACACAAGGAGTTTCTTAGAAGAGAGGATCAAGTGGTTGTAAAGTGAAGCATGAACGAACGTTGATAAGGCCTATTTGAAGCTCTGGCGAGGAACACTGGTTGAAGAATCATAATTAAATTGCAGACTGTAAAACACAGCAAAGCCTGGGAACACGCTCTTTGATGGTTCAAGTGACATGCAGCCCAACTAGCCGGTCAAGTGTTCCGGGACCAAAAAGAATTGACAAAGAGCTTGGGAGTCATCGAAACTGGCAGAACCGAAGCTCCACGGGCAGGCTGGGGACTGTGGAAACAAGATACGCTGTAACAAGTTGCAGAGCAAAACAAAGGAAGCATTTTCAAATGGCTGTTGTATGTTTATAAAGTAAGGACGGGGGAGGATTTGCCCCAACATCCAGAACGGTTGAAGAAAATACCCAGGGCCACGGAGAATGGATTCTGGGGCACAGGGGGACGGCAGGGGTCATAATCTGTATTTTAGTGGAACGTACCATGAGTTTGTAGAAGTTTAAGTGAGTGGCTAAGAACAGTGTCCTTGACTCTACAGTAGTCCCTTACATTTGCAGCGCTCCTGATGGCTTAAAGCCTCCATCTAACCACTCACGTGACCCCACAGTACCTTAAAAATACAAAGCCCAGTCACTCTCCTTCACTGGTTGTAATTTTCACCCATACTCTGCAATAGTCATCAGGCCTGTTTTGTAAGTGAGAAAGTTTAGGTTCATAGAATGAAAGGATCTACAGAAGAGCATCCAACTCACTTGTGGAGAAGCTAGGACTCAACTTGGGAGCTTTCCCTTTTCTTCACCCACCCTCCTAGTACTGATGTCTGCAAAGAAATAAAATGTAGCTCAGGCAATCGTAGTAGATGAAGGCTATAAGCCAACCTCCCATCTGGCAGATGAGAAGACTGAGGCACTTAAAGTCCGATTGAGGTTTTGTCCCGGGTCACGTGGTCATCAATAGGGCTCAGATACTGGATCCCTTCTGCTCCTGATCATCAGGTTCAGAGTTCATTCATTCCACTCTGCCTTGCTTCCTCTCATAGTTTATGGATAGCTAGATATAAATCACCCATGTTAACTCAGAGACTTGGAATAAATACCTTTAAAAAGGGAACTTCCTGAACTACGGGAGCCTAAAAGATTAAAAAGTCATTATGGTGATTTAAAAGGCCATCTCTAGCTCTAAAAGCTCGGAGCTTTCAGCTTCTCACACCTTGATATTATAATCAACATACTTGTAACAGGAAGCAGTACAGATATATTTGCTCTGAGGCGTGTCCAGATTTCTCTTGTTGGTGTAGATGGTTAAAGCTCCAGATAATGGCGAACCTGCAGAAGTCATTTTATGTTAGATGCTGGTAATAGGGAGAGAACAATAGAAAGGAAAATTGGATTCAAAACGTGATTTCTAAAGTTACCGGTTACTAGAGGCGGCATGAGGGCTAGTCCCAGGATGACAGGTAAAAATGAGTGTGCTTTGCAGGGAGGGAATGCCCAGGTGTGTGTACGCCCATGCTCATAGGAGCATTACTCAATAGCCAAAAGATGGAAGCAACCCAAGTGTCCACCAACAGACGGATGGATAAGCAGAGTGTGCTGTATCATACATACAATGAAATAATCTGCAAGCTGTTAAAAGGAAGGGAATTTTGACACGTTACAACATGGATAAACCCCGGAGACATTATGCTAAGTGAAATAAGCCAATCACAAAAGGACAGATATTGTATGGTTCCTCTTAGGTGAGGTTCTTAGTGAAATTCATACAGACAGAAAGTAGAATGGTGGTCGGTAGGTACTGTGAGAGGGGAGAATGGGGAGGTAGTGTTTAACAGGTTTTGAGTTTCAAAAAAAAAAAAATGAGTGCGCCTTGTTTTTTTTGTTTCCTCCCTCATTTCCTATGGGCAATAGGGTTACGGGTCCTTAGGGCAGCCTGGAGAATCCGGTTCAAGCTCCAGGTGTTTTTCATCCCTTTCCAAAATGTTCACTGAACACAGCACTACAAGCAAACAATAAGATAAATCCAGAATGTGGGACATTGTATAAGACAGCCTGGCCTCTTCAAAAGTCAGTGTCCCTAAAAAAGGAAGGAAGGGGAGGTTATTCCAGATCAAAAGAGAAATAATCAAACACAATGCATGCATGAGCTATGATTGGTTCCTAGTTGGAAAAAAAAAAAAACAAAACAAAAAACCTCTAAAAGATATTTGGGGAACAACAGAAAAGGTGTGAATATTGACTCAGTATTCCATAATATTTAAAAATTTGGGGCGCCTGGGTGGCTCAGTCAGTTAAGCGGCTGCTTTCGGTTCAGGTCATGATCCAAGAGTCCTGGGATTGTTGGAGCCCAACATGGGCTCTGCTCTGCGGGGAGCCTGCTTCTCCCTCTCCCTCTCCCTCTCCCTCTCCCTCTGCCTACCACTCCCCGGCCTTGTGCTCTCTGTCAAATAAATAAATAAAATCTTTATAAACAAACAAACAAACAAATAAATAAATAGAAATAAAAATCATTGTCAATTGTTCTAGATGTAGTAATGGTACCAGGGTTACATAGGAGAACCTCCTCATTTGGAGGAGCTACATGCCGAAGTATGTAGGAGTGAAGCATCATGACGTTTGCAATTTTCAAATGATTAAGGGAAAAGATACCCATGCACATAACAGCAAAGTAACTGTACAAAACCCACAAATGACAGCAAAAATAGCAGTCTGAATGAAACAGTTATTGAATCGAAATGGTGTGTATACAGGTGCTCACCACATTACTTTTTTAACATTTTTGCATACTTAATAATAGTTATTTTAAAATGTGCAAACACTGAGTATTCATGGATTAATAAATATGAAATCACTAATGGATACCTTCCGTAGTCAAATCCACCATCACTGCCAGTTACTGAGTGTTCAGGATGTGCCAGGTGCTTTGCTAACCTTTTACATGTTATTCCACGTAATCGCAAACACTCTGTAATGCGGGTGCTTTCACAGTCTCACTTTACAAGTGAGCAAGCTGAGGCGCCCAGAGTACGTAACTTCTCCCAGACTCCCAGCTGGTGAGTACAGTCAGGATTTGCAAACAGTCAGTCTGGCTGCAGACAGGATAACCGCTTTGGAACTCCTGGGAGTGCTGGAGACAATTTTAGGCATTGAGGCAAGTCCGTGACAGAGATGTGTGTGGACCACAAAGCCATTCAAAGCCCCTCAAACTAGGGCCATTAAAGGTATCTTCCTTCCTTCTTTCCTTCCTTCCTTTTTCTTTTTCTCAAGTAAGCTCTAGACCCAAAATGGGGCTTGAACTCACAATCCTGAGATCAAGAGTCACAAGCTCTACTGACCTGAGCCCGCAGGGTGCCCCAAGGGTGAACTTCAGCCATGTAAGAGTCGGGTCTACTTGGGCTGCAATGCCCAGAGGTAAAAGCCTCTGTCCCCGGGTTCTAGTGATGAATCTGGGTATTTTGAAATCCCCTCCCCCCACTCCACCCCCACTCCGGGAAACTCTGGGTGTTTTGCAGCTGTTACCTCACCTGTAGTCTAGGCAAACTGGGTGCAAATATAATTAATTATCTCTAGTTGTAGCTCTGCGACCCACCTCGCCTTAAACAACAACAACAACTACAACAGTGAAAATTTATCTAACACCTGCTATGTGCCAGTGCCCCAATATACTAACAAATCCCCACACAACACCCCCTGCAGTGAGTACACCATTATCCTAGTTTTAGGGGAGTCTAGAAACCTAGGCACAGAGTGTAAGCGCCCAAGGTCACACAGACTGTAAGTGAAGGAACCTGATTCCAACCAGAGTCTGCTCATAGCTTCTGTTAATCCCGAGGGGGACCTGAGAGTCGCCTCGCGGTTCTCAGCAGTCTGGAGAGAATTTCGACTCAGTGCTTGCCCCTTGACCATCTGAACTGAGGCCTCTGACGATCATGTGAACCTGTGTTCTGATTCCCAGCTCATTCTGAACTTGACCGTGAAGGTCTTTGTTTCTTACAAAACAGCAGTAACTCCTAGGTGGTTTGATATCTGAGCTATCACCCCACCTTGCTACCTACCTAGGACGTGGGGGCCCCGCCCCTAACAAACCCCAGGAAACTGGCAAATCTTCAACAGAAAGAAGAGAAGTCTTTCTGGTCAGTGTCACCTGATCTAACCAACCACAAAGCCAGCCACTGGACCCTACTGCTAAGTGGGACAGAGCCGGGCCTGCCCCTCTCCCAGCCCCATGTCCTATATTCTCCCCCACCCCCTACCATCCGGCAGTGTCACATGAACCTCCTACAGTAAGCTAGGAGCCATGCTTTGTTACCTCCCCCAGGGACACCTCTTAGGATCCCGTGCAGATAACAATATCCCACCCAAAGGAGTGACTCTTTGGTGGCGCAATTTCAGGCATGACAATCAAATGAGGCTCAGTTTCCTTTCTGCCATAGGAAAAAAGATTTAAAAAGAAAAACGCAATGTCTGTCCCTCTTCGCTGGCCAGCTAGCCCGACAAATCAGCCAAGGCTTTGTGTTCAGTGCTCTTGGCCCCCCGTTCTGTCTTGGCTGGTGGCAGCAGTTAGCAAATAGCTTTCCTCCAGTTCAAGGGTCAAGCCCAAGAAGGCATTAAGCTGAAAGGATGGGGTGGGGATGTTTGGAGAGAAGCTGAGGCTTCCTGGATGAGGGACAGAGTTGCATTCTGCAAGCCTGGAAGGACATTAAAGGGGAGGCGTCCTCAAATGGTGGACATCCATGCCCCTTGTGCCCTCTCCAGAGGCCCTGGCCCTGGGGTGGCAGGTGGGGCCCAGCAGTCAGGCCTCAAAATGTCTCTGCAGGACAGTCTTAGTGGCAGCAATCTGGGGAGAGGAAGAGGCGGTTCTGTTTACGTGGTTCTATACCTGGGAAGGAGCAAATCTTAATTATCTACAGTGAAGAGTGGAAGAGACTGACCCAGATTATTTGGGGAAGGTCCAAAGTTTCCTCAAAGCTCCTCCCACCCTTCCCCCATCCCAGGCTTGGCCCATCACTAAAGCCTCAGGACAATCTCTAATTATTCAACCTTGAAAACACAGTCAAGGGCCTACAGCAGAGGGTGCCGGCAATGCAGCCGCTAGTGTTGGAAACCTTTTAGTCCAATAGTTGCATCTTGTAACAAAAGAAGAAATAATAATGGTGGCTATTTTATTGGCCTCCTCAGACCTCTGTTGCATTCTCCTGCTACCAAGTAGGCCTCTAGATTTCAGTACCGCTCAGGGGAGAGGAAGGGGGAATTTCAATAATGATCAATATCGAGGGTCCCACCAGCCAGGCCGGGGGGGGGCTCAGAGCTTGATTTCTGTTGATTTGGAAAGATAAAAATGTTTGCTCCTTGTCGCAGTGGAACAAATTCATACCTGTTATTTAGGCATCAGTGGGAGGGCAGCAGTGGGGAGGGGGGCTGGTTTGAGTGATCCTCAAATCACCAGGCATCCAGAGAGGCTGCCAGGCTCTGCCCTCCTCCGTTTGCCGTTAGTTGGCAAAAGACAAATTAGCCCAGGGCCTCCCGGGCCAGAGTTTGCGATGCAGAGTCTGCAAGAACGTCTGCCTGGGGAGCCGCGCTGTTCTTTCTCTCAGCAGGTATAATCCCATCACATGATTGGCTTGGATCAGCTTCTCCCCGCTCAGGCCCAAGCTTGCCAATTCAGACAAGCATCACTGAGAAATAAATAGTCCTTCTCTGTGTCAGCCCAGAAAATACCAGGGGTCTCTTCACAGAGAATATAATGACTTTCTTGACTTCTGGAGTGAGAGAGGGCCTCTCTCCCTACCCCGAGGGCTACACACTGAACTTCCTCTTTGCAGGCAACTCACTGGCCTCAGTGGGGAAACCAGGCTAACCCTGTCCCCAACCCCCAACCCTGTCCTGAGCTTTACAGGTCACTGGAAGACCAATCGAAGAAAGAAGACTTCAAAGAGAGGCAGAGGGCCCAGACCCAAGCCTCCATAGAGACAAGAACTGGGCTGCCTTGGAAACTTCCAGTATAGCACGGCTGCATCTAGCCCCAAGGGTTATTTCTGTTGCAGCATAAGGTTACCTCGGGCAGGTAACTTTCACTGTTTGGGAACTGCTGACAAGGAAACCAACAGAAGGGGCCTTCTCAGCCCAAGTCCCAAAGGTTCAGCCACTCAGCCCAGGAGAGGGAGATGGAGAAGTCTCATCAACGGTGGCTGCCTGCCCATTTGTACTTCTTGTGAGGTCCTGAGAAGCCAGGTCGAGGTCTGACCTTCTTTCAGGCCACAGATGCTCCCTCTGGATGTCTGTTGAGAACTAAGTTGGCTTGGGAGACTCTGGGATTCTAAGCAGCCCTGACCGGGACCAAGAGAACTTAGATCACGTGGTTAACCTCTATGGATTCCTCGGAACTCGGGTTAGCCCCTGTGGTGACCTAATGTTTTACCTGCTCCAATTTCTGTTAGAAGTGTTTTTAATTTAATAAGCCCTGATGTGAACATTTTCATAGCCAAAAATAAAAAAGTTTTAAAACTCAGAACACCCCACGAACCTATTGTTGTTACTTGTCTGTTCGCCCGCCCCTTCCTTGTCTACCTGAGTCCATACGTGGTGTAGAGCTGTTTACTCAGCAGAGATAAGCTTCTTGTACCTTCCTTACCAGATAACTGCTACCACTCGCCCTTTCATTTGGTTGCGTAGGGCTTCTGAAAGCTGAATGTGCGTCATTCGGAGTGTTTACTTAAAGTTCATATTTCTCAGTCCCTTCTGGTGTGAGAGTCTGTCGGCTGGGCGTGGAACATAAGATCCTGTTCCCCTCTCCTGATACAAGAGCATAATATTTAATGACGATATGTTTCTTATAAACATATTACAGGGATATAGAAACAAGATGGTAGGAAAGCAAGTCACTTTACTGTTTTCTCCAGCGCTGGTGAAAATACACAAGGGCCCTTCCCGTTCCTTAGCTGTCTCTGATCGATGTAGATTTTCTTCATCTGCCCTCAAGATCCACTCTTCACCCTTCTCCACCTGCTCTTTGCCCTAAGAGGCTGAGCCACAGGGACCTGTGTCAATGGTCTCCCTTTGCCCTCCAGCCTCCGGGAGGATAGGCTGATGAAGCTGGCATATTTATTTCTCTAGTTCCTTCCTGTGAGCCAGCCCTCTCCATCGGCTTTCTTTCTGGGTTCCCTTACCTGGTTCTGCGACCCCCCCCCTTGCCCTTTTAGACCTCCTGGTGCTAACAGTTCCTGCACTTACCAAACCAACGTAGGGCACCATCCCCTTTTCTTCGTCTAAGCCCAAAGGCACTATTTACTACGCCTAGTAAATAGTGCCTTTATTACACTTTTCTCAAATGACTCACTCCAAGGTTCTCTGTTGCCAGGACCCTGATTGGTGTAACCTTTAGAACACTTTGCTTTTATTACTATTTCTAAATTAATATGGAGAAAAATTTTAACTTAATTTTGCCCTTACCTAAGCTTCCGCAAGTGGGATATTATTTTGCCTTGGTAAAATTTTCCCTTAGTAATGCTAAAGTAGCTTATTTGAATTTTAAAATAGAGAAAATAATTTGCGGTTGGTTGGGAAAAGGAATACCGTTACTTTCAAGAGATAATTTGGGGTCAATAGGAAAAGAATCTCATAAACTGTGCCTTTGCAACAACCGCTGCCAGATGGTCCTGAGACGTGCTGGTTTAAGGAGCACTGACTGGGCAGGCAAGCCCTTCAAGCACCTCACAAGGCAGCCTGCTTAAGACAGCAGCATCCCTTCTGAAGTGTGAGGAGGCCCCTCCATTAGGACCTGTATCAGTGATTTTGAGATAAAACAATTGTATGTGCAAGTACAGCCTGGGCTACGGATGCTGGAGAGTCTATCCTTAATGCCTGTTTACGAAGTCCGGGAAAGCTATGCATAGTCTTAAACTCATGACTTTTTCTAAAATATACATTCCTCCATAGTCCCTATTTTTAAAATTACCTGTTTTCTCCCACGCTCAGCAATAGCTCCTCTATGAAGCTCTTGATCCTTGTACATCTGGAATGCTTCTCTTGCAGATGGTCCTGAGCCCCGCAGAAGCCTTAGCCTGGATTCAATCCTGTAGCTTCTGCCCCAGCACCAGCCCCTGCCTGACTCAGCCTCAGACATGCCAAGAAGGTGAAAGGACATCATCCCGGTCCGCCTCCCCCAGCTCCAGTCCTACCCACTTACCGTCTCCCAGTCTAAATGGACTGTCTCCCAAATTCAATCACTTTCAAGATATTCAATAGGAGATTGATTATAAACGTAGTGTGCTCATCACTGTTCTGAGTTCCTCATTACAAGCTCTGGGCTGGCTCAGTCAGTAGAGCATGTTACTCTCGTTCTCAGGGTGGTGAGTTCAAGCCCCATGCCGGGCGTAGATAGAGATCACTTAAAAAATAAAGATTTAGGGGAGAAGGAGAAGAAGAAGAAGGAGAAGAAGAAGGAGAAGGAGAAGGAAAAGGAAAAGGAGAAGAAGAAGAAGGAGAAGGAGAAGGAGAAGGAGAAGAAGAAGGAGAAGGAGAAGAAGAAACTATTGTGGAGTACTGCTAAATATTAAGCTTTGTTCCTATTGTCCATGTCCACTTCCCAGAAGCATTTTACACGGATTAGACCAGGACAAGTTCCAGTACATGGGAACTATAGAAAAATCTGGAACAGAGGCAAAAAGTGACCTTGGGAATCAAATCCTCTTTATCTGTGTGTGTTCCCTGCTCTCCTCAACAATCTCACACTGGCCACTTCTTCAACAGCTTACCTTAGAATCGCCTGTTTAGAATTGCCTGTGATTTTCCAAACTTTATCTGCATGAACTTACACTGTCTCTGCTGGAGGCTCCAAAGGCTGGTTGTCAGGCTTCCCCGGCTTCCATCCTCTAAGCCTTCCCAGAGAGCTCTGCTCAGCAAGCTGCTCCCTTGTCAAGCCTGGCCTGAGCATTCTTCTGATGAAAGGCAGGCCCTACCTGTCAGCTTCATCTGACCCAAATAATAAACAACAGCCACGTACTCCCCAGTAAACAGTAGTAGTCATTAGCAGAAGTTTTGAGGCAGGTGATGGTTTAATCAGAACTTTGTTTAGGGAATTTTTTTTTTCTTAAACTAGCCATAATGAAATTCAGACTTGCCCCTGGGGTCTGTGGGGCCCAGGGTATGGGTATAAATGGAGGCCCACATGCCACATGTCAAGAAGTGATAAATCTGGGGCTCCTGGGTGGCTCAGTGGGTTAAAGCCTCTGTCTTTGGCTCAGGTCTTGATCCCAGGGTCCTGGGATCGAGCCCCGCATTGGGCTCTCTGCTCAGCAGGAACCCTGCTTCCCCCTCTCCCTCTGCCTGCCTCTCTGCCTACTTGTGATCTCTCTCTGTCAAATGAATACATGAAATCTCTCACAAAAAAAAAACAAACAAACAGAAGTTACAAATCAAACTAACAAACTATTAAATAAAATACGTTCCATCCCCCTATACTTAAACATAAACCTTACAGTGTGAAAGGCCAGGTTCAAATATAGAATGACTGAATTTCTCAGAGTTCCATGCTAGGTACAACGGGGGAAAGCTGGTCACTGGGCCCCATCCCATTCTCTGTTCAAGCTCCACCCCACATGGCAAGGGACATTCAATGGCCATGTCCAAGCTCCCGCCTCACCCTACCCTTCTCCAATAAACAACTACCCTTTGGGCACCCTACAGGCCTACAAGCAAGTACTATAGTGGTATGGTCTGTCCTCAGAACAATGTTTCTGGAGAAAAGGCTGGCCCAGGCCCAGCAAATAGGCTCTAGAAGGGGAATGGGAACCTTAGGTGGGAATATCTCATTGGCCTGTGGATTCCTTACCCCATGGAGAAATACAGCTAAAGTGGGCCGGGGGAGAGAGGGTGAACCCTAAAGCATGGGACCCAAGGTACAGGGGTTACTGTTGAAATAAAATAGTTTGGATAGAGGATATAGCCAGCTGCAAGGAAATCACTAAAGAGGTCATGAAGGCTTCAGGTCAGATGGTAGCCCAAGAAAGGAGAGGAGGGAAGAGATAAAGGATGTTCAAGAAGCAGAACATGAGCAGATAGGAGAGAGGCAGAGACCAGGGCCTCAGCCAACTCTGCCTGGCTTTCTCGGAGCCTACCATGGCCTGGGTTCAGCCCTGACAGACGCACGTCTGCACTTGGTTTTGTAGACACTTTATCACATAAACCTTCCCTTTGCCTAAGCTAGTTACTATTCTTGAAAGAAAGCATGTCTCAGCAAAATATTATTCGGTCAGTGGCAAAAGAAACCAAAATTTGCCCAGAGAGAGGGAGAGTAAAGAAAGAAAAGGGCTAAAGACTGGTTTGGGGGAGTCATAAATTTGCAATGCAGAAAAAAAGAAAAAGAAATGGAAAGAATCATGAAAGTACAGGGAGAACTAGCCCACTAGGTTGAGCATTTAAGAAAGAGGGGCTGTGCAGTGGAAGACGAAGCCTGAGAAAAAGCCACTGAACTTGGTTACTTCAAGGTCATGGGTGACAAATGTGGGCAAATGGACACACCCAGGTGCTGGGGAGTTGGAGCGAGCTATTGCTTTTCACAGATGCTGGAGTCTTTCTCCTTTCCTGGTATTGGCAGCAGGTGTGACTGCCCTGCCCACTTCCTCACCTCCTTCCACTGGGCATGCTGGTGAACGCTGGCACCCTC
>CM053609.1:91364283-91403933 GCA_028646535.1 Procyon lotor | reverse complement strand
GGCCCTTGGAACACTGGCTTTAAACTGCTTTGATTGTCACCCATAGTAAAGCACACATTTTATCTCTTGACCTAGGACATTATATAAATAAATTGTACGTACATGCATACACAGAGCTTTACCAAGAGTGATGCACTCTGATACATTTTGTTCTACTCTATTATATTCTTTTTTCCCCTTTTATCTTTTTAAATATTTTACTCATTTATTTGTCAGAGAGAGAGTGGGCACAAGCAGGGGGAGTGGCAAGCAGAGGGAGCAGCAGACTCCCTGCCAAGCAGGGAGCCCGAAGCGAAACTCGATCCCAGGACCCTGGGACCATGACCTGAGCCAAAGGTAGACACCCAACAGACTGAGCCACCAGGTGTCCCCTTTTTTTCCCTTTTAATGATGGTTTTTGACTCACAAGGTTGATTTGACTACCCATGACAGATCTTGACCTGCAGTTTGAAAAATGTTGTCTTAAAGCATAAACTCCACGTTCAGAGACAAGCTCTCATACCACTCTTGTATAAAGTGCCGAGTGGGCTGGTGCCTGACCCATTAATACGTATTCGGGATATACTTGTTGAACTGCTGGACTTTTAAGAAAATCGATACTCCACAAATTAAACAATTTGTTCTGGAAACTCCTCAGTTGGCTTTGTGTGAAAAAGATAATCCTAATTCTAAACCTCAACAGACAATCATTCCCAAACAACATAACTACAAATCTAGACCTGAAACTCTAAACAAAAATATTAGCAAGTGGATTTCATTCAACAAGCATGAGTTATCTCTAGGGGCTAGAGATACAGAAAAAAATCAGACCCAGTCCCTGCCCTCAAGGAGCTGGGTTGTGGCAGGAGATTGCGAAGTGAAGCCAGAAGGACAGTGCAATGTGATGAGAGTGGCACAGGCTACCATGGGAGGGGAGGGGGGGCTCCCCATCCCCCCTAGAGACCCTAGAGGAGACAAGACACATACCCCCCACCCCGAGCCACCCCAGCCTATACTTGATGGTTAGATGGGAGGTTAAGTAGAGGAGGGCTATATCAGGCAAAGAATATCATATGGAAAGTTGTAGCAATCACAGTTGATTGTCTCCTTACGATGAATCCACATTTCCTGTCCCCAGTGGCCTAATTATTTGGGAAGTGGGGTGGGGCAAGGGAGTGTCCACTCCTGCTCATTATCATTCAAGGGAAAATCCTGATTAACATAAGCCACATAGGATGGTCCCAGTCTCCTTGCCAGCTACTAGTTTTGGAATGGGCATAAAACCCAAGTCTGACTAATGGGTATTGAAGGGCATATCCTCTAGGAGGGGACTTCAAGGCAAGTTTCCACGTTCTTAAAAAGAGGCTCATGGTAAGAAACCGCAGTTCTACTAGATCCTGCGTTGCCTCAATGGGATCCCTGGTGGTGATGCAGCCATCTTGTGTGCAGGAGGTACTCTAGTCTGGAGGATGGCTATCAAAAATGTAGAAAGACCAGGGACCTCAATGGCCTTGGTGAGTAGCTGAATTAGCCAACTCTAGAACAACTCTATCCCAGGACATGTCATGTAAGATAAAAGATTTTCCTCATTGCTAAAGTCAGCTGAGTCAGGGGTCTATGTTACTGTCAGTCAAAATGAACCCAAGATACAAAAGCTATGGAGATATAAAAGGCATATTCTGGGTTCTGCAAGGCACTAATTGGATATGAAGTCCAGATCATAGGGCACTACAAGCTTCAGCTTCAAAATGAGATACAAATAGCTATTGAACATCTGGAAAACTCAACCTCATTCTTTTTTTTTTTTAATTTTTTAAATTTTTTATTGTGTTATATTAGTCACCATACAGTACATCATTAGTTTTTGATGTAGTGTCCCAAGATTCATTGTGTACATATAATACCCAGTGCTCCATTCAATACGAGCCCTTCTTAATACCAATCACTGGGCCAACCCATTGCCCCACCTCCCCCCCTCTAAAACCTAGTTTGTTCCTCTCCAATTTCCCCCTGCCCTTGCTTCATTTTTCTCTTCCTTCTCCTAATGCCTTCAATGATATTCCTTATGTTCCACAAGTAAGTGATACCATATGATAATTGACTTTCTCTCCTTGACTTATTTCACTCAGCATAATCTCCTCCAGTCCCATCCATGCTGATGCAAAAGTTGGGTATTCATCCTTTCTGATGGCTGAGTAATATTCCATTGTGTATATGGACCATATCTTCTTTATCCATCTGTCTGTTGAAGGGCATCTCAAGGAACATTCCTCAACTTCATAAAATCCATCCATGAAGAACCTACAGTGAATATCATTCTTAATGGGGAAAAACTGAGAGCCTTTCCCTTAAAATCAGGAACACGACAAGGATGCCCACTCTCGCCATTACTGTTCAACATAGTACTAGAAAGCTTAGCAACAGTAATCGGACAACGAAAAGAAATAAAAGATATTCAAATTGGCAAAGAAGAAGTCAAACTCTCTCTCTTCACAGATGACATGATACTTTATGTGGAAAATCCAAAAGACTCCACTCCCAAATTACTAGAACTCATAAAGCAATTCAGCAATGCGGCAGGACACAAAAGTCAATGAACAGAAATCAGTTGCTTTCTTATACACTAACAGTGAAACTGTAGAAAGGGCAATTAGAGAATCAGTTCCATTTACAATAGCATCAAAAACTGTAAGATACCTTGGAATAAACCTAACCAAAGAGGTAAAGGACCTATACACCCTAGGAACTGCAGAACACTCATTAAATAAATTGAAGAAGGCATAAAAAGATGGAAAAATGTTTCATGCTCATGGATCAGAAAAATAAACTTTGTTAAAATTTCTGTGCTGCCCAGAGCAATCTATATTTTCAACACCATCCCAATCAAAATAACAATGGCATTTTTCAAAGTGATGGAACAAACAATCCTAAAATTTGTATGGAACCAGAAAAGGCCCCGAATAGCCAAGGAAATGTTGAAAAGAAAAACAAAGCCGGTACATCACATTGCCTGATTTCAAGCTATATTACAAAGCTGTTATCACTAAGACAGCATGGTACTGGCACAAAAACAGACATATAGACCAATGGAACAGAGTAGAGAGCCCAGATATGGACCCTTAACTCTATGGTTAAGTAACCTTCGACAAAGAAGGAAAAAATATCCAATGGAAAAAAGACAGTCTTTAATAAATGATGCTGGGAAAATTGGACAGCTATATACAGAAGAATGAGACTCAACCATTCTCTTACACCATACACAAAGATACACTCTAAATGGATGAAAAACCTCAATGTGAGACGGGAATCCATCAAAATCCTAGAGGGGAACATAGACAGTAAACTCTTTGACGACGGTCACAGCAACTACTCTCAACCTCATTCTTTTTTTTTTTTATAAAGATTTTATTTATTTATTTGACAGATGGAGAGAGATCACTACTAGGCAGAGGCAGGCAGAGAGGGGGGGAAGCAGGCTCCCTGCTGAGAGGACAGCCTGATGTGGGGCTCGATCCCAGGACCCCAAGATCATGACCTGAGCCGAAGGCAGAGGCTTTATCCCACTGAGCCACCCAGGAGCCCCTCTCAATCTCATTCTTAAAGTGAAATGCACTTCAATGTTTTGCCATTTTTCATCTCCTTACTGACAAAGGTCTCAAAGCTTAATGATACCCAATATTGTCAAGGGGAAACAAGCACAGCATTTGTTATGAGGGGATTATGCATGGCATACATCTATGGAAGGCAGTCAGGTACTATTAACCCTTGCCTGACAATCTGGCCACCCCTGAGGCCAATCTAAGGAGAGACAATGTGATGGTCAGGCTGACTGGCGCATCCTGATCCATTCAAAGATTGTATTTTATTTGTAAATTGCTAAACCTCAGTGTCCCATTCCAGTTCTGGACTATCTCTTTCAGGGCCCCTGTCCCCTTCCCTCCTTGTCGCCCCTGTCTCCCCTCCAGCCCCCTCCCCCCACTCCCTCCCCCCAACTCTATCCCCCCCAACCCCACCCCCGCCCAGCCAGCTAAGGTCCCAATGGCTACTGCACCAGAGGCTGGTTTGCTACATATGCCTTCTGTGAAAACCTTCCAGACAATGCTCCATCTCGGAGTCTGTTTCTACAAAACCCAGTCTAAGATACTATATATGTGTGCAAACATGCATACACATATACACACATTTCTATACAAAGGAAGCTACAAAACCTGCGTTGTCTAAAAAGATGTGGATGAATAGAAATAGATGTTCCTGGATAGGAAGCCAAAATATTACATAAATACCTGTTTCCTACAACTTCAGTTCTAGATCTAGCAGAATCTCGTTTAAAAAAACAAAAAACTAGAAGGATGTTTTTAAACATATGACAAGAAAAAAGAAAGGAAGATTCTAAATCTTCCTTTTTCTAAAGAAAAGGTGTGTTGGGGGAGGGGAGTGAAGGAGGAATTACTATCAAAAGTAAAACCTACAAGGGACGCCTGGGTGGCTCAGTCAGTTAAGCTGCAGCCTTTGGCTCAGGTCATGATCCCAGGGTCCTGGGATCGAGTCCCACATCAGGTTCCTTGCTCAGTGGAGAGCCTGCTTCTCTCTCTGCCTCTGCCTGCCATTCTGCCTGCTTGTGCTCTCTCTCTGACAAATAAATAAATAAAATCTTTTTTTAAAAAAAGTAAAACCTACTAAATAATAAAAGTAAAATAGTGAAGTCTTGGTGTAAGAATAGACGGCTTCCTGGGATATAATAGAAAGATCAGCAATACATCCTAAGTTTCATAGAAATTTTAGTATATTAAGATATCATAATACAATGAGATAAACAAAGTTGTTTTTTTGTTTTTGGGGGGTTTTTTTCCCCCTATAAATGGTGGAGGGAAACTGATGAGCAATTTGGGAGGAAGGGAAGAATGTAGATCCACCCTTTACCTGGTACCTTAAAGTGAATCCCATTTTACTTATTTATTAAATAATCTCCAAATATGGGACTTGAACTTACAATCTAGAGATCAAGAGTCACGTGCTCCACTGACTGAGCCAGCCAGGTACCCTGAATTCCGTTTTATTTAAAGACTTAAGTGTGCTCAAAACTATAAATTCCAGAAGAAAGAAGAAAATAGGGTTAAATAATTATCATAGTGCTAGTGGGAAGGCCCTTCTGGTAACTTTCTATCACATTAATGTATTTTATTTTCTTCATCACACTTACAGCTTCCTGGAATTATTTGCATTATGTTTCCTTCATTGCCACCTAACTTTCTCTCACAAGATGATAAACTTCATGAGTACAGGATTACTATAGAGCAAAGATGAAAGTATTTGACAACATGAAGATTTCAGAAAAAAAATTTTGCATCTTAAAAAAATCACCAAAATAAAAGACAAATAACGTACTAGCAGATATATTTACAAAAAAATATGACCAGGGGCGTCTGGGTGGCTCAGTGGGTTAAAGCCTCTGCCTTCGGCTCAAGTTCTGATCTCAAGGTCCTAGGATGGAGCCCAGCATCGGGCTCTCTGCTCAGCAGGGAGCCTGCTTCCCCCTTTCTCTCTGTCTGCCTCTCTGCCTACTTGTGATCTCTATCTCTGTCAAATTAAAAAAAAAAAAAATCTTAAAAAAAAACAAAAAAGATTAATAACATTGTTATCTCAAGAATTTACACAAGTTGATAAGAATTTTTTTTAAGATTTTATTTATTCATTTCTGGGAGAAAGACAGAGAAAGCAAGCATGAGCAGGGGGAGGGGGTAATAGAGGTAGAAGCAGACCCCCCACTGAGCAGGGAGCCACACCCCTTGAGGAACTCCATCCCAGGACCGAATCATCACCTGAGCGGAAGGCAAACTCTTAACCGACTGAACCACCTAGGTGCCCAAGTTAATAAGAATCTTAAGACTTCACCTAATATGGGAACAAAGACTTATAATAAAATAATCCACAAAAAAAACAAATATTAGTAAATATGTGGAAAGTATTCAATGTTACTAGTTATCAAAGAGAACCAGATTAAAAGAAGTATGGTATTTCCTTCACCAAGTTAACCAAATTAACATTATTAAATTAACTCTTAACTAAAATAACCCCTCCAAAATTATGATGCACATTTCCAAATCTGGAGCTGGTGATATTGGCACCTTTATTCATGGTGAATATACCATAAATGGATATAATCGATTAGGAAAATAATTAAGAGTCCCCAAAATGTTTATGCCCTGTGACCAATACATCTCTCTTAACCCCCAATATATCTCTTTTAGAGAAGGGATCTATAGCAAAGCAGCAGAAGCACCAAGCCATTGGCAAAATCCAGCATTTTCCATCCTGATATGGCCTCCCTTCCCTGACCGTATTTGTACACTTGTGCTGTCCAAGATAGTAGCACTAAGCACACATGGCTACTGAGCGCTTGAAAGTTTCCTAGTTCAGGAGAGTCTGGGTAACTCAGTTAAGTGTCTGACTCTTGGTTTTTGGCTGGGGTCATGATCTCAGGGCTGTGAGTTCAAGCCCAGTGTTGGGCTCCTTAAGCCTGACTTTTAAAAAAAAAATTTTTTTAAATATATGTATAAAGATTTCAAAGACTTAGGGGGAAAAAAAGAAAAAAATAGATCATTAATAATTTTTATATTGATTACATATTGAGTTGATAATATTTTGAATACATTGGTTCAGATGAAATATGCTATTTGAGTTAATTTGATCTTTTTACTTCCTTTTACTTTTTTTTAATGTGGCTGTTAGAAAATTTTAAACCACCTCCTGGCTCACATTCTCTTTATTTTGGACAGCTCTGCCCTAGAACTGCCCTAACCTAATGTGACCAGCATCCTAGGGAATCACCTTATTTCTAATTGACACTATTCTTTGTATCTAGTGTTGTACCAAGGCTGGCTTTTTTTCTAGAAGAAGAAGCAGGAAAGGCTAAGTGGTTGGCTCAGGAGAGGAAGGTGCCTCCCCTAATGACCCAGCCTAAAATTCCTGAGCCTAAAATTCTCAAAGGAGCCACAGAGTTTGGTGGGTTGTTGAAATGAAAGGAAGTCACCGGCAGTGTAAGTCTTGCCCAGACATACAGTCCCCTATAGGCACTGGGTCTTCGACTTGAGTCCGTCCATGATGCCACCACACAGATCTACAAACATTAACAGGTTATAACAGATTCCTGCTTAACGTGCCCCAATGATTCTTCTTTCTTTCTGCCTGCCATAGCCACGAAGCCCGCAAGACCTGACCTTGCTTCTCTATCTGTCCTCTTCCTTCTCCTCTCTCTACGCCAGCCTCATTTCAATTTCTCAGCCTGGCCAGCTTCTTTCTCTCTCTAAGCCTCCAGAACATACCGTTTCCCAACCTGAAGTGGCTCCTCTGATCACCTTCTATCACATCGGTGTATTCTAGTTCCTTCATCACACTCACAACTTCCTGAAATGATTCTTTTTTTTTTTAAGATTTTATTTATTTATTTGACAGAGAGAGAGATCACAAGTAGGCAGAGAGGCAGGCAGAGAGAGAGGAGGAAGCAGGCTCCCTGCTGAGCAGACAGCCCTATGCGGGGCTCGATCCCAGGACCCTGGAATCATGACCTGAGCCGAAGGCAGAGGCTTTAACCCACTGAGCCACCCAGGCACCCCTCCTGAAATGATTCTTGCTGTGTCCCCTTCATTACCAGCCATCTTTCCTCCACAACATAATAAACTTCATGAGAAGAAGAATCCCGTCTACCTTGTTCACCACAGCATCCGAGACCTCAGAACAGCGCCTGGGACATAGTAGGGGCTCTACGAATATTTGCTGATGAGTCTATGATGAATGACAAATGACTCCGCCTACTCTTACTCAGATACACTTTGAGTTTTCTTGTCTCAAAGGAAGTCTTGCCTCAGAATTCCTTTGCTTTTGCTGTGTCTCCCCTTCTAGAATCTTTATTCTAATTACCTAAAGTGACATACTTTCCACTTCAAATATAAACCACCCAACTCAAAAGCATTTGACGATTAGGAGGTTTTTTGGGTTTTGTTTTTTTAATCACACAGAATAAGTCCAGAAGTGGTGCCATCCCAGAGTTGCCTAACAGAGTGGCTCAGTGACATCCTCAAGGAACCATGCTGTCTCCAACCTTTCCCATCTGCCACTCTTACCATACCCAGCTACTGTCCTAAGCTTTCCCCTTTACATCTGCAAGATGGCGATAGCAGCGCAAGCACTATGTTCTTACACAACATCTCAACTCCAGAGCGTCTCAGACTTAAAGGATTTCCCAGAAGTCTCTTCTACAGAGTTCCCGTTAGTGCTTCATTGTCCAAACTGTAGTACATACTGCTCACTCCTAACCCAGCCCACTTCTCAACTAATTACTGGCAAGAGCTAAGAATGTCCATGATAGGCTCAAAGAATCAAGATGAACTTCCCTTGCAGGGTGCCTGGGTGGCTCAGTAGGTTAAATCTTTGTCTCATGTCATGATCTCAGGGTCCCGGGATCGAGGCCCACATTGAGCCCCCTACGCAGTGGGGAGCCTACTTCTCCTTCTCCCTCTGTCTGCAGCTCCCCCTGCTTATGCTCTCTCTCTTTGTCAAATAAACAAAATCTTTAACAACAACCAAAAAAGATGAACTTCTCTCGGACTACTTCGTGAGTTCCTGGTCCCCTGTAGTAGAGGCTGCTAAGACAACAAAGGAGTGGGATTGGTATGGGGGGATGGGATCCAGAAAGACAAAATGGTCTCAGAATAAACCACTGAGAGTTTACAAGCCACAAAACCCTACTAGATTTCCAAAGTACAGCTCAAACCTTGAGTCTTTCATTAATCCTCTGATTATCTTAAGCAGAAGTCGCCACTCCCTCCTATGAACGTAAAACCTTGGGTTCAGTCCAAAAACTTTGTGGAGTCCTTCTTAATTTCTCTCTTTATTCCTATCCCCATACATTAGTTCTCTTGTCTACAAAATACATTCAGAATCCAATCTTATCTCACCACCCCCCTGTCTTATTACCCTGGTCCAAGCCACCATCATTTCACCAGGATTATTGCCTGCTGGCTGACCTCACACTTCTCTTCGTGCACCCCGAGAGTCTGTCCTCACACAAAGAGATCCTTCCAACATATAAGTCAGATCATGTTACTACTCTGCTCAAAACCTTCCAAGGGCTTCAGAATAAAATCCAAAGTTCTCATCATGGCCGGCAGAACACTCTGATGTACCCACCAGTTGGGTAACCTTATAACCTATCCACACACTCACACCCTCTTGTTCTCAGCCTTCCAGCCACATTGGCCCACCTGTCCTTAGAATACACCAAGCACACGTGGCCTTTGTACTTGCTACTCGGCTTGCTTGGGAAATTCCCCCAGACATTCTGATGACTTGCTCTTTCCTATTCTACAGATTTTGACTCAAATGCTGCCTGACCTCCTATCTAAAAAAAAAATCACCTCACTCTGCTTCATTTTCTTTCAAAGCACTTGTCACATGTTGGCGAATTATATGTTTACTCATTTACACTCTGTCTTGTCTCCTTAGAACCTAAGATCCACGAAGCCAAGTGTTTTATCTGTTTTGTTCTCTGGTTTAGCCTCAGTGCTTTACCACAAAAGAGAGCAGGTAACAGGTGCTCAAGAGGCTGCTGCTGAACTGGTTGCAACACCTTGAACCTGTTATCTGTTTGGTACATTTGGCATGGTCTCCGGCCATGACCTTCACACGTGCTCACATCCTGTGTCTTCAACAGGAACATAAGCTTCTTCAGGGTACAGCATAATTCCTGGCATAAAAAGGGTGCTCAGAAGTTTACGTTGACAGATTTAGAGGGAAAACACATTAGGGCAATTACAGCTGTTATCATTTTACCTACCCTGTACTTGGCAGGACTCTGAAAAGATGAAATATGGGACAGGACAGCACATTCAGAACAGGGTGTAGCGCTCAGGCTTCTGCTCTAGAAGATGGTCCAGATTAACTCCTTGAGGAAGAGGAGGGCGGTATCTCTCTGCTATTGAAAGAAGAATACAGGGGCGCATCTCCTACACCCCCGGACCCCCGCCAGCCATGATTTCCCCTGGAACTGGTCTTCCCAAGTTTGTTTACAATCTTGAAGTACTTTGCAATGGAATGGGGCCCCACTCTTGTTAACTGGTGGCAAAGGTCTCTACTTAACAGATGTTAAACAGTAGTAGAGCAAAACCAAGAGTGGTTTAAGGTCACCTAGAGTCACCAATCAAATTTAGGAAGGAAACTCAGACTTACTCCAGGTCCCGCCCCCCAGCTGCAGTGCACTCCAACCTCCCAAGTATACTGTGGAGGTCCCAAGAGGGGCATCTGGGCCTCTGGAGAGGAGGTCCTGTTAGCCCATGCTCTCACTTCTGCACACAGCGTTCTCACGCTAATTCTAGAAGCCAGGCCAATTACCAGACTCAAGGGAACCAGACCACTTTCAAATGTTGGTAGCATTACATTTGCCAGAGGAGAAGGGGACAAATGAGGAGACAGAAGACAGTGCTTTAAAGAGAAGAAGAAAAAGATCATTGGATGTGCGCTAAGCCAAAAAAGCAAATGCCAGGAATAACTGAGCATTGTTTGAAGCCAAATCTGTGCAGAAGGGCCCTAGGTGGAGGAGGAGGCAGGAGGTAAGGTGGTCTGAGGACGCAGAGCAAGTGCCCCACGGGGCGGGGCAGGAGGAGAGGGACATATTTTAAGCAACCTTAAAAGACTCAATTTAGCATCCTGCAGGAAATGAAAAGCAGATGGGTTGGTTTGGAACTTGTTTATGTCTGACTGGCCTCCTGAGGCTTCCAGGGCAGAGTTAGGACTGGAGAGAAGGGATATTTTAGGCAAATATAAACAGGTGTCCATTCTGAGAAAGTGGGGCCTCCCTTAATTGGCTCATCTGCCGCCCCCCCCTTCCCCCAGTCTAGCGCAGGTCTGGCTGGAACATCAGTTTGATTTAGCTATGGATCTACTTGCACCTTCTTAAGGGAACTAAGGGCTAACACATCTCTTGCCTTCATATAACATACCACTGAGCAGAGAAGCAGAAACAGAGGCCTGGACTTGGGAGGGTGGAGGTGATACAGAATGGTTTACACCAAAGGTTCTGAAGTTTCTAGAAACCCCCATGTTAGGACAGATTCCTGGGTCCCACTCCAAGAGTTTCTGTTCAGTAGACCTGGGAGGGGCCTAATGGCCACACACTGGAATCACCTGGCATTAAAGGATACTGCTAGCTGGGCCCCATCTGCTGAGACTCTGACATTAACAGTATGGGTGTGACTTGGGCACAGTTTAAAGCTCTCCAGATATTTCTAAGGCACAATCAAGGTTGAGAACCACTGATCTTCTCTCTTGCCTGCCATTAGTATTATAACCCCAGCTTCATTTCAAGTCACCTTCATAACGTAGCCTCAGAGTGGTTAGGACCACAGGAGACCACGGGATCCAAATTAGGCTTAAACTTAGATTGGGGGGAAAGGGCTAAAAAAATATTGCTCTCTGAGACACAGACTATCAAAAATTTATGTAAATGCAGGCAATTACCCTTTTATGTAATCTGTCCAGGAAATAGCACTCCTAAAAAATGTTTTGTAAGTAAGTCGCTACTAAGAAGCAGCAAAAGTAATCATTTTTAATGCTTATCGAGCACTTATTATGGGCCGGGTACTCTTCCTAGCGCTTTCGTTTTAAACCCACTTAATTCCCATAATAACTCAATGCTGTGGGTACTCTCATCATCCCCTATTTAAGAAATGAGGAACCAGGGCACCGGAAGGGGCTGTCATCTGTCCCAGACCACACAATTAACAAGTAGCAGAGCTGGCTCACAAAGTTTGGGGGGCATCTGAGGGAGACTCTTCAAAATACAGATGACCTGGCCCCATCACAGACCAGTTGGACCAGGATCCCTTGAGGTGGGTCTTTATCAAATTATTTTTACCCAACTCTCTGGAGAGTCGTTTGTTCACCAAGTAATGAGACCACTGTTGGGATGTAAAAATGAAGGCTTTGGAATTCAATTACACTAGATACCGTTCTTTCTCCACCACATATAACTGGGATCTTTGAGGAAGTTACCTATCCTCTTTCGGGCCTTCCATCTCTTCACTTGGAAATGGGAATGATAGTGGTTTGGGGAATTGTTCTGAGGATGACATGGGTCTAACGCACTTAGTACAGTAACCGGCCCAATGTCAGTAGAGCAGAAGAACATATTGAGACTTCAGCTGGGTCTTCCCACTTACCATCAACATCATACACTTCACTGCCCTCTCCTACCCTGCAGTCCAAGACATGCCCTGCCCCGAGGGGAAGGTGGGGTGGATACAGCTGCAATGCCATGCAAAAGAGTCAGTTGCTTAGATTTTGAGATTCGATTGAGATCACTGAACACAAGACCTAGACTTGGGAGAAAAGTATTTCTGAGCATCCAACAACTGTTTGGCCCTAACCAGTAGATAAGACTGTCCCCAAAGAACTTCTTTCCCCTTCTCCATCCAAGGTAACCATCCCTCAGGCACTATAGTGGTATTACCTGGACTGTAGGGGTGTGTGGTTTCCCAGAGAGGCCCTAGCCCCATCATCTTCTCAGGGGTTCCTCTCAGAAGCAAGAGGACAGGGGCGCCTGGGTGGCTCAGTCGTTAAGCGTCTGCCTTCGGCTCAGGTCATGATCCCAGGGTCCTGGGATCGAGCCCCGCATCGGGCTCTCTGCTATTCAGGAAGCCTGCTTCTCCCGCTACCATTCCCTCTGCTTGTGTTCCCTCTCTCGCTGTGTTTCTCTCTGTCAAATAAATAAAATCTTTAAAAAAAAAAAAGAAGCAAGAGGACAGTGGTTGGGAGTAGAACACCAGATAGGCTTTGAGGAAACCGAGAGAGGCAGAGGTTCATGTGTACTTGCCATCTAAGGAAGGTAGCTAATCCCCGAACTGTGCTTATGCCACAGTAAAATGGAGTCAACAGAGATGAAATGGCTGTATGGATGATAGGAGAAATGAACAAAATAATAGCCTTGTTTCCAGTGGCCCCAAAGAGGTGTGGGAGAATAACAGGACCCTCTTCAAAACCTGGAAAGGGCTCCAAAGTCAATTAGCTGAGAGTGACAGCCAGCAGCCCAAAGGAGTCCTGCCATGGGGGAACCACCATGGAGAAGCTGAGCAAACCAGATGGGCATGCAGCCGTGTCCGAGGAGAACTCTGGAGGCTAGTGGGGAGGGATCCCAAGACCAAAGACAAGATGGGACAGATATTCATCTTGAGAGCTACCAACTCAGAGCACACGGTAATATATGGTGCCCCCTCTCTCAGTCCCCTACCACTGGGATTCCATCTAAAAGAGAGCAAGAGAAGAAGTATAAATACGAATTCATCTCCTCGGTAGTTAACAGACTGATTTTTCCGCACCAAACAGAAGGGAATGTGAGATGAAATTATGTTCTGTTTTAGAAAATCCAATATACACACCTGAAACTATCTCACAAAACTAATATATACTAATTGAGACTATCCAGTTTCCTAAAACTCAGAAAGACATCTACTATGACTCCCTAAAAAGTAGCACAACAATCAATCTAAAATGGTCTTAATCAGCAGATAATCTTGGAAATGGAAGCATGTCAATGGTAAGGAATAATTTTTTGGTAACTTTAAAAAATTGTGCAAACAAAATACTGAAAGATGAGAGCTGAAGCCCAGCATCATTGCAGCGGTCTGCGGGGAGAGACACTGAGTCAGACTGGGCTGGGATTCCAGGTGCCGGGCGGTGTCCCCATAGTCAATACCCAGCTTCCCTTGTTCTGCGGCAATCTGGATGTGGAGCCCAAGAGCCTCTTCAACTTGCTTTGCTACAGTTTGGTACTTGGCAAACAATGACCAACTTGGTCTTCCAAACATCGAAAGAGAGTGGTACAGAGAGTAGGCACAGAGCTCTGATACATGAAAAGATATGGCTGGCCCTATAATTCACATTAAATGGAAGAATTTATATGTTCCTCCATAAACAAGTCTCTGGAGAGATAACTGGTGGACGTGTTAACTGGACAGGGTTGCCAGATTCAGCAAATAAAAATACAAGTATTGTATGGGACATACTTATACTAAAAAACTTATTCACGGTCTATCTAAAATTCAGATTTAACTGGGTACCCTGTATTTTTCCTGCCGACCCTACCAGAGTCAGCCACCTACCAAGGGGATAGATAAAATGGAGGTCCTACGTGAACCAGGCTGAGGATCAACACTGTCCCCAAGACCACCTTCACCAACATAATGCTGCCCACAGAGTGCCCTCCCGAGTAACCGGCCCAAATTAGGCTTAGTCTCCCTCTCACCTCATAACCTTTGTTCACTTCAGTCCTTCTCTTCGTTTATACACAAAATAAATAATCTCCTTAAGCTTCTCAGGTCTCTTAATACTAACCTGCTCATTCCAAGGCCAAATTTACAACTTGGACAAGAAATGTGTAAAGTCAAAAGCCACTTCTTGATGGCATCTAAGGAGATAATTAACATCCTCAGCAACATCTATTATAAGATTAGTTGCTTCCCTGCAGTAACTAGTTACATATGAAGTTTTATTAACTTTCAACAAAGATGTTTTGTATTCCTTGACCTGAGTCTTATTTTTCTCCCTAAATTTTGCCTCAATCACAACCCTAGCCTTTACCAACCATTGCACATGGGACCCCCAGCGATAGGGATCCTTCGAGTCCTTATTGTCGGTTACCTTATAGAAAAAGGAATTGATTGATCCCTGTAGGGTCACTTCATTTGTGCCTTGGGAAAAGCAAAGCAGGAAGAGACCACAGAAGAAGCAGAGGGGCAGATCCCATATATGATTCCGCGAGCGAGGAAAGACCTCGGGGCACGTGGCTGTTTCTGTCAGTAGAGCCTACAACTCTTGAGTTCAAGCCCCACATTGGGCATAGAGTCTACCTAAAAAAAGAAAAGGAAAGATGTTCCTCTTTTTTCAAGCCAGCTTTCCTCCACGCTAACATATCACAGGGTGTCAGTATCTTCGACTTGACTATGGCTTCCTTTTGTCATCTGCTAAAGAGGTTTCTGCCCGTAGAGACAATAGAGATTCTTTATCCCCAGACTGGTTGGAGCCAAGTTCATGGCACTTGACTCAAGACATCATCTTGCTCCTCCATTCTAGACATAAAGTGTTATTGCTGCTAAGGAACTAAAGACTTTCTGCTGAAGTGTGATTTAGGTCATTCCTCTCGAATTCTGGTTTTCATTCATTGCTGGCATTTCTGAAGTGGTTTAGGGTGAACCTCTGAGATAAATGAGTCATCTTGGTCCTTCTATTTCTTTTGTTTCCCATTATTGTCTAACTTAAACATCTCAAGACTAAGGATTAATATATCCTCTCAGTGCTGGCAATAGGCAAGTCATTCTGTAAACTATATTGGGAAATTAATGGACTTCCATTTGGGGAGAAGTAAACAAAAGTAGATAATATATATGCCTGTTTATCTATAGACACACAGTATTGGGAGCTGAAGAATGGTCGAACAGTTCTAAGCCAGGTTTGTCATTAGGTTAAAAACAACAACAACAACAACAACAACAACCGGCCAACCACCAATTTGGTTTTTTTCAAGCTGTCAGCTGAAAGCCGAGAGAAGTAAAATGTTCCATTGAAGCTAGAGGAGATTTGGAGTTTTCGGAGGGATGTTTTAAGAAGTTAAGACAACGCTACCTTTGCTCCCATGTTCTCCACCAAGTCAACTCTCCTTGTGTGGCAGTGAAGGCCGCTCTCAGAAGATTCTGGGCTCCCAGGGGAAACTGGGAAGATTCCCTCCTCCCCCTGTGACATGCTCTTGTGGTTTAACAGATGGGCTTAGAAAATCTCTTCAGACAAGTCAGGGGATCACAGGGGAAGGGAGGGAAAAATGAAACAAGAAGAAACCAGAAAGGGAGACAAACCATAAGAAACTCTTAATCTCAGGAAACAAACTGAGGGTTGCTGGGGGTTGGGGGGAGGGATGGGGTGGTCAGGTGATGGACACTGGGGAAGGCATGTGCTATGGTGAGTGCTGTGAATCTTGTAAGACTGGTGAATCACAGACCTGTACCCCTGAAACAAATAATACATTATATGTTAATTTAAAAAATAAAGAGACTGATACACACATACACACATAGACACACAGAATGTAATGTAATTCAGCCTTAAGGAAAAGGAGGAAATCTTGTCATGTGACAACACGGATGAACCTGGAGGACACTATCGCTAAGTAAAATAAGCTAGATATAGAGAGACAAACACTTTATGACATCACCTCAGCGTGAAATCTAAAAATAACAATAATAATACTTTTTTTTAAAATAGCCAAACTCATAGAAACAGAGACTAGGATGGCGGTTGCCAGGGGTTGAGGAAAATGAGGAAAGGTTAGTAAAAGGGTACAGACTTTCAGTTACAAGGTTAATAACTTCTAAGGATTTAATGGACAGCATGGTGACTATAGTTAAAAAATAATATACTGCATACTTGTAATATGCTAAGAGAGTAAATCTGAAGCATCTTATACAAAAAAAGTACCTATGTGAAGTAATGGATATGTTAATTAACTTGATTGTGGGATTTACTTCACAATGGATACATGTATTAAATCATCTTGTATACTTCAACTATATATTCATCTTGTATACTGACAACTATATTTGTCAATGATATCTCAATAAAGTCGGAAAAATACTGTGGGGGAAAAAAAATCTCCTCAGATTAATCCCCTGGGTGGTCTGGGGGACAGAGACAGATGGAAGCAGCCAGAGGCTTTACAGGCTCCTTGGTGGGCTCTTGACAACAGGGAGGACCAACAACGTTGTCAGCCTCAGGGTTTGCTCTCCCCTCTCCAGAGTGTAAACATGTCTAACTATTGTGCAAGAACATTATGAGAAGCATCCAACCCACCTCTGTGTAAAAGCAGTCCTCACACCACGTACGACATTTTGATAGTTTGATAAACTAACATTAGCACAGCACCCTACAGTCTGTGGAACACTCTCAGACATGTGATCTTACTTGATCTGGTTGTGCACAAGCCTCATCAAGGTGAGCGATTCTCATGAGCCATCAGGAAAACAGTGGGTAAACTGAAGTTCTCCAGAGCTTGCAGTCAAGGAAAGCCATCAGTATTACCTTACGAAGAGTATCAGTTTATTTGATAACTGAAAAAAATTACAAGACAGTTTGTACAGCGTCAACCCATTTATGCCAAAAAAAAAAAAAAAAAAATGGGTATGGCTCTACATGTATAGAGATAGCTTTATTTGTGTATCTACACTCACACAAATATATAGATATATGTACATACATTCAAAGGTTAGTGTGCAATTTTACAAGGAGCATTTTTATGTGATTTGTTACATAACATTCCTATTACATAATATTTTATAAATAAACATTATAATAAGGTACACGTAAGACAAAAAGCTTATTGCGTTGATCACTCTGCAATGTGTACAAATATCAAATCATTACGTTCTATACCTGAAACAAATAATGTTATAGGTCAATTATACCTCAATGATAAGTAGGTAGGTAGGTCAATAGAATAATAGAAAAAATAATCTGGGGTGAAAAAAGAAAGAGGATAGCAAGTTAGTGTGAGCATTTCTTTTTCTCACGCTCACACAAGGGAAGAAAGGAGGTTATCGTGTCCTAAAGTCTCGGTTGTGCTATATTCAGGCCTAAGAAGAGAGAAGGACTCTGACAGGAAGGCAAGGACCCCACTCCAGTGGTTTTATCCCCCTGACCCTATACCGACCCGATTCTTGCCAAGGGCTAGCATGACAGCTGTGTTGTCCGAGAAAGATACCTTCCATTCCTGACAACAACCCAACCTTCCCCAGAGGTGGTCCAATCACACCTGAGTCAGAGGATCAGGAACATCAGAATTTATATACGTTTTCTGTGGCCAGCTTAGCAGACGGCCCCAGGGTTGTACATGTTAGAGTGAAAACAGAAAACGATGGCAAGTCCTGTGCCCATTTCCAGGGAGGTAATGTTGGCACAAAGAAGGCAGCTTCAAGTCCGGCCCTTTGGAGAGCAGCATTGCTCCTTACCTACATGCGTCCACGGGCATGATCGTGAGTTCTCTGGGCTTCAGTTTCCCTCTCTGGTCAATGTGACCACTGATATCGATAGCAGAGAATTGTTTCATGGGCATGCCTCAAGTTTCACTCTCTAGAAATGATGAATCCTGCTTATCTGTTTGAGTGACCAGTCAGACTGCCGGGATCCCACGTTCACGGCATCAGACCAAATTTCTGTCTCTTGGTGTACATTGTAGGGTCACCCCTGCGGCATCCGCAAGTGTGAATGAATTAGGTGTGTTTTCTTTGCTAGGAAATGGCACTGCTTGTCACTTCTACAAACAAATGAACACGCCAGAGGTCGAGGTTCTGCAAATAAACCCCACATTCCTCCAAAATGAAGGATGCTTTGAGATATCATTAGAGGAAGGAAAAAGACTCCCAGAGTTGGCTCCCTTTCCTAATGTAACTTTCCCTGGAAGTGCCCCCCCGGACCGGCCTGTACACTTACAAAGACCAAGAATAACATACCTAAAGAAGTGGACCCTAAAAAACAAGTCTTCCTAAGCTTCTGGGAAATTCCTTAGAAAAGGGAGGGTTTGGGTGAAAGGAGATTCAATTTGCAAACATGGTGTAGCCTCTTTGGTCCCCAATTTCCTCAGCCGTAAAAGAAAGAATTGAAGATTGCTAAGTTCTGTTACCGCTTTTGATATGCTATGTCTAGAACCCTCTCCGTCAGGGGTTCCCTCCTGAGTTCCCATTGCTCCACCTGCATTTGTGCAACCAACACCTCTTCCCCAGGTTGTGGCAGCTGCCTCTAGTCTTCCTCCTCCCAAACCACGCTACACGTAGCCCGCAAAATGGTCTTTCCAAATCGCGCGTCACCCTCAAGTTCTTTGGTGACTCTCCATCACCTCCAAAGTAAATTCCAAATTCTCAGCACAACGCTCAAAGACTTGTCTACCTTCCCGGCATCATCTCTGATCACATCACATCTCAAGCAAACAGAACTTAAGAGTTTCTCTCTTGCCTCCATGCTTTGCGTATACTATTCTCTTTGAACAGAATGTCCCTCCCCATGAAGGCCCGACATCCACCGAGCCAACTACTCCTTCAAAGTTAGTGCAGGTAGTACCTTCTCCAAAGGGCGATTAGATGTCTCTCCCCTGCACCCCAGTCAGATCGCATGAACTAACACTATCACAGGGCTCATCACACGGCACGAGAGTTTTTGTTTTCTAAAAAGAGGCTGCCTTTCTGCTCTGGCAAAGGACTCAGTACGAGGAGCATCACTGGTACAGGTGAAACTCAAGAGAGGGGCAGGTGTGCAGGTGCCCATTCTCTCCGGTTCTGGTACAGAGGCAAGGTCAGGTTGGGGCGCAGCTGGACATACCATAGGGCCGTGCTCCTGAGGGGAAATCCCTTGTTGCTTTTCCTTTTTCTAGGTCAGCGTGAGAGGAGCTCTGCTGGGTTGGGGGCAGAGGGTTATTTGGGGGTTCACATACTAAGCAGTATGAGTGTAGGGGCCCACTGCTTAGGGAAATGCTTGAAATGTCCAGCTAGGGGCCTTGAGGTCTCCTAGTCCCATTGGGAATTGAGGTTGGGTACAGCCAGCCCCTGCTGTTGGAGGAAGAAGGAGCTAGCCCATTGCCAGGCAACCCCAGAGAAAGCCCCTAGGGCCATTCACTGGTCAATCCTACTTGACACAGCATACCTCCTACCCATATCCCTCAAACCCAGCTAAGTAATATATGAAAGGTACACAATAGGGGCGCTTGGGTGGCTCAGTCAGTTAAGCATTGATTTCTGTTCATGATATCAGGGTCATGAGATCAAACTCTGAGATGCACTCTAACCTGAGCATGGAGCCTTAAGATTTGCGCTTTCCCTCTCCCTCTGCCCCTTTCCTCATCCTTGTCCCTCACGTGCGTGCGTGTGTGTGTGTGTGTGTGTGTGTGTGTGTGTGTGTGTATGTGCTCTCTCTAAAAAAAAAAGGCAGGAGGGGATCACCTGGATGGCTCAGTATGTTAAGCTGCCTTCGGCTCAGGTCATGAATCCAGGGTCCTGGGATCAAGTCCCGCATCAGGCTCCTTGCTCAGCGGGGACCCTGTTTCTCCCTCTCCTGCTGCTACTCGCCCTGCTTGTGCTTTCTCTCTCCCTCTGTGTCAAATAGATGGATAAAATCTTAAAAAAAAAAAAAAAAAAAAGGTACTCAATAAATAACTACAGCTACCATTTATTGAGTGCCTGTTGTATGCAAGTGACTGGACATTTTATTACTAGTCCCCCAATGACTGTGCAAGATAGGTATTGTTAGCTCTGTTTTATAGATGGGAAAATGGAAGCTAGAGAAGGCTAAGTCACTTGCCCAAGATCATATAGCTAGTACAAAGTGGGGTTGGAACCTGAACCTACATCTCTATGATTCCAAAACCAGTGCTCCTGTCTCCAAGCCTCTCTGTATGAAACACATATACACCCACCCCAAACCCCCACTGTCTTTCCCTATCTCTGACTCTGTCCCCGTCTCTCCGTCTCCCTCTCTCTCTTGTCTCTGAGCAGGCACTCCTCACTGCTCTGCCTGGAGCGCCCTCCTACTAAGCTGTGCTTTTCCAGGAGGTCCTCCTGGCTCATCCGCATTGTGACAAGCTGGCCTGGAGTTGCTTCTTTACCTGCTCCCGGTCTAATCGGATCTCGGTTTTTTGAACCCAGTATGGACTTGAAAAGCAGCATTTATCTGCTGTTGGTAACAGCTCCAAGGAAGATGAAAGGTAAATGAGCAGCGGGAACAATAAGGAGGCTGAGAGACGGGAGCCAAACTAGGTTCCTTGGCAGGGCCTTGGAGACAGCATGACCCAGGTCAGTCGAGCCTGGGCCCTGAGGCAGGAAAGGCCTCTGGCCTTTTCACTCAGCAAGATGTCCAGGGAACAACGTGGATCGTGATGACGCTGGCGGAGGCAGCGGCTGTCCTCCCCCAGGGACTTGTAAACCCTAACCGCCACTATCTGCCTCCCTCTCCTCCTCATGAAAAGCATTTATTAAATAGCCTAATTATGAAACAAAGCAGGTGGAAGAGAAAGGTGGGAAATTGGAAGGTTGAACTGAGCTTTTTAAAAAGCCAGAAAAATGTGCTCACTTCGGCAGCACATATACTAAAAAGCCAGAAAAATGATTCCGTGTGTGTAACCCTTCATTTGGAGAACAGAGTGGACGCTCCTGATCCAGCCGGCAGCACCGTTACACCTGTAGGAGAGAGATACGGAAATGGACCATTTGTTTCCTCCCTCGGTCATAAACACTGTGAGCTCAGAGATGAACTGGCAAGCTTCTAGAATAAATTCAGAGGATTTATTCTCCCAAGAAGGGCCAGAAAACTGACAGAATTATAGGAAAGAGGGAGCCGGGGTGGCTCAGTCAGTTAAACGTCTGCCTCTGGCTCAGGTCATGATCCCAGAGTCCTGGGATCGAGCCTGGTGTTGGGCTCCCTGCTCAGTGGGAAGCCTGCTTCTCCCTCTCCCTCTCCCATTCAACCTGCTCATGCTCTCTCACTCTCGCTCTCTCTCTCAAATAAATAATGAAATAAAATATTTTTTTTTTAAATTGCAGGAAAGAAAAATATTTAATATCTGTTCCAGTCAATGTTTAGAATATGGGAAGACATTCTGTTACCAAATTAACGAGACCATAAGCTCCTTAAGGTAAGAAATTGTGCTCTATTTTTGAATTCTTAGTTGGAGTCGGGTGCCTGGCTTATACTGGATGCTCAATAAACATTTGCTAGAAGAAAATTGAAGGCAGAAGCTGAGTCTTCTGCAATTCTGAATTCCCCTCAGTGCCCAGCTCTAGTGAATGAATGAGAAATGCAGAGTTTTAGATTGGCCTTTGGGGCGCCTGGGTGGCTCAGTGGGTTAAAGTCTCTGCCTTCAGCTCAGGTCATGGTCTCAGGGTCCTGGGATCCAGCCCCGCATCGGCTCTCTGCTCAGCGGGGAGTCTACTTACCCCTCTCTGCCTGCCTCTCTGCCTACTTGTGATCTCTCTCTCTCTCTGTCAAACAAATAAATAAAATCTTAAAAAAAAAAAAAAATAGATTGGCCTTTGAAGGAAAGCACATATGCTTTTGCAAGCACTGGTATAATTTCCCCAATTAGACAAGAAGTCTGTGTTCAATTCCTAATATCATCTTGATTTTACCCTCTTAGAAAATAGAATGTTTGCTAAACTAATCTGGCTGCTAAAAGGAGACAGTTCTGGTGGCTTTTCTTCATCCTCATGACACGTCAGACAGTCCTGAACATCCAGAACCATCAAGGCATTTCTTCTGTTCTTGTCTAGACACAGGTCAGGCGCCTGGGATTCTTGTGAAAAGTGGTTGAATTTGCCTCCAGCTTTTCTGGCTCCCTCCCCTCTGTTCTCTGTCCTGCCCCAGCTCAGCTTGGTCTCTTTTCCTGCAGCAGCCCCAACCTCTGCTGGGCCAATACACCTCCTCTCTCTCAGTTTCGCACATTTGCACAGTCACATCTGAATCATATGACTCTCCAAGAAAGGACAGAGTGTGCCTGGGAAACTGAGGCAGCAGCAGGGAGAGGTAAGAGCTTTTCTTGCGAGGGTCCTGAACAGAGGGTTGGCAGGATGAGTGGGGCCTTCTTTCCCCGTTCACATAGAGAGACTGGTGCAGGTCACTGACGGGCTTCACTTGGGAAGCAAGGTGCCTCCGATATAATGGCTTCCCTCACAAGTACATAAAACCTCCTTATTTCCTAGCAGAGCGACAGGAGCTTAGAGAGGGTGGGAGAGCACCCCCTCCAGGCTCAGCCGATACCTCTCCTCCAGGCTCCCCTCATAGGCCCTCTATCTTGGTATTTATCATACTGTGATACAGTTATTTGCTTATGTATCATTTTCTACTCAATGTTCAGTGTGCTCCCTGAGGCAGAAACTGTCTTTCATCTCTGTAATTCTCAAGGATAAAGCCCTCAATAAATGTTTGCTGAATTAATGACTTGCTCAAGGTCACCCAGCTAATATGTGGCCGAGCTGTGATCGGAGCCAAATGCTCCGTCCATTCCAATCCAATACCCTTGCTGTCCTACCCCAAGTGGACAGCAGATCTATAAAGAAGCTAATCAAGCATTGGCAAGTTCATGAGCTATATTGAGAGATTTTCTTCCCAACTTTTGTTTTCCTTTCTTCTTCATATTGTTGGGAACTCTAGACAGGGACTCAGAGCTGAGCTGAGCCAGGGTCACATCCATGTCCTTGCTCCTGAAATAACTGAATTCATCACCTCTTCAGAGAGGGAAGCTTTGTCATGAAAGCGAAGGCTGCAAATCTCCGCATATGGCTTTCACGCTCCCCCTCCTCCCTTCCCGCCAGGTGTGAACAAACACTTGGAAATAACTGGTGGATGACCTGGAGGAAATGTCAAAGGCTTTGATCTGTGGTTCTTAAAATGTATTTTTCTGATCTTGTTGGTTCTGAACAACTAGGCTGAAAATCGTATGAGAAAAAGTTCGTTCCTTCTCTTAGCTGGTTACACGGTTTGATCACAGAAGTCCTTCTGGCCAACCGCAAGCAAGCTACCAGTACCTCACTTGGGGGATGAAAGGAAGGTGGCAACTGGGAAGAAAGAGGTACCCAGGCCTGCATTGCTGCTGAGGGTAGAAGAGATTGCCTGGCTCTCTTCATACATTCTTCTTTTCCACAGAGTTGGTATCTCAGGATTCAGGGAAAGGAGATAGTCTTCTTTGCAGAAAAACGTTTCCTAACTCCAATAGCATCACTACCTAGTACGAGAGTCGGGTACCTGGGAAAGACAGTTAAAATTCTCAGGTGGGTGAAGGAGCCACTCCCGTGTATTTGTCAATAAACACTTCCCTTTCTGTTCAGGATGCATACGAAAAAAAACAATAGTTTACTACGTATTAGTGCTTTCAACTTGGTAAAGCGTATCCGCATGTGTTCTAAAGCTCTGTGTTTTCCCCCTTTTTAAATGGACCACCTCTAGAAACACCTTGAAAGCATAAATATTTAGCTTCAGAAGCTCTGGAAATGGCATGGGTGTTCCAAGGAAAAGTAACTAAGTTTCGTCCAATGTCAAGAATTAGTGACAAGGGATACTTAGGTCAGTGAGTTCAGCATATCACTTGGCAAAGTATTTATTGGCCACTTTAGCCAGTATCTAATATGGAGCCTGCTACACAGAAGGCATTTGATAAAAATTTGTTGAGGGACTGAATTAAAATGTATTGTATCCTATGCAATATCCTATTGTATCCTATATCTTTTTCTTCAGTTTCTTCAGCTTTATTCTTGTTTTCTCATGAACGAATTTCCTGATTTTTTTTCTCCGTGTTTCCTTTAATTTTCAAAGTACTCTATAGGCTTGTTGTAAAACAGACAAACAAAAAGCAGAAACATATAAAATAAAAAATTAAAGCCCATCCTTTCCTCTACTCTTAGAGGTAACCACTGTGGACAACATGATACGTATTTTTATTACAAAAGTAGGAGCATACAAAATATATTTGCTCTTCGGTTTATCTTTTTTTTTTTTTTTAAGGATTTTTATTTATTTATTTGACGAGAGAGAGAGATCACTAGTAGGCAGAGAGAGAAGGGGAAGCAGGCTCTCTGCCAAGCAGAGAGCCCGATGCGGGGCTCGATCCCAGGACCCTGAGATCATGACCTGAGCCGAAGGCAGAGGCTTTAACCCACTGAGCTACCCAGGTGCCCCTATCTTATTCTTTTTAATGGTCTCTTTGTATTTGTCAGCATATGTAGCAGACGCTGTTGATGCTTTCCTCATATCCCCTGAGAAACCCTATCACTTCCACATAGAGCAGCCTGGCTTCCAATGGCCAGGGCCCCCATCTTTCTTGGATAGCTCCTTGCAGCCACAAAAACTAATTTGCCCTCGGACAGTTGGTGGCAAGTACTTGGGCCTTAATGTCCCTGTGGAAACAGGCTTTAACAACACCTAAAAGCCATAGGAGTATAAAAACCCCAGTTCCTTGGCCCCTTGGCTGGGACATTTCAGAGTCACGTTCTTTGCACTGTTTATTCCCTTTCCCTGAAAGGTTAAACTCTAGCCATTCCCACGATAGCTGGCTTCACAACAAAGCCTTTATGGGCTCTCTGCACTTCCCTGTATCACTTCCCCATTTCTCTACTTAACACTTCCAAACACCTTGCACTCCAACCCTGCACAAAATCTGCTTCCAAAAGAACATCAACTAAGATAGCATGAATATGCTCTAGTTTATTGAATCACTTTCTTATTAATGACCATTTAAGTTGTTTCTGATTTTCAGTAAAGGTAACACTGCAAGAGAATATTGGTCCATGTGGATTAAGTGTGTGCACACATTCCTGAATTATAATTGCTAGGTTAAAGGGAATCACACGCCTTTGGTATTTCAGAGATACCGCTAAACTGGCCCCCAAAATGGCTTTATTACTAATATCCTTACTAACAATTTATGGGCATACACTTTACCCTACCTCTTGCCAAACTGGATATAGTAAGCATTTTAACTTTTTTTCTGATTATTTAGACAAAAATATATGTATCATGTTTTAATTTGTGTTTTTTAGATTAATTAGGATAAACATGGCAGCATTTTAGGTAGTTATCAGTGGATGGGAAAAAACACACAAAACATACACACCTGGGGTGCCTGGGTAGCTCAGTCATTAAGCGTCTGCCTTCCGCCCAGGTCAGATCCCAGGGGCCTGGGATTGAGCCTCACATCGGGCTCTCTGCTCTGCAGGAAGCCTGCTTCTCCCGCTACCATTCCCTCTGCTTGTGTTCCCTCTCTGACTGTGTTTCTCTCTGTCAAATAAATAAAAATCTTTAAAAAATAAAAAAATAAAAAATAAAAAAAAACATACACACCTAATGCAGGATAAATTAAGGCCTGGATTTCATTAACCAGTGATGGAAAATATTAGCAGTGGTGGGGCGCCTGGGTGGTTCGGTGGGTTAAAGCCTCTGCCTTCAGCTCAGGTCGTGATCTCAGGGTCCTGGGATCGAGCCCCACATCGGGCTCTCTGCTCAGCGGAGAACCTGCTTCCCCCTCTCTCTCTGCCTGCCTCTCTGCCTACTTGTGATCTCTCTCCTCTCTGTCAAATAAATAAATAAATAAATATTTTTTTTAAAAAGATTAAAAAAAATATTAGCAGTGGTGGTGTGGCCACATCGAGTAACGGTGAATGTTCTCAGCTCAGCTTTTCCTGGTCCCCAGGCCTTGAAGTGGGGCACACTATGTCTACAAAGGCAGTCAAGTCAGGTGTGGGAAAATTCAAGTCCTGTTATGCCTTAACCTTACCATAATCAGGGTTCTCATGACCTTCATACACACCATATTTCTGTCTAAAGGAAGGTGTATCAACCATGGGCTTTCTTGGTTTTTGACATAAACTTCACAAGATCAGATCTACCTGAACAATAGCTCTGCCTACACCTTTTCAGTTTTCTAGAAAGCTCATTTCCCTGAAGACCATCCCTTGCCTATGACTTAATACTCTTGTCTGAATGGTTCTGAAATTAAGTGTGGTCTGAAATCCACAATTAAAATCTGTTTCCCTTAAAACATCTGTTCATATGGTCAGTGACGTCTTGTATTCCTTATGTGATTGACCAGTTTCCATCTTCTGTCTGCTTTTCTATTGACCTATTTGTATTTTTGTGTGATTTGTTGAAATTTTTTACATATTGTGGATACCAACCCTTTGCTAGTTACGTATGCTGCAAACATTTTCCCTTAATCTGCTGCTTTTCATTTGCCTTTGTTTATAGTGGTTTTTTGTGGGTTTTTTTGAGTACTTATTAGACACTTATTGATATTAAGGAGTTGTTAACCACTTTTTTAGGTGTGTAAAGTTTTATGATCATGTTTTAAAGAGCCCTTTTCTTGGAGAGATGCATTCTGAAATACAGAAGAAAATAATCCAATGCATGAGATTTGCTTCAAAATGAAAAAAAAAAAACCCAGGAGAGAGCAGATGGGTTGTGGGTACTTGGTGGTCAGGGCTGAGTACTGGGTACAAAGGGTTCACTGCACTAGTCCCGGGTCTGCTTCCAGATGCTCGAAATTCTTCCTGATTCAAAGTCATAGAAAGGGACCAGGCAAGTTCTGACTTCCTACTCCCACTGTCAGTCCAGCCCCAGACTTCTCCCTCTGGGCCAACCCCACAATTTGAGGAGCACTCATGTCTGCTCCCCACAAAAACATCGGCAGGAGAGCTCCCAGGAGAGAAAAATGCTTTAATGGAGTTCCCACTGGCATTTCGCGCTCCTCAAGGGCTCAGTGACTGGCAGCCTTGGTGGGCGCAGTGAAGGATGACCGGACGCGGGAAAGCATGCTCCTCGATGCCAAAGCCAGAAAGCGGGCTTGAGTACCACATCTTCGTGCTTTTGCTTGCATTTGGTGTTGTTTGGCTGCTCCTGGGTTCCATGCACTTTGCCCCTGTTCTGTGGTGTGGCAGGGAGTCCCCAGGCGTGGGGCTGGAGCCACCTGACGGGGCCCACCCACCCGATCTGACCAAGTGTTTACAGTAACTTTTATTCAATCATAGCTGTAGATCTTTCCATTTATGATTTAGGGTTCTGTGTCTTGCTTAGGAAGGTTATTCATTCCAGCCAAAGATCATGAAAACATTCTCCTTTCTTTTCTTCTGGCACTTTGATTGTTTTTTGGGGTTTTTGTTCTTACTGTTGGTTTTATTCATTTCTTTATGTCTAGATCCTTAATCCACTGAGAATTTATTTTTATGGATGATGTGAAGAAGACATCTACCTAGAGAATTTTATCATTTTTGCTGCTACTACAAGTGAGATATTTTCCCCAGCGCATTCTCTGAGTTGTTACTGCTCATGTATAGACTGCACGCTTACTCTGAAGATTGAATTTCATCATCTCCCACTGTCTCATCTCAATACGGACTAGGTCTTTGTGGCTCAGACTGGCCAGCATGCCTGCTATGCAGCTATTAAGGTGTCTCTGTTGGCTTTTGTTTCCTCATCTGTTAAATGGGGAACTTGGACCAAATGCTCTTTGCAGTTCCTTCCTGCATTAATAATGCTAAGGTTTTAAGTAACTTTTTCTTTCTGGCCAAAGAGTAGTTCCATTTTAAAAGGCAGAAAACTGAATCCTGTAGCTCCATTTGCTGAAAGGGACTGAGCCTCTTCACATTTGAAAATGATACGGAGGGTGATGAAGATTGCTTCTCGGCCTTTTGGCTAAGATCGAGTGCGGAGGGTGATGAAGATGAGCATCCCCCGCTCGTGGCTTCAGTACCTTGGCTATTTTTAGCTAGACCTAGCACCTTTGGGAATGGGACACTTGCAATACCGAGCTAAGAGCAGGGTAAGGCAGCTATTCTGCATTTATCTGCTGACTTTCTGTGGAAATATGTTGCTTCTTTCCAAAGAAAGGGCAGGGGTTGCAATGATCTGCTTTTAGGAAACTCTTTTTTTTTTTTTTTTTAAAGATTTTATTTAATTATTTGTTAGAGAAAAAGAGAGAGAGAGAGAGAAGCAGGGGGAGCATCAGGGAGAGGGAGAAGCAAGCTCCCCGCTGAGCAAGGAGCCCGATGTGGGACTATATCCCAGGACTCTGGGATCGTGCCCTGAGCTGAAGACAGAGACTTAGTTGACAGAGCCACCCAGGTGCCCCAGGAAACTCTTTTTCTAGTGACCTGGCATTATAGAGTTGGCTAAGCCTGACCCAGAGGCAATCCACCCATGACCAGGGGCTTCAGTAGGTAACTATGGTAACTAATAAGTAACTAATAACATATACTGTGCTGTCCCCCAAGTGGTTTCAACTATAAATTCATGGGAAAGTTCCATGTTTGGCTATTCAAGAGAAACATGAATATTCACTGGGTGCCAGATGACCTACAATTTCTACTGAACTTCTGAGTCAGCCTTGATTTGTATTATACTGCTATCACTTATTTTAAAATCTCAGCATAGCTAACAGGATACTATGTCATCTACACCATAGAGACAGTTAATTAACATTTGGCATCCTCTAAAGGAGATTCATTCTTTAGAGATGAATACCTATGAAAGACTCTAAATAGAACTCTAAGCAAAAAAGGCTCTAACAAAAGAAGGGTTCCGCAATTTCATCTTTATCTACATTAGCACCAGAGGGCTTGTTAATTTGCATACAAAATTTTGGATGTTCATTCCCACTGGCAAAATGAGTTGTGTTCAAGGTGGGTGCATTGGCTGGGAATACTAGGTCGGCACTTGAGCCTTTGCCCAAACAGCTCAGGACCTTATGCCCTTTGGGATGGTCCAGGCCAAGAGTACTAGTTGACCTGATCCCAACTAGAAGGTCAGTTTAATCCTGCCAGGTTCTAATGGAAGACTATAGTTTGGAAGCAACGATGAGCGTAAAAAATATTTCAAGGGACAGCAACAACAGTAAAGTAATATGAAATATCTATGATTTCTATTGGTGACGAAGACACAAGTTCTGCAGTTGATGGCCTGCGTCATCAGCGAAAGAAAACACTACGTCATTAGTGAAAGAAAACACTAAGCTCATTTAGAAGTTAGTAAAAGTAAAAAAAATTAAGTTAATAAAAAAAAGTAGTAAAAATAATTTTTTTTTCATTCAAAACCATAAAATAAAGTCTCCGGATTCTATTCATGACCCTGAGGGGGCCATAAAGTTAAGATAAAAACTCCTGTGCCCTGCCTAGTAAATGTTTGATTCTAGAGAACCCCCTTCAAAGGGCCTCATTGCTCATGAGAAAGCCAGTGTCCTGACCCAGGGGCCCTCCCTGGGGATCCCAGAGCAGGCTGAGATGCTACGCCCCACAGAGAATCTCCCTGATTCTGTGTTGCTTGTCTCCGTGGTACTCTTACAAAGCCCTGGCAAGAGCAGGTCCCTCATCTATGATGAGTTGTACAAAAATATAGGCACCTTCACTGGGGCATCAGCCTGGATGCAGAGGTTGTCCTTTCTCAACAAATCCAGTTTTTCATAAAGAAGCATAACGGAGACCTCTATCAGACTCCAACACAAAGCACTCATTCACTTTACCACCCAGAGCACTTTTCCCTCACAACTACTGTATTTCTACCTTTTCTTAATTAAATGGACCATTTCATTGGTTCTCCCAGAACTAAGTAACCATCTGCCCTAAAGCTGTTATCCAAGTCTTGCCTCTTGCAAAACCCAAGGCTCACGTAGGGACTTTTTAAAATCTGGGTTTACTGTTGATTTGCCATGTATCTTCTGTTCTCTTCACAAAGATTTCAAAAGTTGCCAGGTTGAAACTCAGTCCCAGCCCAAGCATCCCAAGCATTCTGTGGAGCACATAGTTCAGTCCTGCGAGGATGGCGCAGAGAGATCTCCTTCTCCGACCTGGGTCACCGATGGCCATCCCCCCGACACACACACACCAGCCAGTGCCCTGATCCACAGGCAGGTGCCACTCACAGGGCACGATCTGGCCAAGGTACTAGGAGAGGCTAGGACTGGGGAATGAGAAAGACAGAAGGATGGCTTCCTCCACTTCCTGCTTCTTGTTCTCTCTTACTCTCAGGCAAGGAGGGAACCAGTACCTGAGGGAGCATGTTCTGGGTGACTTAGAAGGAAAGCATGCACAGAATCAATCCAAATGCTTGTGTTGTCCCTGTAGGCACCTCTTTGTCGGACCCTCGGGGTGAGGAGCTGGTGGGAGACCGAGGTGAGGTACAGAGGCTGGAGGGAAGGACTAGGTAGGATCTCCACCTTCGCAGGCCCCTGGAGGCACTCACTTGCCACTGGGGAGGTGGAGTGGGGGGGTAGTGGTTCTGCTATCAGAAGGGGCGGGGAACCAGGCCTGACCTCCCCTGGCGCCACGGCACTCAGCCGGGACAGACTCTGGGCACAGGCTCGCTGCTCCCCTGGGCATTCCTACTTGGGCTGGGGAATTTACTATCATTTGGTCTTGTTACCGAAATGTGGCATGAAAAGAGAATAAGGAGGGGAGACTTTTTGCAGGAAAATGTCCTTTCTTTCCCAGATTCACAGGCTCCTTACCCTTCACAACATCTGACTTGATCCCCCAATGATTTATGAGCTTGGTCCAGAGTCCCCACAGCGGTCTTTCCTCCAGAGGCAGTGCCCTGAGGGAAGCATCGAGATGTTAGCTCCCCCCCCCCCCACCCCCACCCCCAGGTTACCGAGTAGCCACAATTAACCTGTACTGAAACAAAGGATTCCATCTATAGAAACTCATTTGCTTCCTTCTCTGCAGCTGGCTGGGCTGGTGGCTGGGAGCCGGAACCTTCTCAGTCACTTTTTTCTTAAACCTTTCTTTTCCGTCCAGGAAATGACTAGTTCCTTATAAAGGGTATGTTAGGAGCCATCCCAGCAATCAGCTAACTCCTTGTATTTCCAGCTTTTTGTTCCATTAAAATACCAGAAGAATGCTCTCACTTAGGCACTCCCTCTCTGGGGTTGGAAGAGAACCCAGACTAGTTCCAGCCTGAGCCTCCCTGTGGGCTTTGCACACCCCAGCCCACAGTTGCCTCAAGCTCACCACCCCCCACGGTATCGGGAAGCTTGGGGCAAACACCTCGGGCTCTAGCAAGAGCTGGACATCCCCCACCACCCTGCTGCCGAAATATTCATCTCGGAGCTTGGAGTCAGAAGAGCTCTCTCTGGCTGTCTACCTCCCTAGCCGTTTGATCTTGGACGAGCCAGTTAAACTCTCTGAGCCTCAGAAGAGGCATAATGGTAATGAGGTGACCATCTTGGAAGGTTTGCAGAAATCCAACCAAGTGAGTTTTGTAAATGGTGCTTAATAGACTTTCTGAGCCTATTCAAATTTTAGCTGCGGTCATTTCTCAGAATGTTGGGCTAAAAAAGAGCTTTTCACAATTTTCCCCAGGAGGCCAGAATGTAAGCCTCCCGGTGGTGTCAGGAAACCTTTGTCAGTCTCCCAGGGCTTCTCGTTGACGGTGTGAACGCTGCCCGAGGGCTCGAGACACCTACACCTGCCTTCCACACAATCTGAGCTGACAGCATCGCTCAGAGCCCCCACCGTGGTGGTGGTGGCCGGGGAGTGGCAGTCCAGAAAACCCCCCGTTTCAGTCTGACTGAATCCCATGCCTGTGCCCTCTTGCCCTCCCTTTCAGCCCCGTTTCAGGGACACGGTGGTGGGCCCGCGTACCCACAAAGGGTTCGTCTGCAGGCTGCCATCCAGGTGATTGCTTAACCGGAGCCCAGACATCTATTTATCGGCACGTAATTCTTTGCTTTGACAATTGCATCTGAATGTTTTCACACCTGGCTGGCCCTGCTGGAGTTTGTTTGACCACGTTTTGAAAAGTGACTTCAGCACTTGCGGGGGGTAACTGGCACACGGCACCACGGCCCCGGTGACGTTAGGAACCCAGGAGCTGATTTCATTCCTGCGGCTTCCCGCCACTGTGGCTGCTGCTGCACACCCACAAGGCACCTCCAGTCAAGGAAGACACTGGGTCCAGGGGCCTTCTGTCTGACCGGTATGTGTGGGGTGTGGAGGCGGGGTTTTGCTCTTAGACATCCTTCTCAAAATAGCCAGGTATTTTCCAGTGGCTCAGGGTGGAAACAGCTCTGATGGAACGTTGCCGCCTGTGACATTCCTCCGGGTCCAGTGTCTACCAGGTTATTCTGACACAAGCCTTGAGAGGAGCGTGAGCACAAAGACCCCCCCCACACACACAATCCGATGTGACAAGCTGAGGCTTTTTATGCAGAGCCTGCTAAGGCAATGAGGTCAGCCACCAACACTTGATTTTGGCAGAGCCTCAAAGACAAGTAGGGAGTGGGAACACTACATATTGAAAAGTTGAGAAGGTTTCAGGTGCGCTCTGGCTGGAGGTTGTTGGGCGGCGGGGCGCTGGAGGCGGGCTAAGCTTCTAGAAGCAGAGCACATTGTGTGATTGGCTCGGAGAGTACATTTGGCTTTCTCGGGTTGGTCCTGAGTTGCAAGCTTAGGCAACACGGAGGTAGGAGGGTGATGATGGGTGGAGTAGTACAGGGGCTGTGGTGTAGCTTCCTAGAGCGGGTTGCTATAGAAGCTGGGGGTCAGAGTCCAGATTTGACACACGGTCTCGCCACCGTTCGTTCGCATGGTCAGTCTCTCAAGGATCGGAGAATCCTAGTTAGTCTGGATTACCTGGTATTACTTTGGGATGGTTAAACTGCTGCTCAGTAAATAAATGTATGCAGAAGCAAAACAATCCTGGAAACACCCAGAATGCCCAATTTTATAGAGTTAAGAAAATTAAGTAGCACGTATATTGTGCATTGTGTGTGTGTGTGTGTGTGTGTGTGTGTGTGTGTGTGTTGTGCATACATTTTAAAAGTTTGTTTCCGAAGAGACTCTAGTGACAGTGAAAATGTTTACAAATGTACTGCCGGTGCAGCTCCAGACCTGTGTCACGTGGATCGAGTTGTGGAGCTCAGCCCTTTCCTTAATTTCGACAACAACTCATTCACCCAGGGCTTTGAACAGAGCGTGGAGGGATTTACACCCAGCCAAGTGTGCTCAGAAATGAGTATCATTTCTGAGAGTCTCTTGGTCCCCAGGTCTCTTCCAGGCTCCCGGCTTTGGCCTCCTGCCTGCTCACAGACCTCCTCCCCTCTCTCTTCAGCCGTCCTTCTTCTCCGCTCCCGCCCTCAGGAAGAGATACAGATAGATCCCTGTCTATCTTCTTAGGCACCCAATTCACCTCCCTCCAGTCCCTCCTCACAAGAGCCACTCTCCCTTCGCATGTGCACAAGCACGGCCCGCTGTGCTCCACGGGGCCCCCAACAACACAGGGCCCTGTGTGCCCCAGGAGGGGAGGGAGTGGGCGGGGGCGTTTTTGTTTTTTTTTTTTTTCCAGTAACACAGGGTTGTTTGAAGATTAGAGAGAGTGTACTGAAAAGTTCTTAGCAGGGGCGGATTGCTCCTGCTTTATCAAACAGCCCCTGAGTGGGCCTCCTCCAGGTCCTCTGAGCCCTCGGCACTCACAGGTCACAGAGGCCAGCTCCGCAGATAACTCTGTAACTGCTTTTGGTGCAGTTTCATCCATTTGTTCTCAAAGGCTAGGGCTTCCTACCTCTGCCTTTAACCAGTCTTCTCAGTCAGTGGCCCCCCCACACTTTTTTTTTCTAATGTTCATCCAAGACGTTCTATTGCTATCTCAGCACTAATGTTCTGTTGCTCGGTTCTGAAGGTCCCAAGTGATGCTTTTAACTTTGACTGTCGATTTTTTCTCTCTCAGCTGGAGCTCAGACATGTCCAGGCTTATCTAGAGAACCAGTGAGGAGGAGCCTGTGTGTAGGAGGGACCGAGGGGCCAGTGAGGAAGGTCTCTTCCTAAGGGAGACCCCGGCGAACACAAGCTGCCACTGGTGATAATGCCCTTGACTTCTGGGGAAAGGAGTGGTTTGAGCAACAGCTGGTGTGCATCTCCCAGACTGTTCCCATCCGGCGTCCCGAGGATATGACTGAGGCCTAAGGAGCGGCGAAAAGCTGAAGTAGGCACAGTCACACATTTCCCGAAGACACTGGGGGTACACAAACAGCACTTTGGGGAGAAGCAGAAGTGAATGTAGATACGGAACGCTCCTCTGTTTGCAGAGCCAAGGTTCATAGACGCAACTTCAGCAGGTGGATTCCCACCCTGGGAAGCAATAGCCCAGGGAGGCGGCGCCACTGAGGAGCACAAGGCAACTTTCACGGGCAGCCGTAGTGCCCTTGAGACACCCAGAGCTTCGGGAAGTGGCAGCAGTGGTGGCCTCGGGTGACATCTTGGCTCCAAGCAGGAGACAGTGCCACTAGCTTCCTTCTGCCCTGCAAAGTGAACCCTCCTATTCCAGAAGAACTTGGGGTTCCCAATATCTAAGTGCCAGGTTCTCTACTCAAGTCCTAGGCTGCAGAGGTTTCTCCATTCAAGTCCTTTAACTTCTTAAGAACCATGTTTTTTTTTTGTTTTGGGGTTTTTTTTTTTTGCTACTACTGAAAGCCATCTACGTTTTGAAGGAACAATAAAACACTTTCCCTTCCTTCAGAAGCTGGATCTCGGCAGGAAGTCTTGCCTCTGTGTTTCCAAATGCCACTCGCATTCATTCTACGATACCCTGACTCACCAAGTTTCCTTCTGTCTTGACAGTCTGTCCAGCTTGTGGCCCACCCCCCAGCAAATATATGGTCTGCATAAAATATTAATGTTTCCCTTTTCTAGAATCATATCGCGCTTAAAACTCACACTGACACTTAACAACACAGGGCTCTGCTTGGGGGAACCTTAGTTTTTTTCACTCCAGCGAAGGGGGGCTTCTTACAGACCTCCACAAAACCTTCGGCAGCATTAGCCTCAAGTAGGTGACCTACGCATGATTACTGAATTAACGGTCTACGATGCGTTTATGCTCAGGCTGGCCACACGCATGACCCTTTCTTCCCAGAGCAGGTCTGTGGCTAAGGAAACATGGCTGGAAACACTACCGTCCTCTGACTGGCCGGCACTTTTCTCCATGCCCATTAGGAAGGTAGAGGTGCCTGTTGTAGGTTAGAGAGCCAGGAAGGGGTGAGGGAGTCAGGGAGTGGACACAACATTTATTTCCACTTCCTTACATACTGCTTTGTAAATATAGTTAAGTTCTTATCATACGTTTGGGATATAACAGTCCTGTACAGGTAAGCCATAAAGTTCTCCAAAGACAGGGACCATGTTTTCTATAGACGGTGGCTTTATTTAAGCCAGGTCCCGCGATAAGAAGTTGTATTTGTGTAATTATTATAAACTAATGGCGCAACTTTAATTGTATAATTAAATTACGTAGCTTAAGGTACTTTCTGATTTACTGTCTCATTTGCTCTTGGTTATTGTGAATGACCAAGGCTCCAAACACCTGGTTCAGGACTTACTCTACTACCAAATTTGGAAAGAGGTTTAAAAATGCCCCTTAGGGTTCTTTTGTGTTTCTGTGTACCGAGCAACGGTTTTTCTCACTTGCAAGTTAACGCTGGGCACAATGCAGCGTCCGCTGCTAAGAGTGGCACCTTACAAGTGCTACTAATCTTGGTCGGTGTTGTTTACAAGAGGAGAGGCAGCTTCCTGTTTCCTTAGCCACGGTGGCTAGGCAAATGCAGAGTTGTTTACCCTCTTCAACTCCCTCCAGGCACAAACAGAAAATGATCACTGACTTAAAACTACTTACCCAGGACGCCACTCAACCCCCAGATGCCAGAATCGAAGGGTCCATACTTGCTCCAGTCGCTTGGAGCCAGGGTCCCAGCCCTGGAACCAAACCAAATTCCCCAGCTTACCCAGGAAGTCATCAAATTCTGCTGTGGGGGGTGGGGGGTGCGGGGGGAAGCTCAGAGGTAATTCAGCCTTCCTGGGCTCAGAGGGGCAGAACCAAACTGTTCTGGGAGGAGGAAGAGGGGGAGGGAGACTTGTCCTTACCAGAGCCCACCTCTCCTTGAGTTCTATGAGGAAGCTCCAGGCTGCGTTTCCTCTATCTTTTCCAACCTGTCCTTCCCCTCCTTCTACCTCAATGGAAGGGCCTTCTTAGGGTGACCAACTACTGCAGTTTGCCTGAGACTGAAGGGGTCCTCAAGCTAGACTTTGAAGTTTTAAACCAGGAAACTCCTGGGCAAACTGAGACTACTTGGTCCCCTGGGTCCTCTATAGGACTTTACCCCAAGTCTCAACTCTCTCTTCATGGGCTCCTTGGGGATTTCCCTGATTCCATGGCAGCCACCACCCTTGAAGCAAATTCCTCCCTAGATCCCCACCTCTGGTTTCTCCTGAGTCCCACACCAGCACTTCAACCACCAGTGTGATATTGCTGTTTGCACATCTAACTTAAGTTCCATGGGGTCTGAATGACTCAGTACCTCACTCCTCCACTCCACCGACCCTGGCCCCACTCATGTCTCACTATTTCTGTTCTTGTCAACACCACATCGTTGTCCCAGTTGTTCAAGATGTATTTATCTATATTCATTGAGTACCTATTTTTGTGCCAGATTTTGTCCTAGGTTCTGGGGACTCAGCAGTGAACAAAAGTCACTGCTTTCATGGAGCCCACATCCTAGTCAAGGGAGACAGAAAGGAAATAGATACCTAGTCAGCAAGGGGTTATGTACTACAGAGGAAGATTAGCAGGTGTAAGGCATGCTAATGATAGGAGCCACAATAACAGACTGGTTCGGGGGGATCTTTAGGGAAGTCTTTCTTTCTTTCTTTCTTTCTTTCTTTCTTTCTTTCTTTCTTTCTTTCTTTCTTTCTTTCTTTCACTTATTTACATGAGAGAGAGAGAGAGAGAGAGCCCACACGCACATGCGCACACGTCGGGGATGGGAGTGGAAGGGCAGAGGGAGAGAATCCTCAAGCAGCTCAGTAGACTCCCAACTGAATGGGGAGCCAGACCGGGGATTGGGGGGAAGTCACTCCATCACAGGTCTCACGAGTTCATGACCCACACCACAACCAAGAGCAGGTGCATAACTGCTTAACTGATTGAGCCACCCGGGCGCCGCCAGGGAAGCCTTTCTGATGCAATGTCATCTGAGCGGAAGCTTGAAGGAAGTGAGAAATGAACCAGGAACTATCTGGAGTAAGAGTGTGCCAAGTGGAGGGCACAGTGAATTCAAAAGCCAGAATCACTGAGCAGACTGGCGAGGAAAAGAGAGAAACCAGGAACAACGCAGGAGGTGGGGGTCAGGTCCTGTAGGACCTTGTAGATGAAAACACTCTATTTTTTTTTTTACTCTTTTGCCCTTTAATCTGTGGCCAGACCATGAAAATCCAACCTGTGCAGAGTCTTCCCTTTCTAATTCTGTAGCTACTGTCTCACAAAGTTCCTCATTACTTCTCATTGGAATCATGAATTGGCCTCCTGAGAAGTCTTTTCCACCTCCTGTCTCTCACTGCTCTGATCTGACTCCCAACTGCTAAAACCTTCTTGGAGCATAGCCCTGATTGTCATCATCAGAAGATCATTAGCATACATTTATGTAGCTCTGAATCAAAGGAGAGGGACAGACACAGGGGATGTGTTCCCACAACTTCCAGGCACATCTTTGTCAGAAACAGAACTGTCAAAAATATGTTGTCAAACATGTCAGAGTTCTGTTTTTATGCCACACTGTAAAAACTGCAAATTTTTCATCAAAATAAAAAATAAATGGAAAGATGAATTAGTCAGAACCCCTTTGGCTGCCATTAACAGAAACTCAATGCAAGCTGCCTTTATAAAGCTAATGTTTGCTCCTACTGGAAAGCTCTACCACTTCAGGAATGGTTAGTTCCACATGCGCAGCATGGGCAATAAGAAATCCATGTGTGCCCACCTCTCGGATCTGCTGCTTCTCTCTGTTGGCTTTGTTCTCAGGCAGACAGACTGACATACCTTCTCGGCTTCCCAACTCCACTGAAGAAAGAGGATCTCTTTTAGCAAAAGTCCCAGTGCTGACTCTCACTGACCCACCCTGGACAAAGGCCTTACTCCCCAGCCAGTCACTGTGACTTGTTAGCCAAACCTGGGTCACGTACCCGCCCTGGACCGGGAGGTGGGGAAACATGAGGTCATCCTCACCTGGACTACGTGGAAAGAGAATAAATGGTGCATGGTCCCCAAAGACCATTTGGTGCTGAGGGCGGGGGAGGGATGGTAGGTCTGTGAAAACAACATGTGTCCACAGCCAAAACCTAAGGGCACCCTGTTGGTGATCCTTGACCTCAAATGCCTTTGAATAGCCGGTAAGTCTCCACTCTCAAAAAATTTTAATCCTGTTGTGCTGATATTTGATTATTTCAATGATGCTCTTGCTCCATCGTCTTAAATAGCTCCCTACTACCCCCACCCCCACCCCCAGCCAGCTTGGTCTCTTCCTTCTCTAGGTCTACTTCAGTTGCTTGACAACAAGACCTGATGGTGGAAAAAAGGTCTTTGTCTCCAAGAGCAAGCTTTAGATAAACTGAAGCTATTGTTACAGACAGCTATAGTCATAGACACGGGCAGGATTATTGACCCCTAAAATAGCATAGGTAGGTATCTAATGAGATGCTGGTGGGAAAGGAAAAGCCACTCGTGTATACTGAGGACAGTCCCCCACTTCACTGACATAAAAGGAGGGCCATTAATAATCGGAGTTTGAAAACAACTGAGCGAGGTCATATGACTCATTCCTGCCCGGCTTCTGCATTATACTGCTAATGATATGTGCTATATATGTATAATATATATATTATATCACATGAGAACTTTATGGAGTAGGCAGGATTGTCCTCATCCCACACAGTCACAGCTCACAGGGGAAAGGTGAAGTACAAAGATGTTGACCACCTAGCCCGCTGCTTCCCACAGTTAGTTAAGTGGAGGAGACAGGATTTGAACCCAGTGCTCTCCGACTCCTGAGAGCTGCTGTGAACCTAAGCATCCTTCCGTTTCTAAGAAGGGCAGGGTAAGCGCGCTTCTGGGGTAAGTCCACCCACAGCTCGGGTGCACTGGAAACACACCAGGGGCCGCGCCTGCCTCCCAGGCAAGTAGGTGGCCAGACATCACCTCTCCTCCTTCTTTGAGGAGCAGAAAATGGAGGTGAACCAGGAGGTCAATGACGTACACTCAGAAAGGTAGAGGAAGTGGTGGTTGCTCGGTCCTCCTGC
>CM053609.1:91258362-91363783 GCA_028646535.1 Procyon lotor | reverse complement strand
GTTTTCCTCAAGTGTCTCCGCCTCCGTATTTATAACATGAAGCAGGTCGGATTAAATAATCTCTATCGCATCACTGTCATGTTCGGAGCACTTTGGGACCCTGAACAATCTTTATCACTGACTTCTCATACAGGAACATGTTCTCTTCCTACCCTTTCACAGAGGAGGGGCAACAGGCTCTCCCATACAGCAGGTGCCTTCTTCTAGAGGACGAACTGAACACTTCACCTCTACCATCAGGGAGAAACTTGGACGTCAGAGAGGCTATTTGAACACTGTACCATCTGTCGTGAACGGTTCTGGAAGGGGCATTGTGGGCTAATAAAGAGGAGGGCTCTTTAACATGAAATCTAGGCCAGGAAAGTAGGAGCCAAGGCATAGTAATATGAGAAATATACGGTTTTATAAAACTTGACCCGACACGGGTACAGCTCCTAGTTTCCCTCACCTTTTGTAAAGCTTTGGAATAAGTTCTTGAGCCTTTTAATAAAAGAGTGCCATAAGCCACTCTCCCACTGCATTTGGTCTGGAGAGGCAGGTGCATCTGTGTGGCAGAAGCTTTTATAATTGACCTCCTCCTGACCAAGTCACCAGGTTAACCGATGCTCTCTATTTCCTCCATAAAACGTACTGTGCCTACGGCTTGCCAGATGCTCAACTAGCAGAGGCGCTTGCAGGTGCTCTCAGATGCTCTTGGGTGACCTTGGGTGACCTTGGGTGCTGTCGGGTGCTCTCAGATGAGCTTGGGTGCTCTCGGGTGACCTTGGGTGCTCTCGGGTGCTCTCGGGCTCTCTCGGGTGCTTCTGCTCCCACAAACTGAGCTGAGTGCTCACAAGAGGTCAGTGCCTCTTGCTCCCAAACACATTTCTGCCCATTGTCCTTGCCATTCTGATTATGTAATTTAATTGTTGTGAAAATCAATGAAATGTGAGTATGAAGAAAGAGTTCTTGTTCCTCTATAAACTGACATTTTATGTTTTGCAAAGGCTTGATAATGACTCGTCCTCATGACTTGTCCTTTTGTCCTAATGACAAAAAACAAACAAACAAAAAAAAAACCCAACCTATTGAAGTGGCATGGGGAAGACTGGCGGGGGGGAATCATACACATTTTAGTGTGATTCGGTACTTGGATTGCCTTGTGTCTTTAAATTCTCCCTCTACTTCAGAGAAACCTGAACTGGAACTTACAGAAGATTCCAGTAGAACATAAACTCCACAAGCATGGAGACTTGGTGTTGTGTCCCCAGCACCTAAAATATGCTGGCCACATAGAAGGAACACAATAAGTATACATGGGATAAATGGATTGTGAGTATAGTTGATACAAGAAAGATAAAACAAAACTCCAATTCATAGAAGCCTGCACCGAGAAAATGCCTTGATGCAACTTTTACAAAAAATGGTACCTGAACATACCTGTATGTGCTTTAAGTTACAACAAGAAGTCTCAGGTATGTTTCTCACAATTACCCTTTAAATAATGTTTTAAATTAGTGGACCATTTACTGTTTTGATCACATTAGAGACGAGGGCTTTGCCTGTAATTAGAAGCAGGAAAGTGCCTTGGCTACCCAATAGGTAGTTCCTCCCCAGGGCCAAGCACTAGACCAGATCAGGAGATCTTAATGCAGACTTCCCTGAACTCCCTTCTCTAGAAGGTAGCTAGGAAAATCTGCTCTGGTTCAGAAAGGAGGAGACCTGATAGGAAGCAGACTACATCCCTGGACAGGGATTGAATGTCCAGTAGGCACAGACCAGAATGAGAGGCCCTCCCTTTGACACTGTTCTGCACCCCGTGAGTATGAATGATGGTAACAAATGGCTCCCCCATTTCAGTCTGTTGGAGGCTCTTTACATATGGACTTGGAGAACCTGGGTTCAAATTTCTTTGTATTAATTTTGTGGCCTTTAACTAGTCAGCATACTTCTCTAAGCTAAAACTTCCCAAGTGGTGGGCAAGGAATGGGTTTACAGGTGATGAGATATTGCTCTTCTCAATGCTCAAAGGCAGGCAAGCCCTAGGGCAGCCAGAATCTCTGACCTTGTCCCCTCTGGTGCCAACAGCCTCATCCATTTCCTGTGGTGAGATATGGGAATGGGTACAGACACAGAAATAGATTTCTGTATATGTAGATGCCTACTTTTTTTTCAGTTTCCTGTGCGTATCACCATATGGAGTAGGTTGGAAGCACCAAGAGTTGCTGCCTTAGCTCCTCAGCTAATAAATCCAGTCCTGACTTTGTCAACAGGTTGTTGTGAGGATCACATGAGACATAAATGTAAAATGCTTCAAGAGCAATTGGTAGTTGTACCAACAGCTGGCATTGTGATAGACAGAAGCACAAAGAGAGTTTGAACCCATGTTACCAGCTCTCGTTTCCTTACCAGATTCTTCTTCTTTTTTTTTTTTTTTTTTAAGATTTTGTTTATTTATTTGACAGAAAGAGAGCCACAGCAGCAGCAAGAGAGGGAGAAGCAGACTCCCCTCGGAGCAGGGAGCCCGACGCGGGACTACATCTCAGGACCTGAGCTGAAGGCAGACACTTAACCAACTGAGCCACCTAGGTGCCATCCTTACCAGATTCTTGAACCATTGGAGAAACAAGAAAAAGTTGGCAAATCAAGTTCAAACCATTACCCTTATTTCTGGACAAATCCATGTTAGCAAGTGTAACTGTAGGCAGGGAAGCTCCCTAACACTGAACTCCCACCACAGGCCAATTTACCCAGCAGGTCACTCTGGGAAACCACATTCCTTCCCAGCAGGGGAACCTTTGTCCCTAGAAATGTAGAGCAGGAAACACATCCCTGGGGGCAACTTACTCCCAAAAGAAAACGAAAGCGAGGAGGTGAGGACTGGTCCCTGAGCATCAGGTATCTTCTTCCAAATGTGGCGCTCAGCTCTGTCATTCCACTTCCCCTGAGAAGGAGTGTGTGGAGGAAGGCAGGAAAGGCAGGAGTGTTGCACCAACAGAGCCCCCCCATGAGGAAGAATGCGCACCAGAAGCCCCGTGTTGAGATGTGAGAGGAAACCGTGGTCTGCTTTGCCTGCTGTTTCCCGGCAAACATCGTCTGAGGCACTGGACCAATGCCTCACCAACTTCTTGGGTACAGACAAACAGGAAGTGGGGGCCCATGTTTGCCAAGGCAGATCTAAAGGCAGAGGCCCTGGAGATGGTTTCCTAATCCCTGTCAGATCGTCTCTGTAAGGTAAGGACTGTGTTTCTTTCAATCATGTCTGTAATAGTTCACCTAGCTGAACTATCAACTCACAAAGGCAGGGACTAAGAACATCACTCACCAGTGTATCTGCAGTTGCCAGCCCGTTCTAGATGGCTGGCAAGGACTAATAGATTCAGGAAAGAATGAAGGAACGGGTGACACAGCACAAGAGGAAGTATACTCAATACATGGCTTAGATGGGACAGCGTGACCTTCACCTGCCCTGTTCACCTTGACCAATGACCTCTCCTCACTACTTTCAGTCAGGTTCAGACCGTGCACCTGTTTCCATGTCATCGGTAGCTTCTGCTAATATTGAAAATCCCCTGAGGACTTTCCACCTGTGAAAATAAACTCCTGTCATAACAAACAAAAAAGCAATTTAGAGGAGAGAGAACTTTCAAAATTCTTTAAGCCAACATGTGATTTTTTTTAAAAGCACTTCACCTGATGAACTCTCCGTCCAGTGCATGGCGGTGAAATTGTGTACGTGAAAAAGCCTCCCCATGTCAACGAGGGGGCACCACTGATATCCACGTATGTGATTGGGGTCCTTCACATGTAGTATAGGATAAAAGGTTCCTAAGTACTTGTTTTGTGCCGAATTATATCCCACAAATTCAGAAGTCAAAGTCCTAACCTCAATGTATGAATTACCTCAGACATCTAAGTTACCTCAGAAAGTAACATTATTTGGAGATGAATTTTTAAAGAGGTGGTTAAGGTAAAGTGAGGACATTAGGATGAGCTCTAATCTAATATGGTGTCTTTAGAAGAGGAAATTTGGACACACAGAGACATCAGGCATGTGCACTCCCAGAGGAAGACCATGGGAGCACCGAGCAAGGTGCCCATCTGCAAGATAAGGAAAGAGGCCTCAGGAAAAAACCAAACCTGTCTGCATCTTGGAATTTGAACCTCCAGACATGTGAGAAAATAAATATCTGTTGTTTAAGCCACCTAGTCTTTCATTATTTCATTATGGCAGCTCTAGCAAACTCATACAACGTTTATTGCAGAATCCTTCATTGCGGTGTTACCACAAAGATGTGTTGGTGCAACACACCCAGGGACTCACTGGGCACTGGGTAAGGGGGATTGCACAAGAAAGCACAATGGGCAGATAACACAAGTGATCTGCTAATGCTAGAAGGAAGCAGCTGGCAAGACTTTAGAAGTCTCGGGAAACTGGCACCCCTTGACACCTGCAGCTAAATTTTCTTACCCCTAAAAAGTATTCTTTTTACCTTCTCTCCCCGCTCTGCCTGCCCTCCCTCCACTCTTCCCTATAACCACTCCCCCTACTGCCACCACACCTGTGCTCTCCAGCAGGCTTTTTGACATCCATCTCTCCCTGCCTTTGCTTAATAAGAAATAAAATGGTTGTCTGTTTTGTCTGTTTGCTTGTTAAGGCTTTAGGGAGATTTTCCCAACTGAAAGTCAGGCAAATTTAAAAACCTGTTTGGGAGGGTAAGATTTTCAACTCGGCCTCCACAATCAGGGAATATGAAAAGCAACCAGTTCTGCAGAGGTATCAGGAAGGGTTTCTGTTAGGAGGGAAAACCACGCACATGGCCTGGTTGGGAGTCGGCTCATCTCTAGGGATCCAGGGGGCACAGCAGACCCGGCTCTGGGAGGACCACCCATCTGGGAGGAGCCGTGAAGGCAGCTTCCTGGAGTGTGGACAGGAGCCCGCCTCCAGCTACAAGGGGGCATGCTGTTGGCCCCCTCCCCTAACTCTGTGGACTGGGCCCTGCAAGACCTAGGGTTAAGTCACATCCCTCTGGATCTAAACTGTAAAAATTTCTGTTTCCTGAACAATGAAATAAGATTAGAGATTAGTCATTTTCCATTGTTTTTAAGTGTGGAAAGAACTACTTGGACAAAATCTTGTATATAAGTTTATATTAAAAACCAACAACGTGCAGCTGGGCTCCTTCCGGGCTGGGACCCCTGGGGGCCGGGGGCCGGGGGAGGAGGAGCCTAACTTGCTCTCACTTTGCCCAACCCCTCAACCGCTTCCTCCTTCAGGAAGCAACCAAGGACTCCCAGGACATCTCCTTGGCTAAAACAGACATGATTATCTCTAGGGCCGATGTGCAGGGAAATGCCTCCCAATAGTCTGGGGATTAGGGGCTGCTGATTTATAGTGTTTGCTGATTTCTGTGGTGTAAATATCACCACTGTGGCTGCACTCAAGTCACTAATGTCCCATCACCGAACACAGAGCCGAGCATGCTAAGTAGCATAGCATGTGCTATAGTAATTAGGAGGCAATGAGTTTTGAGTATTTAGTACCTTCACTTTTAAAATAATTTGTTTAATTGTTAAGTTTATATGATGCAATTTTTGATAATGGCTGTGTTAGCAATTGGCTTGCAAAATTCCAGAAAATTTAGCCATCAGTTCTTACCAGTTAGGATGAGCCAGCTCTAGGATACCACTATCTAGGATCTTTTTAGCACCAACATTCTAAACCTTGAAACTAAAGCAGAAGCCGCTTGAAGCTAGAAAGGGCTAAGTGGAATAATCCTAGGGATTTGGGAACTGTGTTCAGGAGGGGGCAGAAAAACATGTTTTCAGTGTAATATTGAGCACAGAGCACAGAACTAAAAAATAGATGGTCAGCCAATGAATGATACAATGAGCCAACGGGGCAATGACCCAACCCACACACAGTAGGCTTTGTCCTTTGAGTTATTTTTTCAACCAGCAGTGGGGTGGGTTTATATTCATCCACCCACATTATGTCATCCAGCCTTCCATGGGACAGGTGGCACCAACCGTGGCCAAGAGGTATCACTAAGTTAATGAGGTCACGGAGAGCCTACAATAGGGACGTCATGTGATACACAAGCTGGTCACGGCCAACCATCCAGGCATGTCCAGAGGCCTGCATGGACTCTGCCTAGACTTCCAGGCAGCCATGGTCACTCTTGGGTGGGCATGATCTTATTGTAAGTATCTTGCTCTTCTTCCTGGTTACTATCTCCCTGAAAATTAGTGTTTAATCCAGACTTTTGTCCTTCAGTTCTTCCCAAAGTCTTTGAAAACAATACAGGTTAAGGAGTTAAGAGCCGTGATTCTGATGGAACCAAAATTCTAGTTTTGTCACCTAACTAATTATGTGACTTTGGGCAAACTGCTTAACTTCTGTGTATTTCAGTTTCATCCTAGATAAAATGTAGATGATAAAAGCACCTATTTCAAAGCATTATTGGGACACCTGGGTGACTCAGTCGGTTAAACATCTGCCTTCGGCTCAGATCATGATCCCAGAGTCGTGGGATGGAGTCCTGCATCAGGCTCCTTACTCAGCGGGGAGCCCATTTCTCCCTCTTCCTGCTTCTCCCTTTGCTTATGTGCTCCCTCTCTTTCTCTCTGACAAATAAATATATAAAATCTTTTATAAAAAAAAGCATTATTGGGAAGATCAAATGAGTTTCATATACATAAAGTACTTAGAACAATATTTGGCACATCGAAATGCTACTTAAATGTTAGTTATTATATTATTACATATAATATATAATATATACTTATATGTAATTATTACATATAATTCTAGAAGAACTAAATGAATGAATGCAGGTGAACAAATGCATGGGAAAGTAAAGCCTGAATGCATGTGCAGTGAGATCCTTCTGGAAAATAAATGCCAAGTATATATTTATAGTAATTATAATAAATAATAGCGGTAACCTAAGCTAGCATTTATTGTGTTTAAAATGCATTTTATAAGCATTGTTTCATTAATTCCTCATAAAAATTCTAATAGGAAGGAACTGCCTTTAGCTGTATTACACAGATAAGAAAACCCTGACTTGTTGAAGGGCACGAAACTCGCCCAAGACCACATAGTTAAAGACTCAAATCCAGGTCTTTTGACTCCGAGCTTGACCTCTTAACCACCTTACCCATCAGCCAGCTCCTAACCTCCAGCCCATATGCCTTCCCTCCTCAGTACTGCATCCCACTCCTACCTTTTCTCCCATCTCACTCCCCATGTCTTCATCTATCCCTTCAGGTCTATCCAAGACTTCTGTCCTTTCTGAAGACTTCCCAGACTGTTCCCCTTAGTATGATGCTCCCAGCGCTTCTGTATACAGTGTGTCCCTCGCTCTCTACTGCCTGTGGCTGTTACCTTAGACTCTGTCTGTATCACACAAATAGCTGTGTGGAGATTTTGCAAGATCTAGGCTGAATTCATGCCCAAGCTAAGACATGTCCCAAGCCCCATGACACAGGCAATCCCTGCTGAAAGCTGCCCTATCTATGCATCAGGGTTCTCTAGAAACTGCACTCTACCTGCTAGTTCTAGTGTCAGGAACTATAAAATGGGAATGATGAGAAGTTCAGCTGGCTAGATCAAGCCCAGCTTTCACCAAGCACCCTTGACTTCTCTCAGTCATGGGCTCAATGGTGCAGAGAGAAGGACGGAGAGCTGAAGTCAGCTACAAAACAGACAAGTTGAGGGGCACCTGGGTGGCTCAGTCAGTTAAGTGTCTGACTGTTAATCTCAGCTCAGGTCAGATTTCAGCTCAGGTCTTGATCTCAGGGTCATGAGTTCAAGCCCCAGGTTGGGTTCCACACTGGGTCTGGAGTCTACTTAAAAAAAAGAAAGAAAAAGAAAAAAGAAACAGACAAGCTGTTTCAAAACTTTTTTTTTTTTTTCAAAAAGAAAAGAAAAAGACAAACAGGAAAGATGATCCAGTTTCTACCTTCAAGGTGCCTACTGCCTGCTCACAGGTGCAAAACCCCTTTAAGAGCATCTACAGACCAACTCACAAGACCACACGAAGGTAGTACAGAGTGCAGAGAAGTGCTGAGGGGACAGGAAGTTCAAAGGAGTGCTCAGAATGCAGTGGAACCCTTCAGGGAGGGTTTTCTAGAGAGAGCGAGTAGATTTTATAAAAATTAAAAACGGTATTTCTTTGGTACAAATGCAGTACATGCCCATGACAAACAAATCAGAAAATACAGACTAGCAAAGAAAAGAAATGTAAAAACCCCCACCTACAATCTCGCCCACCCAAAGACAACTTCTATTAACACCATCAACACCTTGACAACCAGATTTTGCAGGAGACAATGAGCAGAGCTGAAGCTCAGATTGTGTATTTGTGTGTGTGTGTGTGTGTGTGTGTGTGTGTGTGTAGCTGAGGGGTGGTGGGGAGCCGAGACAGTCCTGGCATTTGAGTCTATGCTGCAGAGTAAGTGCTAAGAGATCTAGGATTGGGAAGTATAGGGTTCAAGAACAGACTAACAGAAGATCTCTCGGATTAGGCAGAAATTTGAAGCTGGCAGCAGTAGCAAGGAGCTCAGCTGAACAGTGGCCCAATTAAAATAATCATAACAACAGTAATGGGGAGCATGTGTTGAGTGCTTCCCATGTGCATGGTACTATGCTAAACACTTCACATCCCATCATCTTCTATAAACCTCATGGCCATGCTATGCAGGAGATACTCTTATCACCGTTTTAGGTGGGTAAGGAGTTTGCCCAGACTCACCAAGCCATACACCAGTGTTTCTTATAGTGTGCTTTATAGATTTCTTGCATCAGAATGCCCTGAGGTATTTGGTAGACCAATCAAGACAATTGGAGTCAAAAATCCCCACACATGTTTGCTTTGAGGTTTAATTGAAAGTCATCTTCAAACTGATGCTTCTGGTCAGAAAGTCACAAATGAGCATGCCCAGAAGATACCTAAAAAACGGGGAAATGCCCAGGGCTGTCTTCTGAGTAACCCACAGTCCCATTGGCTTCCAGAAATGCTCTGAGGATGACAGTGAGAATGAGGAAGGGCCCAAGATCTGGTCCTGTGGGCTCTACAGATCTTTCTTGTCCTTGAGTTAATCATCTAGCAACCACCAAGCCTCGAGAGAGCCTTCTGCAGGAGGTAAGGCAGCAGCAACAAGACAGTGCAGGCCCATGATTCAAAACCACCAGAGGGAACAATCAGGATCAAGGAGCAGAACCAGGACTGGGAGATTAGGATGGTATGGGAGGGCTGGGAACAAAGAGCCCACGCCCTGTTGCTGTCCCCTTATATCTTCATGTGACTTTAGCCAAGTCCCCTGGCGTTCTAACCCCAGGGCTCTTATCTGTTGATTTAGGGAGTTGGCTTTAATGGTCTCAAAGTTCTTTCAGCTATAGGTAGGAAGATTCTATCTAAATCCAGCTTGTACTTCTGCTGCCCTTGTTTACCTGGGGGCAAGTCCAGAAGCCCTGGAGTCCTACAGTCCGCTGGAGGGTGCCTGCAGATACCAGCTGACCTGGACCACCAGGCCATAAGAAAGGTGACCTTCATCAAGGAGGCTGGGGAAGACCAGGAGTGGCTCCAACCCTGGGCGACCTACCAGCACCTGCCTACATGTGGAACAAGTCAAAGACCTTTCATGTGCATTGTCTCGTTTGATCCTTCCCACTTCCTCGTAGGTTAGCATTTATTGTAGCCCCAGGTGTGACCACAGGGCAGAGACAGAATGCTAGGGGGATGAGAATGTATTTTCAAGAACACCCAGGTACGAGGCAGGAAAGAGGCAGCTGGGAAGAGGCACCTTGTGGCCAGGCTTTCAACTCCAGACCACGAGGCAGGTTTTGCAAGCTACCAGGAAAGTTTCCCCCACAGCGTTCAGGATACACCTTCTTTCTCTTTGTCCCACTCTCATTGGTTGGGCTGGCTGCCACTCAGCACAGAGCCAGCCCTCTATTGGGCTGAGTTCTCCCCTGTCACCTCTGAAGTATTTGTGACAAGATAATTGCCATATTAATAAATTCACTGTATTTTTCCATTGCCTTCTCTTTCCACTGCTAGTCAGACTTTTTGTTTTTTTCTTGCCTTGGGAATTCTTACAGGACTGAAAGCAGAAGCTGCCTGAAGCTAATAGATCTTCCTGTCTTGGTAGAAGCCCTGGCTCACTGAGGAGATGATGCAGACACCCTGCGGGAGAAGGGGGATGGAGGAGGGAAGGCTTTGAAGGACAAGGAAAGAGAAAGAAGTATGCTCAGAGACCAGAAAGTTAGAAAACTACTCTGATTGTGAGAACAGAACCCATCAGAGTCTTGGGTAAGGGCCAGATCTCAGAGGACACCAGGCTTTAGGCATTGGGTTTTCAGCCTCAACAAAGATTCCTGGACCCCAAAGTCAGACTCAGAAACATTAAGATCACAAAACTCAATAAGATCTGAGGCAAAAGGAAAATTCAGTGTGGACTACCAGCAGGTGAATAGGGGGGAAGCCTCGATACTTTTGCCCAATTGGGCACAATTTTGGGGGTGACTGAGCACCCAGAATGATAGATTAATTATCTGCCCACTGAACAGGATTGGGGGCTCAGAGTCAGATTTACTTTGATTAAAGGGAAAAAGCAGAGGAAAACGATATGCCTAGCTCAATTGGTTTATAAAGTAAGAGTCACACCTGATGTTTCTAGAAGCATGAATGACCCCATTGTCCTGGGACCACCAGCCTGTGAGCAGTTACGTCTCCTTAGTACCCAAATCTTATTATCTCTAAGCTCTCCCCAGCTTCTGTAAGAATTCCGGTCCAATGCTCAGGTGGTTACAGTGCTTTAGCCACAAGTCATAGAAAACCCAGATTCAATCATACAAGGAAATTCATCATATCACTAAAGGGAATTGCAGAAGTTGTGGGCTCCAGGTGTATGTAGTACAATGAGCAGCTTGAGGTACCGAGGACACAGGTTGTCTTCATCTCTCTGCTTTTCTGTCCTTAAAATGTTGCCTTTGTCCTCTAGCAGTTCCCTTTGTAATAATAAGATGTTTTCACCAGACACAATAACGTCTAGAGGAAGAAAAGGACACTCTTCCTGTATCTGCTTCTTAGAAGCACAGAAACTTTCCAAAAGTCCCCAGTAGAATTCCATTCATGTCTCATTGACCACAATTAGGTACATGCCTGTTCTTAAACCAATCTCGACAAGGGGAATGGGGTTGCTGTGGCTGGCTTGAAGGGAAGCTGAGACTTCATCACAAAGAACACTGATACTTTCCATGTCTCATGTACAGACTTGCTCACTATAAGGTCACACAGACACCTCCCCTCCCCATGGTTGAGTTCCGGTCCTTCTTTTATGTTAAATGCTTTCTCCGGGACCCTAGCATCTCCTAGAGAGTGGAAGTCTCTCAGATTTTCTTATCTAATTCTGGATCTCAAATGCAAATTCTGCTCCAGCTTTCTTTCGCAGGGGATTCTTTGGCAGAAACCGTTCCTTAGAGGAACAACTCTTTAGAGGAACACCTTTTGCCAGACAAATCCAACTGTAGCTTGGCTTGGCCCAGCCAAGATCTCCATCATGTGGTTGCTTCCAGCTTGTGCCCCAGACCTCATCCTGTCTTCTGTGCCCAGGAGAGCCAAGCTGGGCCACCAGCATGCTGCACCAGCCATGGCAGCCACACCGGGAAAAGACTAGCTGTGCTAGTCTTTTCTCAGAAGAAGGCTGTAAATATGGCATCATGATTTCCCCTTTACATTATTCAGCACATTGATATTAACTCCATTTTACATCAGAAGGAAGAGATATGGAGTGGCAAAGTAGCATACTTCAGGTCACTCAGCTAGTTAAGCGTCAGAGCCAGGAACATTCTTTTTTAAATTGTATTTGTTTATCTGAGAGAGGAAAGAGACTGGCAGAGAGAGAGGGAGAAGCAGGCTCCCTGCTGAGCTGGGAGCCTGATGCGGGGCTCGATCTCAGAACCCTGGAATCATGACCTGAGCTGAAGGCAGATGTTTAACCACTGAGCCACCCAGATGCCCCAGCTATGAACATTCTTATACAAGTCTTTTTGTGGACATATGTTTTTATTTCTCTTAGGTAAATGCCTAGAAAGTGAATTGCTGGGTCAGAGTATGTGCATAAGCTTCTCTAACTATGAGAAATTGGCAAACTATTTTCCAAAATAATGTATAAGTGTTCCAGTTGCTCCACAGCCTCATCAACACTTGGTGTTATCAGCCTTTTATTTTTAGCTATTCTAGTGGCTGTATATTTGTTGCAATTTGCACTTCCCTGCAGGCTAGTGATGCTGAGCCCCCTTTGATGTGCTTATTAGCCACTTGTGTATCTTCTTTTATGAAGTATCTGCACATTCTCTTTAAACTGGGTTACCTTTTTTCTTATTAAGTTGTAGAAATGCTTTATATTTTGATAACCATTCTTTCTTTTGCAAATACTTTCTCCCAGGCTGTGGTTTGCCTATTCATTTTTCTCAAGGGTGCAGAAATTTTTAATTTCATGCGGTCTAATAGATTGCTATTTTTCTTTCATAGTTATTGTTTTCTGCAAGTTGTCCCAAAAAACCCTTTGACTACTCAAAGGTTGTGAAGATATTCTATTTATCCTTCTGGAAGCTTTATGGTTTATCTCTTACATTTAGGTCTATGATCTCTCTCAAATTAGTGTCTGTGTATGGTGTGAAGTGCAGGTCAAAGCTCATGTTTTTAATGTGCAAATCCTATTCCAGCATCATTTGTTGAAAAGTCAACACATTCCATAGAAGTGAGTTCGCCATGCTCAAAAATTACTTAGCCATATAAATGTAGGTCTTTTTCTGGACTTTCCCTCAGTTTTGATCTCCTTAACTATCCTTACCCCAATACCCTAGTCTTGATTACAGTAGCTTTACTCTAAGTTTTGGACTCAGATAGTTTGAGTTTCCCCATTTTGTTCTTCTTTTTCAATATTGTTTTAGTTATTCTAGAATCTTTCCTTTCTTACACATTTTAGAGCCAATTTAAATACACACATACACACACACACACACACACACACACACACCTACTAGGACTTTGGGATTTCACTGAGTTAGGTAGGTGTAAAAGGAAAAACCTAGTTTTCTAACTATGTAAACAAAAATCCAGTTCTTCCCTACCATGTCTTTCTTCCCTGTGAGTCTACTTTAGACAGAACAGTTCACTTGTGACCCTTCTTTTCACCAAATGTGTAGGGGTCCCCCTCCCCGACAATAACAAGCAAGTCTGACATTAGCTGAGTATCCTACAATTTAACTCAATTCTGACACTACCTGCCTGGAGATAGCATCAGATTAGGGCTCCAGTCCCCAAGACTACTCCCCCCACACTCCCTTCAGACACTAGTTAAAACCTGGACTTCTTAGTGACTGCTATGAATTTGGAGCCTCCAAAGACCCCTTTCTCAGGCTTGATTAATTTGCTAGAGCAGCTCATAGAACTCAGGGAAACACTTACTTATATTTGCCAGTTTAGTGAAGGTTATAATAAAGGAGACAGATGAATAGCCAGGTGAAGAGAGTCTTAGCACAAGGTCTGAGAGGATGTTGAGTACCGAAGCTTCTGCCTCGGTGGAGTTGGGGTGAACCACCCTCCTGGTGTGAATGTGTTCACCAGTCCGGAAGCTCTCTAAACTCCACACTGTTGGGATTTTATGGAGGCTTCCTCACCTAAGCATGATCAATCATTAACTCCATTTCTAGCGCCTCCTCTCTCAGGATGACGAGGGGTAGGGCTCAAAATCCAAGCTTCTAATCAGGGCTTGGTCTTTCTGGTGATGAGGCCCCATCCCAGGGACCACCCAGAGTTGCTTCATCAAAAACAGACAACACTCCTAGTTTTCTTATCGCTTAGGAAATTACAAAGGTTTTAGAAGCTCCATGCCAGGAACCAGGAAGAACTCCAAATATATATTTCTTATTATAAAGCACAACATGCTTCAACTCCAATATGTTTCCTGCTGGTGTACCAAAGCTCTCTAGCTTCTTTCTTGTCACAAAAGAGAAGGATCCCTCCACATTTTGAGGGTTAACTTCTCTGCCAAACTTTTGATTTCCTCTCAGTCTGGCTCCTCTTTTCCTCTTGAATTAAATTCGAATGACCTTTAGCACCCACTCCACCCCTGCCTTCCCCTTCCAGGATTCTCTCCAGTCACATACATATACCTACCGCCTTCCCTTTTCACATGTCTGCTCATTTCTTTAATCCTTGTAGTAGAGAGTCCACTTTCTATCAGTTTCCAGACCTTCTCAATTATGAATAAACCTCAATTTGCCAGACCCAGTACCTCAGGTTCTCTTCTCTGTGATGCAGTGCTCAGGTGACTTCCTCTCTCCTTGATGGAACTCTCTTTTCCTGTGACTCTTTTTCCCTCCTTTGTAGCCATTCCTGCCATTGTTTGGTGGCCTCAAGAGAGACTACAATCCATCAAATATTCCCAACTTCCTACCTGCAAATCTGAAAAAAAAAAATCATCATTTTTCTGGTCAAAATGGAACCTTTCTCTCTTCCTTGACCTGCAGCAGTTCCTCCAACCTGAAGGAAATCCCATTTTTCCCCACCTTCTCTGGAGCCTCTCTCTAACAATTAGCTTTATGTGTTCTTGAATCTTAAACCTCTTCTGTTCTGTTCTTCTTTCTCAACATCATGAAAACATTGTCTCCATCTTTTTTTCAAAAATAGCTTTATTTTCACCTCCTGTTACACCTAGCACACAGTGAAACTTTCTAAAAGAGTTGCGTGCACCCATTGTTTTCCTTTACATCGTTTCTGGTCACTCCTCAGTCCTCTGAAATGTGGCCTTTGTTCACCCTGGGAACAAAGTATAGTAAAAAAACCTCACCAAGGTTACCAATGATCTCCTTGTTGCCAAAATCCCTTGGAGCTTTGTGGCCCCTGTTATTCTTGATAGCACTGACATTGTTCACGACTTCCTTCTCCTGCATCCCCTCCCCATGACTGCTTCATCCCTATACCGTGGACAAGTCTCTTCTTTGGATTCTGTCCTGGGCTTCCTTCTTTTCTCACTTTCCCTGAGTGATTTCACTTACTCTTTTACTCCACCAGTATTTATTGAGCACCCACTGTAAGTAAGGCACTGATCTAAGCCCTGAAGATATAACAAGTGCCTACTCTCATGGACTTGACAGTTGCCAATGGTGTCAATTCCATCTGGATCCTGATGACACATAAATTGGCCTCCAGCCCAGATCTCTCTCTTTTGTCTACTTGGTCTGCTTGGCTTTTCCATATACACCTCACACTCAGTATTTCCAGAACTAAAATTTCCATTCTCAGCCCACCTCCAGACCAGCTCTCCTCTTCCTATCTCGGTTACACAAGCCACAAAGTGTTCATCATCTTTATTCACCATCTTTGAGTCTTTACTTTCCTTCTCCTCCTAATCTAATCAGTAACCAAGTCCTGTCAATTACCTTCTAATCCTCTGAGGTGCTTCTGGAATCCATCCACTGCTCTTCATGCTCCATAATATTGTTCTAGTTTAGGCCAACATCACCACCCCATGGATCCCCAAAAGGTCCCTCCAGTTTTGATCATTTCCTTACCCTACCCCATCTTCAATCTGTTGTCTATACTCTGGCCATAGTCATTTTCTAAGATAACTCCGATCACAGGACCTCCCTGCTTAAAATTCCTTGTTGCCTTTAAAATAGAAGCCAACCCCTTTAACAGGGCCTAGAGAGCTCCTTCCTACATTTCCATCCTTTCTCTCCCCACTACCCTCTTCAGTCTCAACCCTCCTGCCACACAGACTTTCTCTCCCAGTGCCTGGGTGTGCCATGTTCCCTCATACCTCTGAGCCTTCGGAAATGCTCCTCCCCTAGCCTGAAACACTTCCCCACTTGAGCTTCCCCTTTTGCCTAGCTAACTGCTACCTACACCAGTCTCAACCTAAACATTACTTCTAGAACACTTTCCTTAAAATCTCTAGTCTATATGTCAGTGCTACCCTGTCCTTTCCACTCTAGTATGATTTTCTAATTTCTGTTGTTATTCTTTGTGCCCTTTCCCCCATTAGACTTTAAGCAAAAGGAAGGTTACTACATGGTCTATACATATCACTCTTGCTGTGTTGTTGCATTCCCAACTTTTAGAAAGTATCAATCAATACATATTTGTCAAGTACATGAATAATTCCTTGCCCTTCTTCTGCTTTCTAAATCTAGATATCGTTTAAGATTCATGTCTCCGGGTTTTACTCAGTTTCCTTCTTTATCATTGATTCCTAGGATTCAACTATCAGGTCCGTGTGAAGAAGTCTCCAATCTATCAACAGGCTGGATATCTTTGAGCACCAAGTCTGCATTTCCAACATTATGCTAGACATTCATGCCTGTAAGTTTTTTTCATCATCGCAAATAAAAGATATAAAACATTAAAAGCATGCAAGGATATGTATTCAAGGATGTGTAATGCAACACTGTAACATTACATTGTTACACTTTAACATAACACTGTAACATAACATTACATGTAAGAACATTACATGTAACATGTAAATAACATTGTAACACTGTAACATGACATTACATAACATTGGAAAACTGTAAACAACCCAAATGCCCATCAAAAGAGAATTGAGTAAATAAATTCCAATACTACTACTATAAAGCCTTAGAAACTAAAAAGATTTATAGACTGACATGAAAAGATGTTCTTGATATACTGTTAAGTAAAAAAAGCAGGTGTCAGAATGATGAATATAGTTTAGTTTCATCTTATTCAACTATCCAGCATGCATACATTGAGCATCTACTACATGCCAGTTTCTATTCCAGGTGCTGGGAATGTGCAGAGAACAAGACAATGTCTTTGTTTTCACAGAGCTTTCTAGACAGACAATAAGCCAATTACATATATGTGAAATGTCAAGTAATGGTAAGTGCTATGAAGAAATAGCATTGCGGTACCTGGCTGGCTCAGTCAGTAGAGCACACCAACTTTTAATCTCTGGATTGTGAGTTCAAGCCCCACATTGGACATTAAGAAAGGGAGAGAGAGAGAGAGAGAGAGAAAGAAGAAAAAAGAAAGAAAGAAAGAAAGAAAGAAAGGAAGGAAGGAAGGAAGGAAGGAAGGAAGGAAGGAAGGAAGGAAGGAAGGAAGGAAGGAAGGAGAGAGAAAGAAAGAGCATTATGAGATATGCTAAGTAGGTGGCCAGGGAAGGTCTTTCTGAAATAGTGACAGTTAAGCAGAAACCTGAATAAAGTAAGGATGGGAAACTTGTATTTGGGGAAAGGACATTCTAACCAGAAGGATCAGCCATCACAAGGCCTGTCATAGTAGCAAATTTAGCTGGCTTTAGCAGCAGCAAGGAAACCTGTGCTACCAGGACAAAGTAAGGGGAACAGAGCGGTGGGACATGGGGCCACACAATTCACCTGGGGCCTGGACAAGGCAGGGGCTCTAGAGTCCATTGTAAGTGTAATGGAAAGGCAGTCCTTGGAAGTGTGTCTGTTATGTTAGTGTTTCATTGAAAAAAGTTGGAAAAATATATACCAACTCTTATCAGAAATATCTCTAGGACATGGGGTTACAGGAGACTTTCATTTTTTAAACTATACCCTTTTGTCGTGTTTGAATGTTTTATAGTGAGTGTGTATTCATTTGGTAATCGGAAAAGGAAAGGATGATTTAAAAAATACGTGCCTACCCTTGACTCATCAACTCCCTTTCGAGAAAAACATCCTTAAAAAAAATTAAATTCTTGAAAATGTGTGTATAAGGATGTTCATTAGAGTGTTATTTACCAAAAATCAGAACTAACTTAAATGTTCGACAATAGGGAATTGATAGAAAAAATTACGGTGAAATTGTTCAATGAAATCATAGGAGCCCTGACAAAGTCTGTCAGAGAATATCACCCCAGGTTCAAAGCCTAGTTCAATTCTCAACTCTGAAACTTTTTCTGGACACACCTGCCTAAAATGATCTCCTTCCTTCTTGAAGTTGATTTGTGCCTACGGTCTATCGCACTCCCCTAGCCCTTACCCCACAAACTATTCCATTATGGAACAACAAATGTAGTTCATACTTGGCTCACCATAAGCTTTGCTAATGGAAGGAGAGCAGGAAGAACATTCCAGACAATAGATAATTCATGCCTTTGTAAATGCATCACAACATTTCTTTTGCAGTAGATTCACCATTCTAATTAGCTTTCCTTATACTAATATTAAAAGTTATGAGTGTATGCAAATACATACACAGGTGGCAAAGACAAAAGACCCAGAAAAAGTTTGAAAAGTAAAGTTCCCCTGGGTAGCCCCAGAGTGGACCATAAGCACTGGGGTCCAAAGAGTCTTCAGGGCCCTTCCCCTACACCAACACGGAGCCCCCTTTCCTGAGAGACCGGAATACATTCCTCCCCTCAGGCTTCTGGGACCCCTGCTCTGGGCTTGCCAGCCTGGGGGCTACCTGAGCTCCGTTCTGAGCCCCTGTGAGCACGGGCTTCTCCTGGCCCTGAGGCAGTGAAGCAGGCCCTTACTGAGTCACTGGGGCCGGCTTCCTCCCAGTCCAATCTGCCGCCTCACTGCTGACTCAGCAGTTCCCATGGAGAGCTTGGCACACCCCTTCAGCCCGCCTCACAGTGGAATCCTCTGGAAGGGGTAGGACGTCCTTAGAGAGAAAGGGGCCGCACTGACTCACTTATCCCACAGCCATCCTAAACTGTCTTTCTTTTGTGTGACATGAGAGCTCACTGGGGAAGCCTCTTCCTCCCGCTGCCCTGAGAGGCAGGCAGGGTTTTCTACCAGGTGGGGCATTTGAGGGGGCCTGGAGGTAATTCCCCTCTTTCCTACCAAGTCCTCTGCCAGCTGAGCACGCATCGGTGACACAGGAGTTTACCAACAGAGGACATATTTAGTACTGCTAAGTGCTGACCCTGGTGAATGTGTTTGTCTTAGGACTGCCTTTATAAAAAAAATTTTTTTAATAGGGTTGCCTAATTCTGAAGCCCGGAACGGTCCTTTACATGGATGGTTAGTCTCTTAGACTTTTTATCGATCCCAAAATGGATTGTTGGGTGCCCTGTTCCATGCCTTCTGCACTAAGTCACCAGCTCTTGTTAGTGAAAAAAGAGCGGGGGGGATATTTTGGTTTTGTTTAGGGGTTTGTTTGGTTTGGGGGGGGGGGTATTTTGCCTTTGAAAATTCCCAGGTAAAGAAAATCTATTGCTACAAGCAATCTTTTCCCGGGCTTTCGTCCCCCTAGCCCCTTTCTCTCAATCCTTCCTTTCCTTCCTCACATCCCTACCTCTCTTTCCCCATTTGCCACTTCAGCCCAGAAGCCCTCTCCCTCTCCTTCTGGTTCCTCCCTCACCTCCCCACCCTGCTATCATCTGCTGTAATGCCCCGCAGATGCCCGAGGGCTCAGACCCAAGAAATCAGCACTCTTGTCTCTTGTCACCTGGCTCTCGTACCCATCCTACGGTCCCAGCTCCCTCTGAATAGAAAGAATTCTACATTCTTTTCAAGCCCTTAACAAGGCAGAGTTCACAGCCCCACTGGCTGAAACCCTCACAATCAGTCCTTTCCGTGGGCCAAGTGGGTGCTCCTCACAGTGGGATCTGGGAGGCCACAGCTAAAACAAAACAGACCAACCCCCCAACACACACCCCAAAAAACACCTCATTCCAGAGTCCCTTTGTTCGGCTAAACAAAGATTTAGGTGCCAGGCTCTATGCCTGGGCAGAAACCCAAAGGCAGAGAGGCCCTGCTCCAAGGGAGTCCACAGTCTGGCTCCTCACTAAACTTTTTCTCACTCAACTTTTCTGGAACACACCTGGTCATTGGCAAGCAGCATGAAGCCACCTTCCTGCCCCAGCCTCCAACACAAGTGACAATTCTGCTTCCTTGCAGAGTGACAAAGGTCCTGAATGGTAAGGCTCCTTAGACATCCTGGTATCAGAGATGGAGGCTGAGGCCCAGAAAGGCCCTGAGCAGGTCACCCAGCTGGTGGCTGTGTCAGGCCTGGGCCTGTTTCCTATTCCCCCACAGCACCTTGCTTCCCCAGCATTCCCTTGAGCTGATGAACCAGGAAGAATCCATGACAGCTGGCCGCTTCTAGACTTGGCCTGATTGTTCCCCTCCCTTGGGAGTTGTCCAGATAAACTTCCCATGCTGAGAGGCTCACCTCCCAACTTGGAAGGACAGAAGTTCTCTGTGAGGAGCAGAGCCAAAGAAACTCAGTCAGGTTAGCACTGATGGCGGCAAGCTCTCAATACAATTGCCTCCTGTCTCCACGGCCAGAGCCCTCAAATGCCTATGGACCTGGACTATGCTTGAGAGCATGGAAAATCACCCAGTGCCGGATTTTCAAGCTAGTGATCTCAAACCATTCATTGGTGGCAAAAATCTAATTTTTTAAAGGCAAAGAAAGAGTAGAACTCTCAGGGTATAAAATAGTTGTGGTAGGCAGAATCTCAGAGGACCCCTCCCAGTGACCTCACATAATCACCCTGAGTGCAGAGAGGACCTGTGAATATGATGAGCTATCATTCCCAAGATTATGATAGTGATGCAGCAAAGGAAGGGATTGTGCAGAAGTAATTAGGGCCCATAATCAGCTAGCTTTGAGATAATCAAAAGAGAGATTATCCTGGATAGGCCTGACCTAAACAGGTTAACTCTTCAAAAGAGGGGTCCTTCTGTAGGCTTTGCTGAAGAAGCAAGCTGCCAAGAATTCTACCGCTGCAAGGGAATGACTTCTGCCAACAAACAAGGGAGCTTGGAAGAGAACCTGAGCTTCAGAGGGATGGCCGTCTCAGCCATGAGACCTTGACTCATGGTCTCCTTGACTGCGGCCTTGGGAGACCTTGAGCAGGGCACCCAGCTGCGCTGTGCCTGCCCTCGACCCCTGAAAACAGAGATAATAAATATATGTTGCTTAAACCACTAAGTTAGTGGTCATTTGTAACACAACAATAGAAAAATACAATACTCCCATTGTAAAGATGAGTATTACTGACTTTTTTTGGTTGTGTACACAGATACGTAAGTATTAAACCATGGTTTAAAATCCTTGTTTTGTTTTGAGATATGGTCAAAACTTTAAAAGCCACTGATGTAGTTGGAGAGGGATTCACCCAAGGTTAGGCAGCCATTCCTGGGAGAATCCAAACAGGAATCCAAGCATTTCTGGCCAAGGCTCTCTCCCTCATCCCACTCTGCTTAACGTTGTTAGGAAGCATTAATTCCACTGTTTTAAGAAGACAGAAGAGTGGAAAAGAGATGGTTTACCCTGGTGAGGTTAGTTCCTTCTGAGTCAGGATATCACCACCTCACGACATTCTTCATTCATCAGATGAACCCTTCCCTCCGACCTCGAGGCCCATCTCGCTGTATGGTATTACTATGGGTTAAGTGCTTTGCAGAAATGATCTTGGTTAATTCATACATAAGGCAAACAAAGTAGACATTATTACCTCTGTTTTCCAGATGACAAAAGTGAAGCTCAGAGAAGTTAAGCAAAGCGTACTCGAAGACACAGAGCTGGTAAGTGGTAAACCCAGGATTCCAGCTCATGCCTGAGCCCTTCAGCACACTTCTGACACACTTCTGTATGGGTTTCCCACAAGCAATTCTCCAGTTCTCTGGGGACACCAGTTGGGTGTCTTGTAGTTTAATTCAATTCTGACACTAACCCAGTTAAGGACTGAGTCCCAGAAGACATGCCAGTCACAAGGAATGGGTCCCTACATGACCTACACTTCTGTCTCACTTGGCAACAAATCAGAGGTTCCCACAACCCTCTCCTTGGTTTCAGTAATTTGTTGTAACCGCTCACAGAACTCAGGGAAACACCGTGAGTACTATTAATGATTTATTATGAAGGATACAAATGAATAACCAGATAAGAGGTACATAGAGTGAGGTCCAGGTCCATTCTGTTTGTGACATCCCCCTGGCATGTGGATATACTCACTGACCCGGAATCTCTCAGAACCCCTTCATTTAGTTTTTATGGTTCCATGAAATAAGCAAGCTTGGTTATATGCGCGACCTTTGGTGGATGACACCATTTCAGTCTCTTTGCTCCTAGAGGTCACAGGTGGGGCTGAAAACTCAGACCCTCTGATCACAGGGTCAGCTTCTCAGCCAAGCAGCCTCCACCTTCCAGGAGTCACCCCATTAGCATCACTCTGCTGTGGTTGGATGAGAACTCCCCTCTCACTCCTATCACTCAGGGAACGACAGAGCTTTTTAGGAGCTCTGTCCCAGGAACTAGGAACCAAGACCCCAATATATATATATATATATATATATATATTCCAAAGTCAGAAAAACAAGCGGTGGTAAAACAAGAAAGGAATTTACTTCAGTGAGGCCAACACTGGGAAGTCAGCGAGTTAGTCTCAAAGATGGTCTCCAAAGTGCTGCGATACTGCAGGTTCATATGAGGAAAATGTGGGACAAAAGTCAGTGGGTCCGTGCAGGTGGGCAGTGAAGGTCAGGTTCGTCACTGTCTCGGGGTCAGCCACCAGGGACTTGCTGGTTTAGTGCAGTCCTCACTGCTTGAGGGGGTAGTTTAGGTTTCCAACAAGGGATGCTTTGTCTGTAGGATCTTTGTCTGAGTTGAGAGAGAAGCCTGAAAAAAGAACTTGATCAGTTAGAAGTACAGACTGTAGTCGAAATGGAGGCAGTTCGAGTTCACTTTCAATCTCACATTATCACAGCCCTTAGCTCCTAAATGCACTGCTCCCCACAGAAAGTCTCCCTCACAGACATTTAGTCGGCTCAGACTTTGTGTCTGAGAAATGTCCTGGGTTTTGAGAGAAGCTCCTTATAGAGAGTAATACATAGCGAACATTTATTGAGCCTTTATACTGAGCACTGCGAAAGGCACTTCACATTCACTGTCTCATTAAATCTTCACAACCTTATGAAAGTAAATACTGATATGACCTGAGATTTACAGATAGCAAAACTGAAACTCAGAGATGGCGTCAAGAAATAACTTACTTGCAGTTATACTAGGAATGCAAGGATAATTCACTATTAAATAATCCATTAATAGAAGTCACCATTTGAATGGGTCTAATGAGAGAAAACATGCGATTTCACCTAAATGATAATAAAGCTTTTGGCAAATTCAAAAAATGGCACAACCACCTTGGAAAACAGTGGCAATTCCTCAAAAGGCTAGACATATGATCCGGTAACTCCACTCTTGGTGTAGGTTCGAGAAATTAAAACATCTATCCACACAAACACTTGTACAAAGATGTCCACAGAAGCATTATTCACAATAGCCCAAAGGTGGAAGCAATCTAAATGTCCACTGACAGATGACAGGATAAACACATTGTGAGGTCACCATACAGTGGATTATTATCTGTATCTAAAAAGGAATGAAGTTCTGATTCACACTACAACATGGATGAACCCGGAAAACATGAGGCTAAGTCAAAGAAGCCAGTCGAAAAAGACTACATATTGTATGATTCCATTTATATGAAATATCCAGAATAGACCCACTGATACAGACCACAAGGAGATCGGCGGTTGTCTGAGGCCAGGACAGGGGTGAGGGCTGCCGCAGGAATGAGGAATGACTACTAAGGAGGATAGGGTTTCTTTCTGGGATGTTAAAAATACTCTAAAATTCGACGCTTGGTGATGCTTGTACAACTCTGTGATTGTACTGAAAACCACTGAGCTGTATGAACTTTAAATAGGTGAATTTTATGGTATATGAAATCTATCACAATAAAACTTTAAAAAAGAGAGGAGGGGCACCTGACTGGCTCAGTCAGTAGAGCATGCCACTCTTGATCTGGGGGTCATGAGTTTGAGCCCCACATTGGGTGGAGAGATTACTTTAAGAAAGAAAGAGAGAGGGTGCCTGGGTGGCTCAGTGGGTTAAGCCTCTGCCTTCGGCCCAGGTCATGATCACAGGGTCCTGGGATCAAGCCCCACATCGGCTCTCTGCTCGGCAGGGAGCCTGCTTCCCCCTCTCTCTCTGCATGCCTCTCTGCCTACTTGTGATCTCTCTCTGTGTCAAATAGATAAATAAAATCTTTAAAAAAAGAGAGAGAGAGAGAGATGGAGAGAGAGAGAGAGATTGAGAGAGACAGAGGAAAAGGAAGAAAAGAAAAAGAAGCAATCTAGCTACTCTGCTGGAAAGACCAAATGGAGATGCCACATGGAGATAAGAGTCCTTGGAAATACACGCAAAAGGAGGGAGGCCCTGCATTCTCAGCACCTAAATCAAGTCTTGAAACAATTCCAGCCCAAGCCACCAAGCACTGCACCCAAGCAGGAAAAGCCAAGCAAGATTAGCAGAAGAACTGCCCCGCTGAGCCAAATCTACACACAGAGCTATGAAAGCTAATAAAACAAATGTTATAGTAAGCCACTAAGTTCGGGGGGAGTTTGTTCTACATGGATAGATCACCAAAACAGCTATTTGGGAAAAGATACCATTGACTCCACATGGGTCAGAGATCTAAATACAAAACCTGAAACAAACGCGTCACTAGAAGACCATATGGGTAAATCTTTCTAAAAACCTGTGTATGGGGAAAATCTCTTATGTCTCAAAATGCAGATGCAATAAAATAAAAGATTGATACATTTAATTACTTTCAATAACCTTAAATAGGTTTCACAGGGCAAAAACTCCATTCACAAGATCAAAAATCAAAGGACAGATTTGGAGAACAGATTTACCGTATAATACCACAGATTAAGGACCCAAGTCTCTACTCTATAAATAATTTTTTCAATTGTGGGAAAAGGATCAAAAATCCTCCAGAAGGATGGGTAACAGATATGAGCAGAAAATTAACGACGACAATAAAAACTGACCCCGAAACAGGAAGAGATGTTCCACCTCCCTCATAATAAGAGATATGCAAATGAAAACCATACCAAGACGGCATTTCTCATTCATCAGTTGCGCAAAAATTCAAACTCTTGACAATATACTCTGCTGGTGAGACTGGAGACACAGGCACTCTAGTCCTGGTGGGAATGACAAATGGAGAGGAATTCAGCAAATAGCACAGTCATCCCACTTCTAGGAATTTATCCTGAACGTACACATCCAACACTTTTAAAATACTAGGTTGTTCATGCGACATTATTTTTCATTTCATATTTTTCATTTCCAAAAAATATGTTAATACCTTAAATACCCAAATGTACAAGATTGATTAAATAAATGATGACATTTGGTTGAAGCACTGTTAAAAACAAAAACAAACAAACAAAAACTGTAGAAAATCTTTATGAACTGATTTCCAGAACACAGTAAGTGAAAAATGCCACGTGCAAATAATTATATATATTTTTAATAACAGATCTTATTTTTTTATTAGAGAGAGACAGAGAAAGCACGAACAGGATGGAGAGACAGAAGGAGATGGAGAGGGAGAAGCAGGCTCCCCACTGAGCAGAGCAGGGAGCCTGACATGGGGTTTGATTCCCGGACGCTGGAATCATGACAAGCGGAAGGCAGACACTTAGCCAACTGAGCCACCCAGGTGCCCCCAGTGCAAACAATTATAAATAATATACTTTAGAAAAAAAGATAAAGGGGAATAAGAAAACATAAGTATCTGCCAAATGTTGAAAAGCAAAAAGGAAAAAGCCACACATGCACATTAAAGATAAATCAGGGGCGCCTGGGTGGCTCAGTGGGTTAAAGCCTCCGCCTTCGGCTCAGGTCATGATCTCAGAGTCCTGGGATCGAGCCCCGCATCTGGGCTCATCTGGGCTCTCTGCTTGGCAGGGAGCCTGCTTCCCCCTCTCTGCCTGCCTCTCTGCCTACTTGTGATCTCTCTCTGTCAGATAAGTAAATAAAGTCTTAAAAAAAAGAGTGAGAAATCAGAAAACACTGAGTGGAATGAATACCTACAAGGGGGTGGGGTCTGGGGTAAAGGAAGAGGGGGGCGGGTGGGTCCTGCTCTTTGTGTACAGTTTCGATTCCTGGGAAGTATGTGAATGTTCAATGAGTTAAATAAAGGACAGGAGGAAGGAACACAAACCAGAGCAAATAAACCCAAACACACCTGTTACTATCTCTGAGTTCCAAATCCACCCTTTTATAATCCGCCCTGGGCGGCTGGAGCTAAGGCTCTGCAAACCATAAGTCTCCTTTGCCAGCTGCCTCTGGGTGGGGGGCCGCCGGCCAGGGAGTGGGCTTGGGGGCTGAGGGAGGGAAAAAGGGCTCAGGGCTCATTCCTTCCTGCTTTGCCTCGGGCGGGATTCCCAGGGCGTCTCACTCCGGTGACCTGTCTCCCTGGCGGCTGCAAGTCCTACTTCTTTTTTTAAAATTTTTTAAACCAATTTAAAGTGTCTGATGATGTGCCATTTAATACATTCACAGCGTCCTGCAACTAACTAGCAAGTCCTTCTCTGAGCAGCAGCGAAATGCAGCTCTTACGGTGTGACAGTTTTTCCAACAGTCTCATTACAGCAGTTTCAGAAACACCAGCTGCAACCGGGGCGCACCCGTGGCAGAGCTCTGGTTTCCAACCCTAAGGGCCCCTAACGCCCGACCCACAGAAACCAACCCTCGGGTAGCACCTTTCCCTCAGAGGAGGTCTGAGTCTCCGCGCCACGGGTCCCTTCGGAGTTTCTAAGTTTTAAAAATTCAAACTACTTCCTTTTATTCTCTCAACCCCAGTGATTATCTCAGAGGAATGAAATTGTTAGCGCTTTTCTGGGATTTCTAAACATTTAAGCAATGAATGCGTGCCACCTTTATAACAAGAAAAGGGATGATGCCCTATCCTTGTGTGCCCCTCTTGTTTGATGCCACTTCACGGTGCCTCAGTACAAATACAGAGGCCAAGCGTGTAAGGGAAGCCTGAGGATACGGAGCTCCCACGGGCGCCCAAGTTCTGCCCCTCCTCCAGGGAACAGGCCTATTGAATTCTGACACGCTCCCTGCCCTCCCTTCCCCTAACAGAAGATTATTTGAAGCCTTTCCTTGTTCTCTGAGCAAATGCTATCAGCCCAGAAAAACACTTCTCTCAGAATCTTTTCCAGAAGCTCACAATAAAGCCGTCTCCCGAAGGAGTACGAGTCAAGAAGCCAGGAGAAAGAGGATCCACGGCCGGGTTCCACGGGGGCGTCCCCGTGGTTGTGCCCTTGGGTTCCTCCAGTTCTCTCTTCCACCACAGGGTAAGGGCAGGGGCACAGGACTGCCCTTCTGCCAACGCGACTCACAGCTGCCTGCCCCCAACCCCTACTTCCCTGCAAAACAAAATGCAACACAAAAAAATCCGATCCTCAGAATCCAGACCAGGAGCTCTGGAGACTGGCATTTTCTGGCAAGCAACTGATGGCTAATAGATAACAGGTTATCCAGGAAATAATTAGAAGCCCTCGCCCACGCCCACGGGGATCAGTTGCAAACACTGACCTCTGTCATTCAGGATACGGCCCTAAAAGTAAAGAGCTCTTTGTCTTTTTTTTTTTTTTACTTCCAGGGGGTGGGAAAAGGTCAGGGCTCTCTCCTTTCTTTTAAACCTGACAAATTAACTAGTGCAGAATCTCCAATAGGCACTTAAGCCTGGCAAAGCCTGGAGGGCTTTGGAGGAGGAGGGGCATCTCCCTGAGAGCCCCCCCCCCATGAGTGAGGAGACCTCTCCCTGAGCCCCCAGGGGTGAGGAGGCTCCTGCCTCCATGGAGGTAGGAGGCCAGCGCCTGCTTCCTGCTTTGCCATTTCCCACCTGTGTCTTCAACCTTCTCACCGTCTCTCCCCACACTTCTGCCCCTGCCCTTCTCCTTCCAAAGTCCACACCAGGCGGCCCAGGGCAATCGGTTCAGCCTCACTCTTCTGAGATTCAGCCCATTACATTCCCTACTCCCCTCCCCCAGATGCCATGCTTGTTTGTTGGTGAGGAGGCAACCTCACCTCTGAGGTTCTGAATCTGGCAAGATTCAGAAATGAAAGCGTGGTTTGTGTTTAAAGAATCCATGTGGGTTCACTGCTATAGATTATTCTGTTACATCATTGTTCCTTTTAATAATGGTTTCCAAAATTGATTCCTCTTCAAACCTTCTTTACGGTTCTCTCCAGTAAGATGTATAGAACTTGAAAGTAAACAGGAATGCAATGACAGATTGAGGCTTTCTCACTTTCTCATAAGTAGATGGCGAGAGCTAATAATTCTCCTCTTATATATCATGTCAAATCCCCCTCTTTCCTTCCTGTCTTTGGATGCGGCCCATGTTTTTCTCTCATAAAGCCAAGAGCAGTAACAGTAACTACCATGTTTTGAGCACTGGTGTGAGCTGGCCGGGCTAGGCTTTTTATATGCATTGTCCACTTAACTGTTTCCATGGTCTTGTTTTATTGTTCCCATTTTACAGGTGACAAAACGGAGGCCTGGCGAGATTAAATAACTTGCCCACCGGTTTTTCAAAAAAGGAAATGAGTAGAAACCGCAAGGATTTTTGAGATTCAAATCCGTGTCAGATTCCCAAGGCCCATCCTCTGCCACCTACACCACATTAAGTCCTTTAGGGAGGCGGCAAGTAAGGGTCCTGGGTCCTGGGTCCTGGGAGGTGGGATGAAAGGGATGATGATGTGTAGAGGACAGAATTCGGAGCCTGCGGCCAATGTCACAGCCTCAAGAATCGCCCATCAGGCTCAGGGTCTGCCCAGGGCCCCACAAGCACCCTCTCTTTCGAACCTCACCACAAACTCATGAGCAGACATAATTTTTCACCAGCGCCCCCGCCCCCCATCGTACACATAAGATTTAAACTGAGGGTCAGAGAAGTGACGAGTTCGAGGTCAATCAGCTGGCAAGAGGACTGGAATTGTGGTTTTTGGATTCAGACTTCCCGTTCTCCCACCTGCTGGCGTCTCACCCTCTGTCTCTCAGCAACGCTGGAGTTAGGCCTCCCTCTCACGCAGGAGAGGGATGGTGTCAGGCAGCCCGGCTCTTGGCTGAACTCCAGTTCAGTAGGTTGAAAAACACAGTGCGGAGGTACGAGTGTGGCTTCTGGAACCAAGCTGCTGGAGTCCGAGTCCCAGTTCTGTCACGTCCATGTTATGTGGCCTTGCGCAGCTCGCTGCCTCTGTTCCCTCATCTAGAAAATGAGACAGAAGGACAGCAACCACTTCTACAATGGCAGAGAGTGAGGCGGCGGAAAGAGCTTGGGATCCTGAAGGAAGCTCTCGACGGCAAGGTATTATGGTCGCGTAACGATTTCTACCCAATAGCTAGGTTTATGCAGAAGCTACTATTTCAGTTAGTATAATTGACATTTTCCTGCCAAACATAAATCCTCAGGGCTTTTCTGCTTTAGCTGCAGTCGCTCCCCCTGAAAGCAGACTCTGGGGCAAAGATTCGGGCTGCAAGTACTTGACATGGTGATCCCGGAAAGCTCAGTGGGAGAACTGAGAACATGAGGCAGGGAAGGGAGGCAAGGTTGTTCGTGAGCAGGCTACCCCTGGTAAGAGGGGGGCTGGATCCCCCTGGGACCCTCTGAGAGATCGGAACACGCCTCAGAACGGTCCCCGAGTCCCTCACACCCGTCCCCATGAGGTAAGGGCTGTTTCTGGAGCATTCATCCCGCTAACCTCAGGGGCAAGCAAACGCCAGGGGCCAGAGCGCCCCCGCAGGCAGCAGCGGGAAGCAGGAAGCTGGTGGGGCGCTGGGGAACAGGTTGCAGGTGACCCTGGGGAAAGCCAAGGGCATATAGGTGGGGCTCTACCTGCCAGCTACACAGTAATCTCCCAGTGTTGCTCAGGTACACTCTAGGTGTATTGGTTTTTTTTCCTTAGAAACGCTTGCCAACAGCCCCATTTTTGCTCTGGATCTATTTTTAGTGAGCAAAATTTCCTCTTTGAACTCTAAGTGCCTGCTTAGGACTGTCCTGAGAAATTCTAGAGACTCAAAGCCCCCTTAAAATATCCCTAATCATGACAGTCCCCTGCATGTCTGCGCCTTGGTGCCTTCTAGTTTACAAAATTGAAAAATACATTTTGCATATATGATCTCACTTAATCCTCACGATCAGCCGGTGAAGTGGAGGAGAGTCCGCCAAAGCAGGCCCAGAGTTTTTGATTCTTTTACAAGGGATTAGAGACAGTTTAGTGATTCCTGTTGGGAGATGATTCTGAGGACCTGAGGAAAATTTTGCGTCATCTCTGCTCTATCTGGACAGTCCCTAGTGGACCGAAAAAGACCCATTCCAGCCATTTTACTCAGGTTTGGAAACTTTCAGAATATTGATGCTTTGGGAATAATAAAACAACTCAGTTACTTTCTTCATTTTTCTTAATGTACACATGTAATGAGATGTTAAAATAGAAATTTCCACCAAGGCCTGAAGACGACAGAGATCACATTCCAGAATGAGGTGCCCGACCTCCATGCAGGCTCGGGAAGGCAGGCAGGCAGGCAGGCAGGCAGAGGAAACCAGTTTTGTGACCGTGGCATTCCATCATTCGTGGTGATAAAATGGCTAAGAGTTTGGAGGTGAGAAAAGAGCATTTTTGAACAACATTTTCAATGTACTGTGAGTCCCACTATCACCCATGAGAGAGAGAAGGAAGTATGGGACACTTGTCACAAGCTTAGGGCAAAGGGATTCAACATGTCCACTGAAAGATTTAGGAGACATGGTGCAAAGGTATCCAATTCCCACCTGGAAAATCTGAGGGACAAGGGATGGGCTGACTGTGTCTTTGTAGAGTAAAAAGGTCAATGACAGCTTGTGATCTCAAAATTGGTCACAACATGAGTAAGTATATGGCCAGATATCAGCCTCACCCAAATTAGCATTGGCAGCAAAAGAGATCAGAATATAACACCCTAAAATATGCTGCTTTGACATGTGGATTATTTTGAGCTGAAGGCAATGAAGAAACAGTGCACACAAGAAGAACCCTCTCTTTCTTTGTCAAAGCAAGGCATACATTTCCTTTCATGCTGTGCCCCCTTCCCTCTCCTTCATAACTGCTAAGAGCACTGACTTGAACTTGCATAAGAAGCCTTGCAAAAATAATTCTTATCTTCCATTTGTTTCCCCTGTATATTTACTTTCCACAATTTACCACCCTTAGAAGCCCAGACCCCTTTTTAACTTGTCACTTCACAATTTATCACTGTGAAAATGGTATATAAGCCCCTAGTCTTAACTGCTTTGGAGAATTTTCACTCCTTTTTGTGTGAGCCCCCTACCCCCCATTAGTCAAACATAGACCTTCTCTCCTGTTAATCTGTCCCCAATCATTTTAATTTGCAGGCTCCAGTCACTGAATATAAGAGGGTAGAGGAAAAGCCCCCCTCCACCTGCAGCAGTGAAAGACGGTGTTAGGTTGGTCCAAGAGGCTTGCAGGGAGGGACAAACAGACCTCAGAGAGAAGCCTGAGTTATCACCACATTCGCAAAGGCCGAGGAAGGAGTAAGTGAGTGGCTAGAATAGAGAATATTTGTCCTATGAAGCAAACTTCAGGAAAGAGATCCTCAGTAATTGAGACTGAAGATCATCTAAAAGAGCCTGTGAGAGTCAGCCTTCAACCACCTGCCAAGTGCAGAGAGAGCAGGTGATAAATCCATGCCAAGACCAGTCGCATAAGAACTTCCCCGCTCCCCTCACTTCTTCTCAATTCAGAACTCTAGCTGAGTCAGGACCCATGGCTAATTAGCTGGGGAAGGCGGAGGAAAGGCATGAGCAGCTGACCATACACCCTGTTCCCTTAGCCCCCTTCTCCCCACCTTTCAATAATCCTGATGTGGGACAGGGCAGGAAGCTTCGATTTTAAAGCAAGAATATTTCAACTACTAAATTCATGCTCCATATTTCCAAGTGACCAGATGATGGTTGGTATTCCTGAACATGACTAGAAAGTCACGGGGCTTGCCCTAAATTTTGTCTGGGGCAGAGGAAAGCTCATTCCCCCGAGTGGATGAGAAAAGACAGTGGGAGACCAAAACATATTTGCTTTGATTCTACTCCATGAGTCATGGGAGATTTCCTAGTGCCCAAGGGAAGAGGGTTGTTGTTGATGAGTTGGAGTCTGGTTTAGAAGCCCAGAAAACATCACTGAAGAGGTGACACCCACTGTGTAAGCAAAGCAGCGCCCGCAGCCACGGTGGAGCTTTGACCAAGGAGTATCCAACCCATCCTGACCAGAGATTACAAATGCCGAGAGCGCCACCAATGCTCCCTTAGCTGCAAGACCACGGAAGCAGAGGACTGCTCCTGCCTGCCCCAGGGAACCACAAACTTGGTCTGTAAGTCCACTGTATGTATCCCCAGGTGCTGCCCAAGGATGACTCCATTAAGAGCTGGAAAGCCTGGGGATGCAGATTGGATAACGGCTGTGACTATTAGAGTAAACAAAATGTTTCAGGAGACCTTTTGAAGTTACTATCTCTCAGCTCCAAACCTGGCCTTTCTAGGCTCCTCCTTGTGAGGCCCAGACTCTGCAAACCAGGCCCCATGGTAACTCTTCCATGGGAAGTGTTGGAGGGAGAGAGCCGAGCTGGAGGTGGACCCGTTCCTTCCTACGTGCTTCCTATGGGGTTCCTGTCCCTTTGATGTCACTCTAATGTCCCTTCTCTGCCTGGCCAGTGGCAGTTCTCTCTCACAGAGCCACGTGCACACATCTGCAGTCTTCCCAACGCTTACCGGGAGAAGCAGGGAGAAGTCTCCCTGCTCCCGGAAGACACCAGGTCCCTGTGGGCCCCCCTCCAGCTCGGAGACCAGTGCCTCCTCCTGGAAGTGTGAGTTTCGGGTTTCAGTGTTTTCAGTAATGCCCACCTCTCCTCACCCCTACCCCACGGGGAGGGGCTGCTTCCCGCAGGTACCTCTGTGACACCCTCATGCGCTGGTTTTGCCTTTTCAGTTACCTTAGTTAACAACTCGGTGCTTAGTTCACAAATTTTAGACCCCCTTTCCTGTTCAAGTAACTGGTGTTTCCCTCTCCAGGCCTGTCCCCGACGCGTACGCCTCTCAGTGAAAAATCGAGAATTGGAGTACCTCAGGGGACTCCCTGGGGTGAAGAATCAATGAAGGGAAGATTTTGAGACAAGTTTTGTAACCTTTCTTGAGTCATGGAGCTGTCTGAGAGACGTGAAAACAATGGGCTTTCTCTCCAGAAACGGTGAATATCTATCAGCACATCCCCCACCTTCAACCCTGGAACGCAATTTTACACCCAGTCACAGGGGTCGGTGGACCCCAAGGCCCGGGTGAAGAATTCCTGTGGTAGAGTGCTGGCCAGGGTGGGGCCCCATCTTGGAGAAAAATCTCTGTTCGCTCTCGTCTAAGACTAACGAGTCAAACAAAAGGACTGTCAGGACGGAGTTGCCAAGGAGCTGTCCTAGATTTTCAAACTCCCTAAATTTGAGATAAATATCCTGACTGTGGACCTGCCAACCGTCCTGGATTCCTAGTTGCTCTGGCATCTGAAGCCTTAAAAAAATGTATCTTTTTCAGCAACAACTATTTTACTCATGGCGACCCAGCCAACAAGAACGAGGCCTTCTGAGACGGAGCGCTGTTTTGGGGGCTCTCCTCCCAAGAGGCCCCTGACTGACCCTGGCCAGGTCCGGGTTGCTCCCAGTCCCTCAGTGGCTGCCTAGAGTGTGGCCCTCTGGGAAAGAAAGACACATCGCCATCTCCTGGCTGGTGCTATTATCGCAAGCCAGTTTTCCAAAAAACAATTCCCAGGACCCGGTTTCTAAGCAAGCATAAGAAATTCTCTTTTATTGTGAGTTAGTTATCTGGATGTGTTCGGTGAAGGATTATGCTCTATCCCATTAGAAGGGAGAACACAGAGTTTGGGAAAAGTTACTACCTCTGGACGTCAATTTTTCCATCTCCAAGGCAAGGCCACTGTCTAAATGCAGAGGAGTCTACTGCTGATTTTCCTTTCTCCATTAAACTGTCCTGTTGAGCTTTTAGAAGGCAGCACCAGAGAATGAAAGAGGATCCTTCCCCGCATCACTTACACGGTTAGATAGCCACCATCTATCCCCACAGAGCTGTCTGATGTCTATTTGCTTTTTTAGTGAAGGTTGATCTTTTAACTTACTTAGACATTGCTTAGGATACAGATGGATTTTTTTCTCTGTTAATTAAAAAAAGGTTTATTATTTTATTCATTCAATCTTCAGAATGATTCATTCATCCAACAATTTTTTTATTGACTGCCTACTGTGTGCCAGGTGCTTCTGAGCCACGAGGGATATCACAGTAAACAAAACAAACAAAAATTCCCACAGCTTCTCATTTAGTGGAGGAGACGGACGATAAATAAAGTATGTGGTGGATGCGAGCCAAGAGTGGTTTTTTTTGGTTGCTCTTGTTTTGTTTCACTTTTTCAGACAGGCGAGATTATAACATGTTTATGTGCTGGTGGGAATGATTCGGCAAAGGGGGATAATGACACAGGCGAGAGGAGGGAGAATTGGTGAATTGCCCTTGAGTAGTCGAGAAGGGATGGCATCTAGTTCTCAAGTGGAGAATAAATCAGGTGGCTCCCAAGGCCCTGCCAGGTGTCAGAGCCCAGTTGGGTGCTGGGGACACAGCAGTGAAGAAAACAGGCAATATCCTGCCTTTCTACAGATCAAATTCTAATCAGGGCAACGAACAATAAGGAAGCAATGGACCCATGGTACCCACGGACCAGGATAAATGCTGTGACTGAAAGACGGCGGTCGGAGAAGCTCTCTTTGAGAAGTGACGTTTAAGCTGAGTCCTGAAGTATGGCACAGATCCACGTGAAGAGCCCGAGAGAAGAGGTTCTAAGCAGAAAGAACGGCAAGTATAAGGCCCTGAGGAGGAAGAGCTGGGCCCATTCGCACACTTGCAGGAGGTGAGGCTGCGGGGAGGGTAGTTGCCAACAAGAGCGAAGCATGAGATGAGGTTACAGAGGTTGGTCATTGATGGCTTTTTTTTTAACAGCCAATAAATTTTATGAACGAATTTATAGATACCTCAAGGCTAGGAAGGACAGCTAACGTTGTTAAATGACAGAATCAGAATTAAAAAACATTTCAAGAGATAGCGCGTGACAAATCTCCATGTCAAATCTTGGGTTTAGGTTCAAAAAATCAATTGCAAAAACAGTAAAAGGAGGATCAGGTACGCCACCAGTTCTTAGGAAAAGGGTTTAGGTTTGCGCAGAGCAGAGCCCAAGACAGAGGCCTAAGTGCAAACTCTTTTCTGGGAAAGTTATCAAAGGATCAGAGGAGAGGAGGTGGTGGGGGAAGGTGGGAGTGAAGACGGAAGAGAACTATGAACTAAGAGCTTCAGAACTATGTAATGAGCTGGCCGTGTCGACAGACTACTGTTTGGAGGATCCCAGGAGACCGTGGCATCGCTGTCTGAAGTCAGCAAGTGCAAGGTGTCAGCACCAACCCGGGGTGTCGGCGGGGAGGGACGGGAGGGAGAGGCCAGAAAGGGGACCGCAGCTCTCCATTGCCCCCAGACCACCGGGTAAAGGTTCCTTGCATGGTTGCCACGGCCTACATTGCCCATGCGTGAGTGACAAGGACATTTCCATGGGGGCTCCGCCCACACTGTCACTCAGAGCCCCAAAGGCAGAAAGCGAGGGGTACAAAAGGTGCCCCTGCGGTGGGTCACACTCAACTGCACCTGTGCAAACTGGCTGGCAGCCCCCAGAACTGGACACTGCAGAATAAGGAACAGGAGAGACCTAAATCTCAGAAGCGATTCACGAGAGGTGCCTCATACACCTACATTGGTAAGGAAGGATCCTTTCCCTTCCTTCAGCATTTTGTCTCAGTCTTTTTAGGTTTTTCAAGGAGACCCATGTATGTACCTGAATCTCATTGGCAATGCTTTCATGAAATTTGGGCCCTAAAGGCAAAAAGTCCCCCAAAATGTTATCCCAGAAGCCATAATAATCCCTTCTTTAGGATTTCTCTATCTCAACAAAGGAACCTTTATTAAATACTATCTAAGACTCCTGGATCTCCATACAATGCTACACTTATATAAACTATTTACTTCTGCTATACCCAGGGCTGTCATTGTGGGGGGCAGTGTGTTATTTGGGGAAAACCCTTTATTTCATTCATCCCAGGCCAACCAAAGGCCTCAAAATTAATATTTTGGCTCATCTCCAAGTGACGTTATACCTACAGTCTCAGAGCTGTACTGCCAACAGCATTGAAAGAAGACAATATTCTTCACACAGCTAAACCCTGTGTCTCCACCCTCAGATCAGACTGCGTGCCCTACATTATGAATCAATATTTTTTCAAAACTCCTGTAATTATCTTGTGAATAACTCAGTGCCTTCGGTGTTAAATTATACCAATTTATTAAATGCAAAGTTTCAAAAAATATCACAATTTCTGTGATTCTGTTTTGACATTCCTCCTTTTTTTTAATATACCAGGCGCCTTAAAAAAATGCAAGTAACCCGTGCATCTCTTGATTTCTGAGAGATCCTGGCTAATCCCTACCAACTTGTTGAAAGTACCGTCTATGCAAGTTCCATTTCCCTCCTCATCCCCCATTCTGAGGGCTTCCTCAACCCTGTAGCTCCTGGCCGCACAGGGAGAGGCAAAGGAGAACTTGCTAGAGGGTAAGTGAGGAATCCGTGCTTCTTTCCCAGCTCTGGAGGTGTTTGTAAACATCACCCGGGGCAGCCTGGCATTGCCCTGGAGACTGGTTTCTTTTTCACTTCACAGTGTTAGGAGCCCCTTTATGTAATCGTGGCTGTGGGAAGCCAGTGTTTCTAGATACATCTCTGTTGGATCCCCAATGGATTGTCTTCTCTCAGAGCTTCTTTAACCTATTTATTCTCTAGGCCACTTCAGATTCAAAACTCTGGGCTGCATTCTCTCCTCATTATATCCCTGCCAGCTATCCAATGGTGCTTTGTTGGGGGGGGGGAGCCCTGGAAAGTCGGGTGTTGGTTATCTCTGCCCCACCGGTGCTGAACTAGCTGGCTAAGGCTGTGGTACGCCATCGCCATCACGCACCTCCTCAGCGGGCTCCTGGGCCTTCTCTCCCAGGCTCTAGGTAAGGAACAGACATACAATTCAAGAGGCTAACGTGGGCTTGCAGAAATACCACCCCGGACTAGAGAGCTCCGGGACCTGCTGGTAGGCTGGATACCAACAACCACGAAGAATAAGAATGGCAGGGACTATCACTTACCGAATGTTTTCTAATCTCCAGGCCCTGTGTTAAATGCTTTACAAACATTAGTCTCATTTAATCTTTACCATTGCTTTACCATATAAATACTATTATTATCCCCATTTTATGGGTGAGGAAACTAAGATTTATAAATGCTATTTGCCCATGTGGGCAGTAGGTTGGAGCCCAGGACGGAACCCAAGCATTGACTTCAGAGCTCTCACATCTCACCACCCTGTACGTTACCCCACAGTCCTCAACATCTGCCCGATGAGCCACGGATGCTGCATTTGTAGAAGATGGATTTACTCATCCAACGGACCTCTGCTCTTCTCGAACGAGGGAAGCCTAGTTCAAGTCTCACACTCCCTCTGAGGTCCTCCTCAACCCATCCAGCCTTCACAGAGCGCCCCATTTCCTGAATTCTGGTAAGAAGCGGAATGCATGCCACTCACTCGGCATTTTATCATCCAAGGTCTCGGGTCATTATCTTATTTTAGTGGGAACATCTTGTCTCTGCAACAAGAATGCACATAACCCCAGGTAAGGACATGTCTTACCTTTCAAGGCAAGAGAAATACTCCCTGAAGAGGATTGAGTAATTCCTCCTCCAGGTCCTTCCTGTTGGCTCAAAGGCAGGCCGGCAGCACGCCCTCGAGAGCGCCCTGCTCCAGACTTCAAGGATGGGGTGCTGGCCTCTCAGTTATCTTGGCCGTCAGCCCCTCCCCCTACACCATTCCTTCCTTGCCCTGTGTCAATATCCTCACTTTCTTGCCCTTTCTTACTTGGCAAACATAAATCTGGCAGCTTCCCACCACCTTCCTGATGAGGCTAACTCCTTGCTGTCCAGAGAGCTCACTGCAGCCTCTTTGCAGGGAACTCCTGGCCCTCAGCCAGGACGCTCACCTGGCTAAGAAGTGACCTCCCCAGTGTGCCGCCCTGGAATGTCATTGTGCAGCGTCTATTGTCCCCACCCCCTCTGTGTTTTCCCCATAAACTGCCATCTCGGAGGAGGAATCAATCCATCCTGTAATCATCCTCTTGGGGGGCCTGGGGACTGATGGATGGGTCTAGTTGTTTTATTATTAGCCAGTGTACATTAAGTAAGTCCAATCAATAAACTTTATAGGTCTCCCCAGATTGCTCCAGGGTGAGACCCAGTTGCTTTCACCTCAATAGATTTAGACCCCTGCCTAAATAAAAAGCAATACTCACCTAGAGAAGCCGTTTTATTTCCTTTTGAAAGAATCTCTCAGTGCCCTTGAGCCTGTCATGACTTAAATCAATAACCTTAACAGCTTCCAAGAAGAAATCAGTTGCCTTTGGAGTGTCTCCTTGCTACTAGCTGCTCTCCCTGACACACGACACTTTTAGACCCCTGAAATGAACCAGGCAAAGTGTTGAGGACTGGGACCATGGCCCGTCACACCCCTGGGCACTGGGCGCTCCTCTAGCTTGGGGCATCCAGACCTTCCCCTCCTTCTACCATTCTTTCGCCCCTGTCCCAGACCTCTCTGCATCTAAGACTCCTCGTCCATCCCTGCTCTGCATCTCTGGCCTCCAGGACCCTGAGTGACCAGGCTGGCTGCTCAGGAGCTGGTCTTCCTTGTCATTTTGAGGGTGAACATGGAAGTCCTTCCGAGTGGCACCTCTGTGCATTCACAGGAATATCTAGGAAGCAGAGTAAAAATGGTTGTAATAGTAAAAGGAGGAGGAGTCATACCTCGATGGTGAGAATGTCAGGCCTTATGGGGGAGAAGAAAGCGCTATCTAGGGCCAGGGACCTCCCAAATTACTCTTCAGAAAAAGCCACCATCTCTGCCCATCTAGGGCTGGCCATAATGGGGCTGATTTAAGGGCGATCTTTGCAGTCTTAACTCTACCCCTTCATCAGACTGGCCAGTCTCCATGTCCACATTATGTGAAGTCAACTGCCATGAGCCATCAGTGAAATGGTCTGGCTAGGGCACGGGAGACAGCAAGAGAGGAAAGTCCCCTCCATTTCCCTGCCCAATATCAGAGCATTGTGTCGGCGAAAGCCGCCATGTTGCCTATCTAGAATGGTGGCTAGAAAGGCCTTCACGCTTTTTTCATTCTCAAGTGGGAACAAGACCCCCCCACTCCCTGGCCATGAGATCAAACTTGAAATTCCAGAATTTCCATGGTTGCTCCAAACGTCATTCTGTGCTGCCAAGAAGGACTCTCCATCGAGCCATCAACTGATGGGGATCAGATTGTCTTAGAACCATTCCTATGTTGGAAACGTTTTAAATAAAATTCCGGGGTGGGGCGGGGGACCCTCCTCCATATGCATAACCATACCAGTAAAAATATGCAAGTGTTAAAATATAAAAAAGAGAAAAAGCAATGGATTGGTATGTTTTCATTACATCAATATTTTTAAAAACTGGAACAAACATCCCTACATACTGGTCTATTGCAATAATGAATAATATTAGTTTCTTTCTCCAGACTTAACCTCTACACATTTGTTAATGACTTTGTCATAACTGACCTTCACATATTCATGCTCGTTTGTTGATCTCTCTTCACTCATAGTTAATCAACTTTCATTTAGGAAAACTTTTACATGAATCAACAGATACACAAATAGGAAGTCTTAGACATGGTGATAGGTTTTGTCAAAGATTCCTAAAAATCCCACGTCACAGCAAACTTCAGAAGTTGCAATACAGTCACTTTGTTTGTTTCTTTGGGAACTATTGTAGACACTTTCAAATATCTGCACAGTCAAAAAATTTCTGCAAAAATACCTTCCCCCAGAAAATTCGCTCTCCATTTCTATTACAGCTGGTAAACTTCTGATGTTCTTCTTCAGTAAAAATCAGGGGAAATGGTCAAGAAGCAGTGAGTATTGACATAATTTGATATGTTGCTTTAGAATAAGCATCCAGCTCTTTAAACGCCTTGGAAAACAAGGCATTTCAGCATTGCCCTTTGGAGTTGTTTTGGCAATGGGAACAACAAAACCCCACTGACTCCTAGTCTGTTTCTTCACGTTTCCAATCAGCCGTTACCATTGTTTATTTTGAATTTATTGTTGAAGCGTAGGAATATGTGATTCCACAGTGTTTGGAACGGAAGGGTTCCAAATCATTAGGGACTTATTCTGAAAACACACACTTGTGGACAGATCCACCGGAGTCAGGGGTTAATTCTAAATTAACTTTCACGTAGAATGCAATGCTTGTTAATAGATAAGTGATTTAAATGTGTTAATTGAAGCTTACATCCATATGAGGGAAACTCAACAGCAACCGCAGCGATTATTTAGAACTCAGACCAACAAAAGATTTTTTTCAGAGAGGGTATTTTTATCACTGACATTGTTCAGATTTGCCAGCACATGTTGACAATCAAAAAACGGACCGAATTTTAGTTTGTTTTATTGTTGTTCTAAAATGTGCTAGGCCATCAGGCACCCCTGATTGCCTGCACCTGGGACGGACGCCCCCGCTGCCCACACTCCCCTGGTGTCCCCCTGCTCGCACAGGGAGTGGGGGGGTGCCTGCACACACACACACACACCCACCGGCTGACCTCCAAGTCTGGCCTTCTGCACCTTGCTAGGAAGCCTTGGCGACAGAACTCACAGAGCGGAGGCCTGCATCCAGGTCAGGGACCTATTTTGTTTGACCCAGGATGTTAAAAACCAAAACAAAAACCCCACGACTCGTCGGTGTCTCTTGGCGCGTGCTTCCACCTGACCGCAGGCCCCGCCACTCCTGTTTTTCAGACCTTGATTCACTGGCCCACTTCCGCCGTCCGCCTGGCCCCTGCAGGCATCCGACTTTGTGGCTTTGTTTCTAGAGCTGCCCTTATAGAAACCTGAATGCTCTCCACTCATTCCAGTCATTTCGCTTTATAGGGTTTGCTCCCTACTCTGCCCTCACTGACCACAGCTCACCTGCGTCCCCCTAGTGCCTCGACCCTGCCACTCCAGAGGCCCCTTTCCCTCGTCTCTAACCTGCATTTTTCTTCCCTTAGGCCTCCTTCCACCGCGGCCCCTCTGCTTCTGGAGGCCAGTGATGAGTGCCTCTCCGTGTGCATGAGCCAGGCGACCAACTCTCTTTGGATGGACCCTCGGTCTCCAGCTTCGTCTGTGACACCCAGGAGGCCGGTGAGGAGCGGCGAGTATGCGCTCATCCTCCCCGAGTCCGGCCAGGGGCTGGCTCCCCCGGTCAGCGGGAGGGGAGACGGAGGGCAGACACCACGTCGAGCCCTGAACACACGCCCGAGTCCCACCCGTGGTTGGCTTAACTGAACAAAAGTCATGCCAAAATGCCCCATATCAACGCAAACAACTACTTTCAACCAGGGGTCTGTGGGAGCCAGTTCACGCCAATTCCTGAGAGGCAACTGTTAAACGCTCAGGAATTTTAAAGATTTTATTTATTTATTTGACAGAGCGAGATCACAAAGTAGGCAGAAAGACAGGCAGAGAGAGGGGGAAGCAGACTCCCTGCTGAGCAGAGAGCCCAATGCGGGGCTCGATCCCAGGACCCTGAGATCATGACCTGAGCCGAAGGCAGAGGCTTTTGAGCTACCCAGGTGCCCCTGAACACTCAGGAATTTTACCAGTGATTTGTATCTAGAAATCAGCTGAGGCAGAAGTATTTACACCAAAGACATTGGTAAGTGCTCTAAACAAGGGCGTCTGGAGGGAGGGTTTACCAGCCTATCACTGCTTTTAGACCGACCCAACATGTCCTGCCCGCAGGGACTAGAGATCTTCAGTTTTATCTGCTCTCTTCCTCTTACCCACGAAGAGAGATCGGCTAGTGCAGTTAAGGGGGCGGGGAGGGTCTGGAGCCACGCCCTCTGGGTTCAAGTCCACCTGTGGGACCCAGAGCCACTGCTGAATCTCGGTGCCTCACCTTCTCATCTCTAAGGTCAAGGTGGTCTTAACACCTTCTAAGATTGTGGTGCATTTCTGCAAGTCAGTAAACATAAAATACGTGCACCTAAAAAGTGCTCCTAAAAAGTTCTAAACCCTACAGTTCTCTTATTTCAAACAGGTAGTTAAAAGATGCAAATATCTAGTAACCAATTTAAACCTTGCACTGCTCGCTGACTATAAATATCACTAATACGCCATCCTTTTGATTGAATGTCTCTCGGGTCAACTCATGTCGTCCTCTCAAAAAGATAGCAATGGCATGGGATAAAAAGCCCATTAAAACTATTATTCCAAAATGTGGGTATTCGTTTTTGCATCTCAATTCCAGAATTAGAAAAAGTCTCCTCTTGCTTAGTTGTTTTTTTTATAAATTCTGCTTTAAAAAAAAATCATATGTAAAGTGTGCTGTATTTTTCATGTTAATAGTCCTGAAATCAGAACAGGTGTTTGAGTTGATGTGTGCATTTGATGTGGCCATGTTTCTTTTTCTCTCCCTAAAAGCAGTTATTAAATTGATGGTGCATCTTACAAGCAATGGTGTCTTAGAATCTGAGAAGTACAATCATAATTGTCAACGGTATAATCAGTTAAAGGACCCAGGCGGCCAGCCTCCCTGTCTAAAGTCATGTCCCCAAGATCACAATGTTTCCAGGGGTGGAGTTCTGTCGTAAGCAGGGCCACCAAGCCTTCCCATCCCTACCCTGAGGCTCAGAGTCGGTGCCAGTTGGCCCAGGCCCAGGGTTTTTTTTTAAGTATGCAAAGATTCTTCCGCATTCTTCAGTTGGAAGCACAAAGCACCATGCCCAGGGGCTGGGATCTGATCTTTCCCTTCCCAGGAAGCGAAAGCAGTGAGACTATGTGAGAGCGAAGGTGGAGGGAGGAATGAGGCTTCGGGACAAGGGGCAGGCCCAGCTGTGCCCGGCAGAAAACACACCTGCGGCCCTGGCGTTGTGTTCTGAGTCATCCCCTTCCTGGTTCCACATGGTTGGGCTACTTGCCACACTTTCTCTATAATCTCAGTTTCCCCACCTGCTTTCTTGCCCAAACTTGTGGTGGCTTGTGGAGTTTCAGAAGGAGAAATCAGTACGACACTGGAAGGGATCGTGACGGGAGCTCTGGCTGGGGCCACTCGGGGGGCTCCTCCCGGGCTGCCCCCGGAGCCCGTGCTCCCCCACAGGTGCCTCTGGGCCCCTGACCCATGCTGAGCCACAGCCCCCGGGGCTCCCCTGCGTGAGCGGGGGCCACGCTGCCGGGATCCCAGGAGGAGGAGCCACAGGAGTGACCCCTCACGGAAGCAAAGCTGCATCCACACCCCGACCGCGTTTGCTCTTCCTTTGCCCCGACTCTGTGTCCCGTGTGGCCTGGAGCCACTCCAGGGCCTCGGCGGGAGGGGAGCATGCAGTCAGGCCTGCACCCCACTGCCTCGGCCACATGGGCAGCCGGGCCCGGAAGCCCTTCCTCATCGAGGGAGCCAGGAGGCTGGGGGGAGGAGGAGAGGGAGACACAGACCTGTCAGGCCGAGAAGCCTCGTAGTGAGCGTCACAGCGGGAAGGCCAGGGCCCAGCTTCACCCAGCCGCTGTCCCCACTGCCCCTTCCCAGGTCCTGTGGCACAAAGGTGACCGCCATCAGGAGGCCACTCAGTGTCCCTGCTGTGGAGAGCAGGCTGGCTTGGAGGCCCCAGTTGCTGCCCCTCGAGCTCCACCCCCACATTCACCCAGAAGCCACACTCCCTGGGCTGAGCGGGGATGGACTCTCGCAGGCAGTTCTGGCTCCTGCGCTCCCCGTGTACGGCCTGAACCTTTCTCTGAGCTATGCTACTAAGACTCTTCCCACCTGGGTAGTAAAGAATTGAGCCTTGCTCAAAAAGAGGTCTGGCCTTTACCCTTAACTCCTGGGAGATAATCTTTGTTTGCCTGGGGGCGTTGGGCTGGCCCGCTAGTAGCCCCATGAGTTAGGGTAGGGGCTGGTCACTCGAGGAAGGACACTATGGTTTAGGGTGCAACTTTGGGTCCCCCAATTCGGTCAACCCAGAGATAGAGATGCCCTCTGTGGGCAGTCAGCCGGTCATGCCTACATGACGAAGCCCCATAAAAGTCTCTGAAGACCAGGGCTCAGCTGAGTTTCCCTGGTTTGTAATACTCCATGCATATTGTCTCACATGGATGCGTGGAAAAGTAACCCGTCCTGACTCCATGGAGAGAAGACGAGATAGGCACTGGGCCTGACACTTCCCTGGACCCCCACCTATGTGCTCCTTCCTTCAGCTAATTTCAGTCTGCATCCATTCCCTATAATAAACTAATCCTCAGTCTATCGGCTTTCAGTGAGTTCCATGAGTCCTTCTAGAAATCACTGAACCAAGACAGTGGTCTTGGAGCCTCTGAACTTGTAGTTGGCACCTGAAGTCAGGGTGGCCTGATGGCATCTGTTCCCTCTAAACTTTGCAGCTGCCCTGACTCTCCTTGCCGTCCCTTCCTCCCCTTCGCAGGGACCAGAGCCACACTGGGGTTCGAGCTCACCCCCTTCCTGGGCTCCCACCCTCTGACCCTACCTAGGCATTTCCCCAGTAAATCTCTTTTACGGCCAATCCCATCTTGGCATCTGCTTCCCCGTGGACTTGAAGGAACATAGGGGGTCTGTGCGCCCCCAGCCCTGGAAATACAGCATCCTGGTCCATACCCCACCCACTCCCCAAGTCCTGCTAAGTCAAACTCTCAGAGTGGGGCCTCTCAAACTCCCGTGGCGGTCTGCTGGGTGGGGGTGAGTGCACTTGTCGCAGGAGCTGGCCCCACACAGGAGGCCAGGTGCTTCCTGTTCCCTGCACGCCCTCTGCCTGGTCTGAGACACCGAGCCATTATCCTCACGCTCAGCCCAGCTCCTTGAGAACCCAAGCTTCAGACCATCTCCCTGCAGCATCTACTTGCCATCTCCTGTCTCCACCAGGATGCCAGGCCCCCTCTTCCTTTCTACGGCCTCTTGCCATCATGAAAGCTCAATCAGGGCCTGACAGACACGGGCCTGGCATTTCTGTGCATGTATTTCCACTTTTGACAACACTTCCGTTTATGCATTCATTTATTCAACAAATACTATAGAATGCTTGGTACCTAGCATATACACACTGGGGGAATCCTACCTTACCACACCCCCACACCCCGTGGACTCGGCCTGGACACAACGGACTGAAGAACCACAGATTTTGAGAACACAGAGTTATTTGATCTCATAACAAGAATAATAAGGTGGTTAATTAGTCACTTACAGAAATCACTCTAGAAATAAGCTACCACAAAATGCAACATATGAATGTACTGCTGATGTGACCAAGATGCCTCCAGAACCTCCTCGGGAGCTTGGTTCGTGTGAGCAAGTGCTCCCGACCTTGATGACCGCACCTCCAATCCTTTCCTCCAGGACCGAACCCGCTGGCCACGGATCATATCTTCAACGCGCAGCTCTTAACATCTTTTGAATTAGGAACCACTGAGAATTTGATGAAGGCCATGGCCCCCTTCTCCACGAACAGCCTTTTATAGACACAAAGTTGCATATACATTCCAAAAAGCTCCATCCCCTGCTCACAGAGTTAGCCACAGGAATGTTCATCACAGCATTACCAATATTAGTAATTACAAGAAAGAGTGATTTCTCTACTTACCGCACTTCTGGCACCAAATGAGGGGAGGGATTGACGCATCGACCCGTTGCCCAGCTCTCCATGCACCCACTGAGCGTCCTGCCATTTAATTCAATTCTGACACTAAGGCGGTTGGCACAGATCATGGGAGTCAAGGGCTCAGCCCCACAAGAGACCACTGCAGACAGACGTGGTCGTCAGCAAGAGCAAGAGATCGACAGCAAGTCCCAGGTTCTCACACATACTTCTGACCAACAAGCTGTAAAGGTGGGTTCTCACAGCCCCCTCCTCAGGTTGGATCATTTGTCTTTACAAGGAGCTTTTATGGCTCACAAAACTCAAAGAAACATCTACTCACATTTTTCAGTTTATTATAAATATATTCTAAAGGATACAAATGAACAGCCAGGTGAAGAGGTACGTCGGGTGAGTTCAAGAAGGGTGCCAGACACAGAAGTTTCTAGCATCTCCCCATGTGGATGTCCTCACCGATCCAGAAGCTTCTGAACCCTATCTTTTAGGGATAGGCTTCATTAGGTAGGCACAACCATTAACAACGATGAATTCAATCTCCAGCCCCTCCCCTCCCTGGAGGATGAGGCGGAGAGGATAGTTCCAGGCTCTTACAATCATGGCTTGGTCTTCCTGGTGACCCGCTCCCCTTGGGAAGCCTTCCAGGAGCCCACACAAAACTGCCTCATTGAAACAAAAGGTGCTCCCATTGGGAAATTTCAAGAAATCTAGGAGTTTTCAAGAAATCGAAAAAACTAAAAAAAAAAAAAAAAGAAAGAAAAGAAAAATTTAAAAAATTGAAGGCAGAAACCAAATATATTTTTTGTCATGTCACAGTAATGAAAAAAGTTAGAAATGATCTAATAATGGAATTAAGGTGCGATGTGACCATATAATAATGCATTATGCATCTATGAAGAGATTTTTAAAATATCCTTGCTGACATGATAAGAGCCAAAACATATTGCCTATCCTGTGACAGACATGATTTTAAGTTGTTTAAATGTATTAACTCATGTGCTTTTCACCAATACCCTATCCGGTATGCTTTAATTTTACTCTTATTTTATAGATAAAGAAACTGAGGTAGAGAGGTTAAGTATCCCGCCCGAGACCAAATAGTTATTAAGTAGAGGAGCAGGACTTGAATCCAGGAGATCTAAGCTTTTAAACACAAGAAGGTAGGATACAAAGCCATCCATACAATATGATCCCATTTTAGATTTTTTTTAAAAATTGGCTGGAGGTCACTGTGGTAGATTTAATATATGCCCACAAGTTCATTGATTCCCATTCTTTCAAGAGTTAGAAGTTAAGTCCTTTCCCTTTAAGTGTGTGCTTGACTTAGTATCTTTCTTCTAACAAGTAGAATATAGCAGAAGTGACAGTGTATGACTTCAAGACTAGATCATAAAAGACATTGCAACTTCCTTCTTTCTTTTTTCCCCAGATCACTTGCTCTGGGAGAAGCCAGCCGCCATGTTGTGGACATTCTCAAGCAGTCCTGGGAAGGGTCCATGTTGGCAGCCTTGTGAGGGAGCCATCTTAACAATCCGATTTTCCAACCCCACCCAAACCTCATTCAGACGACCCCAATCTTATGACAGACCCTAAGCCAGAATCCCCCAACTGAACTGCTCCTGAGTTCCTGACCCATAAATACTACACGATAATAAAAATCTTTGTCTTAAGCCACAAGTTTTTGGAGTAATCTATTATGTAACAGTAGAAAACTAATATAGCTCCCAAAATTCATCACAGTGGGATTATAGGTGATTTTCTTTTTTTTTTTTTTTGTCTTCCCTGTATTTTCAAATTTTTCTTCAATAAATCTGTATTACCTGCACATCTCAACTAGCACACAGAAAGATTAGAAAGAATAAACAAAGAGGCAATGACTATCCTGGGTTACGGACACCCCATCATGACAAACACCTGTGAGACTTGAAACATTTGCATCAGCCTTTGCAATGTGTGTTCTACTAACAAAACTGACCATGAATCTCCAAAGGGAGGCATGGCCACTCTGGAGGCAAAATGGCTGAACCCGGCAGGTCAACTGGGACTCCTTGATTCCTGATGGAGTAGCATGGAGTCAGGGGTGAGGAGCACCAGATCTGGGCCCAAGAGAACTAAGATCTTATCTACTCAATTTGGTTTTCTGAAAGATGTATTTATTTATTTGAGAGAGTAAAAGCGTGGTGGAGGGATGGCAGCAGAGGAGGACAGAAGGAGAGAGAGAAACTCAAGCAGTCTCCGTGCTGAGCATAAGGCCCGAAGCTAGGCTCAATCCCACAACCCTGGGATCACAACCTGAGCTGAAATTACAAATCTGTCACTTAACCAACTGGGCCACCCAGGCACCCCTTCTACCTTAGTTTTATATGCGGCCCAGACAAGTGGGCCAGTTTATATGCGGCCCAGACAAGCTCAATGGGCCTCAGTTTTCTCATCTGTCAAATGGGCGTTACTTCTGCAAAATTCATGAAATTAGATATTGCCAAATAGTTACTGTCTTGGTCCATTCAGGCTGCTGTAGGAAAATGCCACAGACTGGGTGGCTTATGAACAGCAAAAATGTGTTTCTCACCATTCTGGAGGCTAGAAGTCCGAGGTCAGGGTGCCAACACAGTGACATTCTAGCAAGGGACTGCTTCCTGGTTCACAGTCAGGCCTTCCCACTGCACCCTCACCTGGTAGAAGGAGCCAGGGATCTCTCTGGAGCCTCTTTTATAACGTCACAAATCCCATTCATGAGGGCTCCATTCTCCTGAGCCAAGAACCTCCCAACGGCCCCACCTGCTAATACCATCACACTGGGCAGTAGGGTTTCAGCATATGAAGGGGGGTGTTGGGGGGTACAAATGTTCAGACCATAGCATCTTCCTAGAACAAATAACATGATTATACACAATGTAAGGCAGATTATATGCAGTATAAAATAGAAACATTATTTCCCTCCAAGAATGCTCCCTGCAACCCATGGTCTTAGAAATGTAATCGTACATTTCTAAGATTGACAATTCTTGTCAATTCAGTCAAAGGGACTGACAATTCTTATTTTTAAATTCTTTTCTTAAATGCTGAAACATTCTAAAATAAATTATACACATCATGAAACTTCACCGTTAAATACCCTCTCCAAAAAATGAGAACATTTTCCTGCATAATTGCCTGACCTGTGGCCAGTGGGACTGCAAGGAAATTCCACCAATCAGAATTCAGAAAGACAGCATTCATACCACACATTCCTTGTTTACCAACCTTCACTCTCAGGATCTTGTTTAAACGGCAGGAGCAAGGGGCTGGCCCTTTGTAAATGAATTGAAGTGGGCCGACTGAAATGGAGAAATACTCATACCTAGCAACTTAAGATAAAATAGGCTTCACCCATCTACAAGGGAGGGAGAATACAGCGCCGCTAGGTTACACAAGAACCAGAGAAATTCCAGTACGTGCCAAGTTGGCGGACCCGCAGGGCCACTGGCTCCCTTTCCCAAATCCGTGCTGGAAAAACTACAGAGGGAAACCAGGCTTCCAGGAACCAACACCGAGGAGGCTAACAATAGCAACAAGGCTTGAGAAGCCCTTGGGGAGGTGGCTGGGACAAGGGCCTGGCCTTGGGCACTTTCCTGTACACACTACAGAGCGGCCCAGCCCCAGCCGGTGCTCCTGGGGACCACGCTCTCCCTAACTGGGGCGCCAGCACACTTTCAGAAGAAACACAGCAGACCACAAAAGCCACCTGTGTCATTTGAAATAGCAGGATTAGAATAAGAACAAACAGACCGAGAATCTAAAACAAGCATGAAGTAGAATTAAAGAGAAGAAAGAGAAGCAGTGTGAGACAGGAAATATAAAGAACTCGTAGAATTATTAGGTATGAAAATTCTAACAGTGAATACTAGGCACAGGTCCAGGCTGAGACTGAAATGGAGCCCAAGGACAAAGTGAGAGAGGAAACAAAGTGGAGCTGCACCCGCCTCCCCTAGTCCCCCCAGCCCTCCCCCCCTTCCCCTTCGCTGGGGTTCACCTCGAGGGCGTTCCTAGGAAAGGGGCCAGCGGAGGAGTTGGATTGTGTTCGGATGCCTCTGCTCCACCCTGCTTGCTGTCCTGGGGTCTGCAGCTTAGAGGTCCCTCTCCCCTCCCTCCTCACCATTTGCCCCCAGGATTTCAGGTCAAATTTCTCCCTCTGATGCCCTACAGACAGGCTACACCATTTGCAGGTCCCCATGCAAAAGAAGAATGTGAGGTCCCTTCTTTAAAAAATATATATATATATGGGGGCACCTGGGTGGCTCCGTTGGTTAAGCCTCTGCCTTTGCCTCTGGTCACGATCCTGGGATGGTCTTGGGATGGAGCCCCACATTGATCCCCTGCTGAGCAGGGATCCTGCTTCTCCCTCTCCCTCTGCTGCTCCCCCTGCTTGTGCTTTCTGTCAAATAAATACATAAAATCTTTTTAAAAAAAAAGTAAAAATGATAAAAATAAATTTCAAAAATTATGAAGACTTTCAAGATGGTGACAGCAGAACATTAAACCAAGCATGGGTCCTTCCTGAGGGTGGGACCCTGTGCGGCTGCTTAGATTTAAAGTCCAGGAAGACTACTCAGGCCATAGGGTCTGAGGGCTCCCTGGCCTGGCCCCCAACCCCACCTTTGCAGCTGGGGATGCATCAGCTGACTTCAGGTTTGTTAAGGGGCTCCCTTTCATCCCCTTGGCCAACCCCTGGAAGCTGTCAAAACTCATCTCAAACCTTTATTCAGGCAAACATTACAATCCCAGGTAAGAAACAGACTGGACACAATTAAAATTTACAGCTCCTTGAAGTCTGAGGCTGAGAACACACACTCAGGACACTTGGCTGGGAATTTTCACATGGGCTGGCCTCTCAGAGCTTCTGACATCCCACCAGACAGGTAACGGACTGGTTGGTGGGAGGCAGCACAGCAAAGAGTCAGGGCTGAGAGCAAGGCTGCTGGAGCCTGCCTGCCTGGGCTTAAATGCCAGTCCTGGCCCCTCCCCTTCCCCCTCCCCACCCCCACTCTCATCCCCGCTTGCTAGCTGCATGATTGAGGCAAAGAACAAGTCCTCTCTGATTCTTAGATCCCTCACATATCAGGTCAGAGTATTCATGTTAACGTCATAGGACTGGGGCGGCGAGGATGTGAGCTAACCCAAAGCACTCAGCACAATGCTCGGTATGGGAGTCATGCCCTATACAAGTGAGCTGTTTTTTCCTTTCTACTCCACACCAGTACACTTAGGAGGAACCCCAGTGCACAGTTGGAGGCAGGGGCTACAGGCAGATGTTTTAGCATATTGTTTTTATTATTTTTTAAGATTTTATCTATTTGACACAGAAAGAGAGACAGCAAGAGAGGAGATACAAGCAGGCCTCCCACTGAGCAGGGAGCCCGATGCAGGGCTCGATTCCAGGACCCTGAGATCATGACCTGAGCCGAAGGCAGACGCCTGACAAGTGAGCCACCCAGGCGCCCCTATCATATTGTTTTTAAAATAAAGTTCTTTTGGGGGTGCCTGGTGGCTCATTTGGGTAAGCATCCAACTCTTGAATTTCAGCTCAGGTCATGATCCTTGGGTTGTGAGATTGAGCCCCGCCTGGGGGGTTGAGGGGGGTGAGGAATCTGTGCTCAGCAGGGAATCTGCTTGAGATTCTGTCTCTGCCCCTCCTTTTGCTCACTCATGTGCTCTCAAATAAATAAATCTTTAAAAAATAATAAAATAAAATAATTTTTTTGTTATAAAAGTAATGACTAAAAAAAGTAATGACTATTCTTTGTGTAGAGTTTGAAAACTATAAAAATATATAAAGAAGAAAAGAAAAGGTCACCTGTAATCTTACATACAGTACGACCACGGATTCTTTGTGGTATCTTTCCTTCCAGATTGATGATTTTTTTCATTTGTATTTATATTTACAGTTAGTTTTTATATACCAAGAATTTTGATACTGATTTATCATTTCCATGACCGTTTCCTTGTGTCATTTGTCTCCTAAAATATGATTTTTTAACTTAAACCAATTGGTTTAGTTGCACGTACATCTTTAAAATCATCTACCATATAAAATAACATTCGAAGGGAGAAATATGACTTTTTCCCACTCTCACATTGCATGACTTAATTTATTCAAATTCTCCCCCTGTGTCTTCCACATCAGTGTCTTTTCTCCATGGAGCCACTTTGTGGATCTTCTCTCAGTTTTCTAGGATTTGTTACCTTCTCTTTCATCTAAAGTTTGCATTTCAGCACTTTTCACATCTATTTGCTGTCACTGGAAATTTTATCCTAAACCACAAGTGAACAGTTAGTTCTGCCTAAAACAGTTCAGTTTTTCTTTCTAAATATAAAATTAAATAGTAGAACGTAGATTTTTTCATGTGCCATGTGATCTCTACAACATAACCATTTAGTTCATTTCCTTTATTTTATTTTTTTAAGATTTTATTTTTAAATAATCTTTCCACCCAACACAGGGCTCGAACTCACAACCCCGAGATCGAGAGTTAAATGCTTTTTGGATTGAGCCAGCCAGGTGCCCCTACTTTGTTTTGTTCCCTTTAACTGTTACATTTCTAATAAATTTTACCTGAACATGATACAATATTCAAGAGGGAAAATAGTTTTTCACTGATGCATAATTTTCCTTCTTAAGATAGACTATGCAGACTTAATCTGTCCCTATTAATGGATATTTAGACTGGTTTTCATTGTTTTGCATTTTATTTTTGAAATGGCTTGGAGAAGAGCTAGGAACAGGGAAAAAGTCAAGATCCACTTTAAGGGGCGCCTGGGTGGCTCAGTCATTAATGGTCCACCTTCAGCTCAGGTGATGATCCCAGGGTCCTGGGATTGCGTCCCACATCGGGCTCCTTCCTTGTCAGAGAGCCTGCTTCTCCCTCTGCCTGCTGTTACCCCTGCTTGTGCGCTCAGTCTCCCACTCTCTCCTTCTGACAAATAAATAAATAAAATCTTAAAAAAGATGAGAGAACTACAACAGGGATAGCCAAACAGAGGCTTCTGGCCCCGCAATGGGACATCCAGGGTTGGAGTTATCCCTGTAGACAAATACACCCTCGACAGGGGAGTGAGTATGAGGGACATTGACAGTTGATACTTTGGGGGTCTGGAGATGTACAGAAAGAAACAGACCATCTCTCTCCTGAAAACTCTGCCCAGTTGCCTAATAACCTCAAGAAGCTGCCCGGTTGGCTTTGCAGAAATCATCCAAGCCCTAGCAGGGGGTTTGTTTTCCTTGGTGACTGAGAATTCAGAATGAAGTTAGAGGCAAGAAGCTGCTGAAAAAGTTGGGTTTCACCCAGTGGGGTGCTGGTAAATGTTAACAAGGGCTCTCAAATTGTGTGTGGGGGGCGCTGTGGCAGCAGGGAGCCCCAAAGAGTAGCATCTCCCAGCTTCCATGGTATAAATACTCCTGCCACAGCCAGCTTCAAGCCATTGACACACTGTCACTGAATGTAGAGTTGTAGAGATGTGATTATAGAGTACCTCTACCATATGGGTGCAATAGAGAGAAATAACTTCAAGAGGACAGAGAATAGTATAAAGTCATAAAGTAATTAAGATGTGATGTTTTAAATATTTATGTTGCTTTCAATATAATTTATTTAATTGCGAGCTTATGTAATTGAATTTTTAATAATGAGTGTTTAACTGATGGCATGAAAAATTCCTGACAATCAGCTTTCAGAAGCCAGCACACCGTTAGGACTGTCACCCTCCCCTGTCACCGACATGTGTGGGTTCCCACTCCAATGCAGAACTAACAGAGCAACCTCCAGCAGAGTAAAAGGGTCGTGTTGAATTTGAATGGCATTTGAACTGTTCCTTCATTTCCCCATTTCTCTGATGACCTAACGGATATTAGTCAGGGTTCTCCAGAAAAACAGAATCAACAGGAGATGAGATAGGTAGGCAGGGAGGGAGGGAGATAGATAGGTAGATAGAGATAGGAATAGAAGAGATTTATTCTAGGAATTGGCTCATGTGATTGTGGAGGCAGAAAGTCCCACAAAAGGTTGTCAGCAAGCTAGAGAACCAGGAAAGCCAGTGGTATAATTCAGTCGGAGTCTGAAGGCCTGAGAAGCAGAATCCCTGAGGTCTCAGGGCAGAAGAGGAATATCCCAACTGTAGAAGAGAGAATTCCTCCTTCCTTCACCTTTCCTTCCATTGAGGCACCCAATGGATTGGATTATGCCTTCCAATTGGTGAGAACTGATCTCTTCACTCAATCCTCCAATTCAAATGCTAATCTCTCCCAGAAACACCCTCACCGACACACAGAAAAATGTTTTACCAGCCGTCTGGGCTTCTCTTCTCTCAAACTAACACATAAAATTAACCATCACACAACCCTAAACCTTTTTTTTTTTCATTTGTTTTAATTACAAAATCTGGCAGATGTGCAAATAACCAAGGCATAGACAATAATATAATGAGCACTTTTGAACTACCCACTTTAAAAAGTAAAATATTATGGGGCCCCTGGGTGACACAGTCCATGAAGGTGAAATCCTCTGACTCTTAATTTCGGCTCAGGTCATGACCTTGGGGTTGTGAGATTGAACCTGCATGGGGCTCTGTGCTCAGTGTGGAGTCTGTTCAAGTTTCTGTCCCTCTCCCTCTGTCCCTCCCTGCTGCCCAGGGGAAACTTCCTCCTTTCGCTCTGGAGCTGGTGTAATTACTCCCAGCGTTTCTAGATTGGGGCTAGATGAGAAGCGCTTGCTTCCTCATCTCTTGTTGACTTTGAAACACCTTTGAAAAGAATCCCTTCATTAAGCTCTCTGCAATCACTACAACCTCCCTTCATTAAGCTCTCTGCAATCACTACAACCTCCCTCCCTGTATGCTTGCTCGCTCTCTCTCTCAAGTAAATAAATAATTCTTGAAAAAAATAATAAAAAGTAAAACATTACCAATTCATCTGAAGCTTTCTGTATATCTTCCTCATCACGTCCTCCCCCCTCCTCCTCAGAGATGACCACTGTCCTGAACTTGATGTTTCCCATTCCCATGCTTACCTTCGTGATTTTAGTACATATTATGCAGGTGTTTGTGTATATGTGTGTGTATACATATGTGTACATGTATATGCATTGTTTCCAGTCTCTTTTTACAGATAGGAAAACACAAAAAAAACTCAGGGTCCAACTTGCTTGAATAAAGTATCTTTTTCATTCTTTTTTTTTTTTTTTTAACTTTGATTCTAAAGAAAGAAGCTCACCCAAAAGAGGCTTGGAGGTGAAACTGGCCACTTTATTTCTAGCCCCAGGTTTGTTTAGAAGGTGGGGTGTGCAACTGGCCATTTCAGGACTGAAATAAATGCGAACAAGCAAAAGACTTTTTTTTTTTTTTTACTTCCAGATATTGGCCTGTCTTCTGTTCCACTGTTGACCATAGGTGACCAGCCATGGTTGTCACTAAAGTTTCCATCTTCTGGCTCTTCATAGTCATTCCGTATAAATGCCACTGTGAAGACATCTTACTCATTGAATCCTTTACTAACCATAATTTTCACCCAAGAGGTGAGAGTTTACATAGTATTTCTATTTTATCCCTTCTTTTAAAATGACAAATATTGACAAACATCAAGGCAGGAAGATGTTATTTACGCAGACTATTGTAAGCTAAAAATCACAGGATGGAGATTTGTGATTCTTTATTGAGCTTGATTATAAAAGTTTTTATCGAGTACTGTCAGACTCGTAAGCTGGGGAGAGACTTCAGATTTATAACTTCTTCCTAAATGGGCAACAGCAGATATAAAATCTTGGAATTTAATATCAGCTTTGAAAATGTTAAATTGAGAGTTCGAGTCGTTTTTGCTTTACAAACTGGCACATTGTAGGACGCACGGGCTGTATTGATTTCTGACAGAAGAGGCGGTCTCTAAAATGGATTTGAGCCTTTTCATATTCCATTTCATCCTAAAGGCACATTTTAAGCAATGTCCTCTTCATTTAGTGCATGTGGCTTAATTGAAGAAGAAAGAAAACAGTTTTACAGAGAAGGACCTCTTCCGAGAGCCTATTCTCCAACCCTGTGGTGTTGGGGTCACCACAGGGTTGGAGAATAAAATTAAGGAAATCTGCTAAATGACTTGAAGTTCATGCCATGGGGTTTTTTTTTCCCACAAGCATTTCAGCTCAAAGCAGATTCATACCTATTTCCTCGGGCTACTTTTGCAGCAGAGTGACAAGAGGAAAGGTGTCCTTTGTCCTTAATTTTTCCTTAATTTTTTGGCTAACCACCCACACCTGGAGAAGCCTCCTCACAACCCATTTGCCTTTCTCACTTTCTGGGAATGCAGTGCTCTGGACTCAAACTTCTTGGAGATGCAGGGGCCCTGGATGAGGGGCCCTCACCCTTGGCCTGGTGAGCAGTGAAGGACAGGCCGGCAAACATGCTTATCACAGCAGAAGCCGTGTCAGCAACAGTTGTGTGTGTCGTGGCAGTTAGCCCCGGTGGCTTTTCTGCTCTGGATTCCCACAGGTGTCTGTACAGAAACCCAAGATTGGTTGGCAAAAAAACTATCCTGGGGCACCTGGCTGGCTCAGTGAGTTAAGCGTCTGACTCTTGGTTTTGGCTCAGGGTCATGATCTCATGGGTCGTGGGATTGAGCCCCTCATCAGTTTACCCACTGAGTGGGGAAGTCGGCTTGAAGATTCTCTCCCTCTGCCCCTCTCCCCACTCGAGTATCTCTCACTCTCTCTCAAATAAATAAACAAATACTTAAGAAAAAAAAAAAAAAAGCTATCCTAAGCAGATCTTAGGGCAGCCTGTGATTAAAGGATGTTGGAAAAGAGCCTCTACCCTAAAGATATCTTTGTGTTGGTTTTCTATGATTGCTGTTACAAATTACCACAAATTTAGTGGCTTAAAACAACACAGACGTCTTTCTCTTATAGTTCTGGAGGTCGGAAGTCCAAAATGGGTTTTATGGGGTTAAAATCAAAGCCCATGTTCCTTCTAGGGTTTGTAGGCAAGAATCCTCACCTTTTCTAGCTTCCAGAAGCTTCCTGAATTTCTTGGCTCATGGCGCCTCCTCTTCAACTTTCAAAGTATATCAGTCCAACCTCTGCTTCTATTGTCACATTTCCTATCTCAGCTTCTGACCCTCCTGTCTCCCTTATAATGACCCTTGTGGTTATACTGGTTCTACCTGGATAATCTAGGATAATCCCCACATCTCAAAGTCCTTACTTTAATCACTCCTGCAAAATCCCTTTTTCCACAAAAGGCAACATATTCACAGGTTCTGGGGATTGGGACATACACATCTTTGGGGGTTATTACTTAGCCCACACCCTTCCCCCACTACTGAACTTAAATTTTGCCTTTTGAGAGACATTCTTTCAGGTGTTAAATTTTGTATGTTTAAGAGTCCCTTTTAAAATGCAAACACTCCTGGTAAAGGTGATACCAAGAGTATGTGAGATGCCCAGCCCTAAAGCCGTGAGAAAACAAGGAAAACAGAATTATAAGATTGCATTAATGAATTTATCACTTACCTAATCAGAAAAGAGATACCCGGAGTCATGTGAAGGAGAGAAAACAGTCCTTAAAGCTGGAAGATGCGTCCCTGAGTCACCAAATTAAGGGGATTATTCCAGATGGCCTGGAGCAGAAACAGCACAGCCTCAAAGGAAGTGGGGGAAAGAGAAGGCACAATGCTTGCAGGTTCACGTACCAGGGACCTCTGTCCATTTGGAGCTGTTCTCCACCTTCTCTATGTTGCTCTGCCACCCGAGAGACTGGCTTCAACCAATGGAATCAAGCCCTCCAGCCTCCAGTTTTGTCCAGCCAACTCGAGGCACAAGCAGGACCAGAGGATGGGAGGAGAGAGAGGTCTGAGGCTCTCTTCCCAGCTCCCCTCCCTGTTGGACAGCTTTGGCAATGGCGGTATTTATTCCCACACCATAGAGCCGTGGGTCCTGTGGAAATGCTCTCCCTCAGAGCTCTAACTGCAGCCTTCTCCAGCTTCTGGTAACTACTTCCTCCTTTCGCTCTGGAGCTGGTGTAATTACTCCCAGCGTTTCTAGATTGGGGCTAGATGAGAAGCGCTTGCTTCCTCATCTCTTGTTGACTTTGAAACACCTTTGAAAAGAATCCCTTCATTAAGCTCTCTGCAATCACTACAACCTTCCGAGTATGCTGTTTATCTCCCGGAACAATACCTGCCGTATTCTAGCACTGTCTAGAAGGGAGTATGCCTCATTTGGTTGGGACATGCGTCCAACCGTTCTGGCAAGTATCTCTTTCTGGTAAAATTGGTGGCCCCAGACCTTAGCTCTCGACGCCATTAAACTCTAGTCTTCTCTGCCTAATGGCCCCGGCCTGATTTGAGGAGCCCTGATCTCAGCCCGTTGATACTGTGACTCTCCACATAACTTCTCATCCTGTGAGAGAAGGCACTGATCAGGCTAAAGTCACTTTAGCAGCCTTATGTCTTATAGCACATTAAGAAGTTGGCTTTTTTGTTTGTATTTCTCTCCGGGCTCTATTCCTCTGAGTGATCATGGCTCATCCAGTCAAACTGAGGGCATGAGAAAAGGGAGCTTCTGGAATAGCAAGGCTGTGACCAGAGCGAATGCCCCAAGGTAAAGGCCACCTGGGGGCCGGGCCCTCTGGCATCTCTTGCAATGTCTGTCCCAGCACGCACTTCTTGCAGACTTCCATAGCCTCTAATATCCTCTGCTGGGCCCACAGCTTACGATCCTCAGCTAAGGATCAGTTATCAGCTAAGAGCTTGTGGGAAATATGACAGCCGGCTCAGAGCAGGAACATGTGGAAATGGGACAGGGCTCAAGGCCGCGAGAGCGTGGGACATGGTGGGGAGGGAGAGGTGGGGGATGAGGCAGGAGGTTGACAAGAAAGGGGCAGTCGACTCAACCTGCTTCACTCGTCTGCAGCTGTCCCCTGGAGCTCTCGTTCCCTGTGTCCCCTCCATGGGTCCGGGTTCTGGTCTTGGCTCTGCTACTAACTACTTGTGTGACTTCTAGCTCCTCCAGATATCTGTTTTCCTAAATCCACCTACAAATCCACCGGTCCATTCTGCATGCATTTATCATTTATACTCAAGTACTTTAAAACATGTGGCATTTAGCTGGCAAATAGAGATTCAGTCAGACATGGACTCTTTAGGGTTCAGGTTTAGAGCACAGGAGGCCAGCTCCGCTACTTACAGTGTGACTCTGGGCAAGTAATTTAACCTCTCTGAACATTATTTCCCTCATCTGTAAAGCAAGAATAGCCAGGGTCTCCTGTCATCCAGTCTGGATGGAGTGACATTTGAAGAAGACAGTCCTACAAGCAAATGTAATCCATACTGCTTTCTAATTGCACTAGCATCACTCAAAGGTCAGAAGAGTCTATAACCAGTCTATAACCAATCTATAACCCATAGCAAGCTTCCATTAAATGTCTTTTTCTCTTCTGCCAATCCCCCCCAAATAGAAAGCTCACAAAACTCCTCTCCCAACAGTACTAGACTCACCTGATTTAGCAAAATGAAACAAATCAAACAGAAAAGGATGCCCAGTTTAATTTGATTTTCAGATACATAACAATTTTTTAGTATTAATATTTCCCATATAATCTTTGGGACATATTTATTCTAAAAAACACATACATTATCCTAAAAAATTACTGGTTTATCTGAAATTCAAATGCAATTGGTGTCCTGTATTTTATCTGGCAATCCTACCTTACACCCAACTCACAGACTTTTTCTGTTCTTCATTCCTCCCCATCCCATATTTGCTACACAGGTTGACTGAGCTCACTAAATGAGTTTCTCCCATTGCATTTTTAGATTTTCATCTATGCTCTGCCCAGCACCTGCATTCTCCACAACGAAGGAGATCTTTGGTGCGGGCCCAGCAAGAAGAACCCTTCCCTCTCCCCCTGTCTCCCCGATCCCCCCTCTATTCCATTCCCTCTATTCTACTCCTTCAGAAGCTCAGTAGCCAGGAAAACCTGAGAGGGCGGGAGAGAGGAAGAAGCTAATTTGCAAAGGCCAAATTTTTGCTAGTGTTGGGGAGTAAAGGCATTGCTCTCACACATTAGTGAATAAGGTACTTAGCTTGGGGTCTGCAGCATTGCAAAGACAGAGCTCCGTTCCTCCTCATTATTATGAGAGAGACCTCCTTTCCCAGCCTGCCAGCCCAAATCCAGGACCTCATTCCTTATAGAACGCTCCAGAGACCTTAAAAGATGCCTGCCTACCTGGGTGCTCCCGCTGAGATGCGGTGGTGCTGCCAGGCCTGCTGGGTCTGGATGCACAGTGGTCCAAGGTAGCCTCCACTCCAGGATGGTCCCAGCTCCATCACTAGGGAGCCGTAGGGATTCCCAGCATCCTTCTGTTCTCAGGGTCACATGACCCACTCTGCGGCCCACCCAGGAAGTTCAAGATTTCCAAGGGCCCCTAATGAGCCAGGGGGTTCCTTTTGGGACAGTGGCCTGGGCTGGCTTTCTTTAAAGATGCGGCTGTCCCACTGCTGCTGGAAGGCAGTAATCTTCCTCCATCCCGGGGCCACCTGAGGGAGTTAAATTCCCATTACGAAAACAAAACCCATTGAACTAGAATAGCATTGGTCCTGAGCGCCCGCGAGAGCCTTGCCTCATTCCCAAAGGGGTGCCGGGTCCATTAAAGCTTTTCACAGCTGATTGCTCACCTGTTCTTCATTTTCCACTTCACTCGGTGCACTAAACAGTGTCCTGGAGAGAAGGACCCAGCAGAACAAACCAATAAAATTGAACATTTCCCCCTCAATCCTCTCTGAGGCAAACCCTCCAGGCTGTCTCGATGGGGAGATGCAGCCTCATTTCTTTCGTGGTTTTTTTTTTTTTTTTTCCCTTCTTCTAAGAGTAGGAATCCAATCTAGGATAGATCAGACCCAGGGCTTTAAAAAAAATGGCACCACAATCATTTCTCCTTATAACTATCAAGGGGTTTCTCTCCTGTTCTTTCTTCCTATATCATTGCTACTTCCCAAAAAGCATCACATAAGAAACAGGGGGGAAAAAAGAAAGCTGAGTGGCACTGTACATTTCCTAATTTCAATTTATTTCAACAAACATTTGCTCTGAGGAACCAACCCACCACAGGGGACTCAAAGTAGGGCAAAGCCAGAGCCCACTCCCCATGAGCCTACGCTGTGTGAGACCCGGCACAAAAGCAGCAACCCACCCCCCACACCCCATCCCCCATCCGAGAGGGGCCATGTGCACACAAGGAATAGGGCAGGACGAGAGCTGGATGGAAGGTCTTGAAAAGAGGGGCAGCACTGTGGTGTGTGGGTTGTTATTGTTGTGGGGTTTTTTAAAGATTGATTGATTGATTGATTGATTGATTTGACAGAGAGAGATCACAAGTAGGTAGAGAGACAGGTGGGGAGGGGGTGGACGCAGGCTCCCCTCCGAGCAGAGAGCCTGATGCGGGGCTCAATCCCAGGACCCCAAGATCATGACCCGAGCTGAAGGCAGAGGCTTTAACCTACTGAGCCACCCAAGTGCCCCTGTTGTGGGGTTTTGTTTTGTTTTACTGTCTCTCCTTTTCTATCCCCTCACTGTTTTCTCACCGAGCCCATCATTCCCTGCCTCCTGGGGCAGCTGAGTTTCAGCCTGGTAATCCTCCAAACCCCTCAACATTCCTGCCACCCTGACTCTAGAAAACAGACCACTTTGTCTAGCTTTTCCCATAGGGCTTTCTGTCCAGAAAAACTGCAGGCACAGCACGCAGTATGTATTATAGATGTAATTTGTTTTATTGAGCATCTACTATGGTGAGCACTAGGAGAATGCTCTGGAAAACAGTCACGAACAAAAGCACCTTGACCCCACCTTCTCGGTGCTCACAGAGCCACGGCTCAGCATGGAGTCAAGGTTACACATGCACATACTTTGGCGTTGAAAAGAGCTGGGTTGTCTTGTCATCCGTGAGACCGTCCGCTAATACAATTCTCTGTGACTCGGTTTGCCGCTGTGTAAGGGACGGACGATCACGCCCACCTCGCAGGTTGGTTGTGAGGGGTGAGGAGCTGTGCGAGGGTGCTCGATGCACTCCCGAGATGGTCTTCTACTCCCACACATTCCGTCACCTCCTGTTAACACTGACAACATGACCGTGCTCCACTGGGTTCAGATTGTTTCCCATTCGTGTCTGTTTCATTTCACCAACATCAGAAGCCCCTCGAGGGCACGACAACAAGGTGTATCATAAGCATTCAACAAAGAGCTGTGGAGTTTAGGTTGCAGGAGAAGGTGGCATTTTTTCTGCAAAGCCAATGAGGTTTGCATTTTAGGCCAGAGCGAAGCGGGCCAGAGAATTTCCAGGACTGAACACCGAATGCGCACAGAGCAGAGGGAAAGATAAAGTGAATTCCAGTGGGGCTGTGACAGCCTCTTGTGACAGATAGCCTGCAGAGCCGAGAAGAACATAGCTGAATAAACCCGGGCAGAGAGAGAAATGAATGCAGCCGGGGGGACGCTCGGCAGGATGAAAGATAGTAGGTCAGCGTGAGACTGGAAAGGAAACCTCAATACTGCCCAGAGAGAGGCCAGGGCTGCTTTTTAGGTGGGGTGGTGCTCAGGGAATCCCACAAAGTGTGGTTGCATGGAGGTCAAATGGAAAAGCTATTGGGGCAACCACCGACTTGGAGGGCAGGGAAGGTCAGTGATCAATATAGGAGTAATTGAGTCAAAAGATGCTTCTCCCCCCTCCCAACCCCCCCCCCACCCCCTGGCCTGGGAGAGGTGGCTGGGCTGTGGCCACCAGAAGAGAAATCTGTGGGATACTGAAAAATTGGAAAACGTTTCATGTCCTGAGGGATCTCTAAGGGCACCTGGCAGATAGAAAATGGTCAATAAATATTTGTCAATGATTAGTTGAATCCTGAGCATCAGAAACCTATAATGAAACTTTATAAGGGGGTCATCGAAACTTGTCCCTCCGCTTTACTGTGTGGAAACCAAAGTCCAGAGCAGGGAAGTGAAGCGACTTGCCCAAGGCCACACTGGTAGCTGGGCTCGAGGTTCAGATCCCCCGGGCCTCGGCTCCCTGCTCGTTCTTCGGGCAAACCAATCTCCAATGAACAGCAGTTTGGTTTCTCGTGGCCTGGGCCCCAGCCGCACCTCGACCTCCATTCAAGCTCAGATGACTTCCACGTGGGGTTTTCTTCTTCCCAGGTTCTCTTCCAACCTGGGTAACACGGTTGCTCTGGGCTGGTTTTCTCCCTCAGGGTTCTAAACACATCTTTCAAAGCTGGAGAAACTTTAGTGAGGAAACCATAACTCTCTTCACAGAGCAGAAGACTCAGTCTAGCTCAGCTCTCATCATTAATATTGTCATTACCAATATTATTACGGGGGGGGCATGCGCCTGGGTGGCTCAGTGGGTTAAGCATCTACCTTCACCTCAGGCCATGATCCCAGCGTCCTGGGATCGAGTCCCGCATCGGGCTCTCTGCTCAGCAGGGAGCCTGCTTCTCCCTCTCCCTGCCGCTCCCCCTGCTTGTACTCTCTCTGTCTGTCAAATAAATAAATAAATAACATCTCTAAATATATATATATTATTATTTGGTCAATAATATGGGCTAAGGCCCAGGCAGTGATGCACCAACAGCCAAGGCCGCCCCCACGCGTGCACAGGGAGTAGGCCTGCCCCTGTGCTCCTTGTCAGACACCGCAGGCCTCCCTGGAGCTCCCACAGCACACACAGGAAGGAAACGAGCGAGTCGATGCTGGCCTGAGCTGAGTCATAAAGCCTCAGACGGGAGAGTCTGAGGGAAGGCGGCCGGAGCGTCTCGGCTTTGTGAGCATACAGCTCAGACAGAGGTTGTAGAAAATTCGCTCCCTGCCTGTCTGTCCCGTTGCCAGAGCCCCCCCGCAAGTGACCCACGGAACCCGGGGTGAGCCAGGCTCCTCTCACTGGCATTTTACTGCTGATTTTTAAAAGGCACCGGTCACTGCCAATCTTGTGTTTTATATCTTTTAATTGTTTTAAAATTGTGTGCTCTGCGACACACCTCAATTCTGAGGTGATTTGAACACCAAGGGTGGCACTTTTTTTTTTTCTTTCAGTGTTCCAAGATTCATTGTTCATGCACCACACCCAGTGCTCCGCGCAACACGTGCCCTCGTCAATACCCACCACCAGGCTCGCCCAACGCCCACCCCCCTCCCCTCCAAAACCCTCAGTTTGTTTCTCAGGGTCCACAGTCTCCAATGCTTCATCTCCCCCTCCGATTTCCCCCAATTCATCCATCCTTCTCCCAATATTCTCCATGTTTTTCCTTATGCTCCACATGTAAGTAAAATCATATGATAATTGACTTTCTCTGCTTGATTTATTTCACTCAGCATAATCTCCTCCAGTCCTGTCCACATTGATACAAAGTTGGGTATTCATCCTTTCTGATGGAGGCGTAATATTCCATTGTATATATGGACCATATCTTCTTTATCCATTCATCTGTTGAAGGGCATCTTGGCTCTTTACACAGTTTGGCAGTTGTGGCCATTGCTGCTATGAACATTGGGGTACATGTGGCCCTTCTTTGTAATGCATCTGCTTCTTTGGGGTAAATACCCAGTAGTGCGATGGCAGGGTCATAGGGCAGCTCTATTCTTAATTTCTTGAGGAATCTCCACACTGTTTTCCAAAGTGGCTGCACCAGCTTGCATTCCCACCAACAGTGGAAGAGGGTGCCCCTTTCTCCACACTCTCTCCAATGCTTGTTGTTTACTGTCTTGTTGATTTTGGCCATTCTAAGCACTTTTAGAAAATAGATAATGAGCTGTATTCCCATCCCTGTAGGATGGAGAGGGAGCCAGCAGGGGTGGGGTGAGAAGAGATACAGAGAGGAGCCTTTTGAGGGCCCGCAGCGTGCAGGGCCTCACTCCTGCCAGCCGATCCTTCCTCTGTTCTGCCAGCGGTGCCACACTGGGCTTCAGGGCACCAGCAGGAGCCGGAAAATGGGAAGCTCGGAAGTTTCACGAGTCATTTGGAAATGCATGAAGGCTTTGCTGCTGCTGCGCCGGCCAGCCGGGCAAAGCTGGCTTGAGATCTTGGAGTACCTGCGGGGACTGTGTCCTTGCAGAGCTGGACAGAACACAGCCCCAGAGTCAGGATGGGAGAAGAAGGATTGAAGGGAAAAATCTAAAACCACATCTTCCCGGCTCCTACCGAAAGGCCCGAAGGCCAACCAGCATCCATGTTTTTCTTGCTAAGGACCAAGTCAGCCTGGTGATTGAGAGGGAGGCCAAGAGCTCTGGATTCCAGCCCCTTCTCTACCTTTTAGTCACTTCCTCTCAGTAAAGGGTGGTGATGGCAATAACACCTTCCTTATATACATGTGGGGAAGAGCTGGGTAAGCCAAGGAAAGTGCTTGCTTAGCCAATGTCCGCCACGTGGCAGACATTAAATATTAGTTTTATTGTTATTATGTATTTAGGGCTGTGTTAGGCCTTCGTGAGAGAAACAAAAGGGGCAGAAATAGTCACTGCCCCTGAGGAATATGTTCTCCCAACTCCCACCCTGCCTCCCGTCTGCCCACCAAGTCTGATTCCTCTTCAGGAGCTTCCCCTGCGGGTGGAGAGCTGGGTTGAGCTCCCAGGCTCAGCTGCTCCTAGGCCCCAGGCCTCTACTGAGGTCAGCGAACTTCTCCGAGCCTCAGTTTCCTCTTACGTAAAGTGGAAAAAATAAGAAAGCCTGTTCCTTCGTGAGGGCGTAGCGAGCTTCCGCCGTGATTATGTGAGCGCACCCAGAAAGCGGGAAGGGAGTGTGCAAAGTCGAAGCTTAGGGTTCTCCTAATCTCACAGGTTGCCCCGAGCCCTTTCCTTGTCCCACCTTTTCTATGAGAGAAATCCAATCCAAACTGTCTTAAATGAAGGAGAACAACAACAAAAAGAGGATTTCCTTAGCTCTTGCAACTAAAAATTTCTGGAGTAAATTCTGGAAGAGCTGGAATCAGGTTTCCAAAAGAGGACATTAAAAAGCTGATTCTCGGGGCGCCTGGGTGGCTCAGTCGTTGGGCATCTGCCTTCAGCTCAGGTCATGATCCCAGCGTCTTGGGATCTAGCCCACATCGGGCTCCCTGCTCTGCAGGAAGCCTGCTTCTCCCGCTACCATTCCCTCTGCTTGTGTTCCCTCTCTCGCTGTGTTTCTCTCTGTCAAATAAATAAAATCTTTAAAAAAAAAAAAAGCTGATTCTCTTCTTCTCTCGGTTCCACTTCCCTCTGTGTTGGCTCTACTCCCAGATGGACTTAGCCGATGAGATGGCAGAGGGGCCCACGAGCAGCTCCAGGCTTGCAACCTGTCAGCTCGGCAACCCCAAGAGAGACAGCCCACCCCTTTCTCCATCATTCCAGTAAGTGCCAGAATCGAGTCTTGGTGGCCAGACCTGGGTCTCGTGCCTGTTTGCGGCCCTTTCACCTACGGCCAGGAGAACGGAACATGCCAATTGGCTAAACCTGCGCCACGTGCCCCCACCTGGAACCTGCAGCCGTGGTCGCTCAGCCCCCAACCGCACAATGAAAGGAGGCAGTTCCCTAGAAGAAAGGTGGGCCGGAGCTTCGGATAGAAGAGAGAGAGAAGGGCATACCAAACAATGGATGTCCACGGCACACAGATTTTGCTGCTGTATGTTCCGACAGGATGTCGGAAAGAGAAGTGAGAGCCAGGCAGAAAGTCCCAGAGAGCAACCACACATTTGCTTGGCGTTCTGTGGTTCGGTGTGCACTTCCCTTCCCTGTAGAACTCTGCCCGGTAACAGGGAAAGGAAGGTCCCAGTGCATTTTTGGAAAGGAGAACTACTCTTGCCGAGAAGCACTACCGTGAGTGATAAAGGGAAGGAGAACCCTATTTCCTGACAAATTAAAGCAAGAAAGTGCTTAATAAGTACCATTTGATGATAAAGTTCTGACAAGGCCACTCAATAACCCATGATTCTGACAGCTGCGCTTACGAATCTGCGTGAGCCCAGGTCTCAGCTGCTATTAATAGAGGTCCTCTCGTTGACAGGCTGGGGCAGGTTCTGGCGCAGGGGGGCGACTACCAAGTGGGGGACCCAAGAAACCACAGGTATTTCAGTCTAAGTCACAACGTCATTTCAGCCCCGTTCTACATCCCTTGGGGACCTGGCTGGCTTCCATCACCACTTCTACTTCCTAAATAACACTTCTTGTGCTGGTTTATTACATACAAAAGGTAGATACATACTTATTTCAGGAAACTCAAAAGGATAAGGGTTCTCATATCCAACGTGGCTGCAAATCCTCATATCCTTTTCTAGGCATATATGAATGGATACTGCATATAAGGATTTTAAGCGAGATTATTCTGTTTTATAACTTAAAACATCTACCACATTAATAAATTCAAGGGTTTTTGAAAATTATATGGATGTACGATAAATTATATTTATCCAATCCCCTCTTGTTGGACAGCTAGATTGTTTACAAGTGTTGCTATTATGGTGTTCTCTGCAGTCATTTAAAGGTAAAACGAGGGGCACCTGGGTGGCTCTGTGTTAAAGCCTCTGCCCTCAGCTCAGGTCATGATCTCAGGGTCCTGGGATTGAGCCAGGCATCTGACTCTCTGCTCAGCAGGGAGCCTGCTTCCTCCTCTCTCTCTGCCTGCCTGTCTGCCTACTTGTGATCTCTCTCTCTCTCTCTCTCTCTCTCTCTGTCAAATAAATAAATAACATCTTTTTTTAAAAGTCTTTAAAAAATAAAATAAAGTAAAAGTAAAATGAACACAGCCCTGGATAATGAAATTACAGTAGGGTAGTGTAATGGCCAGAATGTTAGGGTAAGAAATATGGGGCACAGTATAGAAAAAGGACTATGAGAGAAAAGAAGTACTCTCACGAAAATATTATTTCTGTCTGACATCATGTAGACCACAGCTGGAATCCTGAAGTTTTTCTGGGCTCTTCTCCCAGCTCAGTGGAGTTTTTGCTAATTAAGTGACACAGAGAAGCTTTATCCATATGGGTGCTGTTGTTTCTATGTGGCGGCAGTGGTGGATGGGTCACTAATTCCATTAGCTTCGAATATGTATGTTTCATGTTAAATAATTAGATGACAAATCACCCCACAACTTACTGGCTTAAACCAAACATTACATTTGCTTATGCTTCTGTGGGTCAGCACACAGGGCCATACTGGTGGTTATTCTGGTCTATATGCCATTTGCTGGGGTCATGCGCTTGGCTTCCTTAACATGGTGGCTGGGCAGTAGGTTGAGAAGAACACGCATATGTCTGACACCTCAGCATTTCTCCGCATGGCCTCTTTCTCTCTGCACATGGTTAGCTTGGGCCTCCTCACAGCTTGGAAGTCTCAGGGTAGCTAGACCTCTTGCATGGCAACTGTTTCCAAGTAGGACAAAACTGGAAGCTACTGAAATCTTTAAGACCCAGCCTTAGAAGATACACAATGTTACTTCCAGTGCATTCTGTAAGTCAAAGCTAGTCTCAGGGTCAGTCTAGATTCAAAGAAAAGGGAAATGGAGTCTGCCTCTCAATGGGATGAGAGGCAAAGAATTTGCATCCATCTTAACCTGCTACAATAAATCCGACGAAGACAGAAGGGTTACAAGGGTCTTGCATAATGAAGCAGAACACTATGGGGTTGCAAATTATTAAGACCCAAATGTGAACTCATCCAGCTGGAACAGTTTCCCCCAGCTCTGAGCAATAAACCAAAAGAGACCATTACCAGGGTTGCATGCGGGACATGGAATCTTTGGCAGAACTCAGGCCCAGGAGACAAGAGTGACACTGGCCCTGCCCCCATGACCCTCGCCCCCAGTGCCGGAGAAGGGCACTTTGTTGCCACTCCTCCCTCTGCTGGGGAGTACATCCACTCCTGGGGTCCCCCAAGACACCTGCTTCTCCTTGTGCAGATTCCTCACTCCTTAAATACAATAATTCCTTCCCAAGCCTGTATTATATGAGCTTTGAGATCTTCGTGAGAACCTTCTTGCGGAAATTAAAAACACTTCCTCAGACCGGCTATAGAAAAGAAGGTATAGGTTTCCTCATGAAAAGAGTGAATTTCCCAAGTCGGAGTTAATCATTTCTTTTCATGTGGGGGCCTTGAGGAGACTAAAATCCCTCTCACACCCTTGGGCTCTAGAGGTCTGTGTGATCAGCCGCTCACTGGGGGAAAGGCCCTGACTCTCCCCCTCATGGTTACCGAGATGGCACAGGGACTTTCTCCATCACACCCATTCCCATCTGAGAGCTAGGTCTTTAGTTTCTTACAGGCTTGTCCAAGTGCTGGGCTGGCCTAAATTTAATATCAAGCCATTCATCGCCTGATTCCCACCGGATTGATAAATAAGATGCTGCTACTTGAGATATAGTACCTCTGAAATAAAGACATTTGTGGGGTAGTATGTAGGCAAATGGGCCACGTGATGGGCGGGAGGTCGGATCCTCTGCTGTAATCTGGATGCAACCCGGGGCCCAGCCATGGAGATCTATCTATCTCCTCTGCAGAAATGTACGCCGTGGCCTCTTTAAAAAGGCTCAGACTTCGAGTCTGTTTTCACTCTAAACTGATCAGATAAGGGCTGGCCAGCTCTTTAATATTTAAAGTTTCTTTTTCACAGTCCAGCCTGAAGCCTTGTGCCTATTTGATTTGTACAACACAGAGCTGGCCGATGCTGGCGAATTGAGACAAATATCATCTTTTCAGAACTGAAAATGACTCCATTGTTTCCTATGCCTCCCTCCAACCATAAGGCCGTGTTCGAAAAGCTGGGGGTGGGACAGATGCTGCTTCTACAGGAGAGGAGAATTCTGACTCCCACCCCCCCAACCCCCGCCACTGCCGTCCTTTAGGCTTCTCCTGTTATCCTTCCTAGACCATTGGGAAGAAATCAAGACATTACTTTATTTGATCAGGATCATTTATAAATAGCAGAACCACTTTCTGCTTTGCTGCAGCTCATGATATTGAGATGAGTGAATTAAAGTAAACGGCTATTAGAGAAAGTAGGGAAGTGAATTTTAATGTAGCATACAGCAGACCTTCCTTTGGAATCTTTTCCTATCACAACCATCGTGTAGGCAATAGGGTCAGCACTTTGGCAGTTGTATCCCAGGTCCTCGCACCTGGATACAAGACTCCGGGCGGGCCAAACCAAATGGAGGAGGATGGGGCACCGGGCCTCACATCCCTCCCACCCCCCCCCACCTCACCACCTTCTGAAGCCTGAAGTTGGCAGGTTTCCACCGAGCTTCATTCTGGGGTTCCAGAAGAAGAAAGTGCTCCCTTCTGGGCAGAAGTGTTCTCTCTCTGATAGAAAAGGCCCCCGGGGTGTTGGGAAAAATTCTAGGAAAAAAGGGGAAAGGTGTGTGTGTGAGAGAAAGAGAGACAGAGACAGAGAGAGGAGGAGGGAGGGATAAGGGAGGAAGGAATTGAGAAAGAGGACATGAACTCAGTCCTGGGCTTTCTCACGTCTTTGGCTCTCTGCTCTCCATAGGCTGGGTCAGTACATCCTGCTGAGAAAACGCCCTCTCTTCCCTCAGAAACCTGAGGGGAACTTTGACTTCATTCACTGGCCCGATTTGGGCATTGTAACAAATACTTCATCCTGGCTTTATGTTTGCCCTTTTGTGACATCGTGAGGGAGTAGCTGCATATCTCTCTCTCTCTCTCTCTCACACACACACACACACTTCATACTCTCGCATTAAAATAGGATTCTCCTGCTTTATGCAGGGAGCTGTGAGGACTGAAATACTAAGGTGTAGCAACAGAGTGCAAGAAAGAAAAGAGTGGGAAGAAAATTCACTCAAAAGGACTTTGAGTCTGCAGATGGGGCTGTTTTTTAAACTTTATTTTGAATTCATTTCAGGCTACAAAAAAGCACAAAGTACTTTTTACAGAAACATACAAAAAGGACAAAGAATTCCCGTACACTCTTCACTTGATTTGCTTATCATTTTCTCTCTCTGTATACATATTTTCTCTGAACTGGTGGCAGATAAGTTGCAGATATGATGCCCCTTTATCCCTAAATACTCGAGCATGCATTTCAAAAAAAAAAAAAAAAAAAAGAGGACATTTCCTTTCATAACCCCAATATATTATCAAAATGAGGAAAATAAAAAAATCAGGAAAATAATATTCATGAAATACTATTATCTACACTACACATCTTTTTCAAATTTCATCAGTTTTCCTAACAATGTTCCTTGTAGCAAAAGAGAAAGATGTTTTTGATCCGGAATCCAATCCCAGATTACACACCACCATGTCTCTTCAGGTTCGCTCAATTAGGATAGCTCCTCAGTCTTTGTCATTCTTGACATTGACATTTGGAAGAAATAGAATAAACTGTCCCTCATTCTGGGACTATTTGATGTTTCCTCACAATGGGATTCAGGTTGGACATTTTTGGCAGGAATACCACAGAGCTGATGTTATGTCCTTCTCGGCACATCACCTCAGGAGTGACAGGATATTGATTTGTCCTATTTGTTCTTTGTGACGTTAACTTTGATCACTTGGCTCAGGCGGGGGTCTGCCAAGCCTCTCCACTCCCAAGCTACTATTTTTCTCTTTAAAGTCAATAAGTATTTTATGAGGAGATACTAAAGATTGTATAAATATACTGTTTCTCATCAAACTCTTACCCACTACACATCCATTGCTAGTTCTTGCCTGAATCAATTATTGCTCTGAAGATTGCCAAAGAGTGATTTTCTAATACCACTATTTCCTCTATATTTATTAGTTGAAATTTTACTGTATGCCGGGGCTTTCTCTTTTCTTCCATTTATTTATTTGTATCAGTATCGATTTATAGTTCTTATTTTATTCAATAGATTTTAAACCACTGTTTTTTTTCCCCCTACAATTCAGATTGTTCCAGATTTGGCCGGCGGGAGCCCCCTCCAGTCTCCTTTGTCCTTTTGACGTGTCCAGAAAGGGCTATTTTTGAGGGAGGACGTGCCAGAACTCTGGTCCGGAATATTTCCCCAAATGTTGGAAGTTGAAATCACACACAAGAATGTCATTTTTAATATTACAGTAAAACATTATATGCCAGTCCAATTTAGAGTTCCAATGGAGCAACGAACAGTTGAGGAACATTCATTTCATTGACTTTTACACACTAGACTCATTTGGTAAGTCAAGGCTTGACTCCTTCTCCCATGTCCTGGTCTTGATGTGAGGCCAGTCTGCTTCGGAGTAAACCCACTGAGGAACTAATAGAGACAGAAGAGTCGGGGGGCAGGGAGGTGGAGGGAAGTGGAGAGGAATGGGAAAGGATAAGAAAGAAGTCAAGAGAAACTCCTTTCCTCTCGTCCTCCCCCAGGGGGGCCTGACATCTGCAGCTCAGGGCTCCCATGCACACTGACCCCTCCAGGACACCAGCCCTCTGCCGTCACAGGTATCAGTGTGGGCAGAATGCAGGACATTTTGTCACCTTCATCTCAGAAAAGGGGCTGGGACACGATGTGGGCTGTGTTGAAGGAATCCAGGTCTCCTCGGCACAGCCACACCACTGGCAGGTGGTGGATGGAAGATAGGAGAGAAAACACTGGGCTTGTGATGTCCCCCTCCCTCTCCTCTCTGGGACTGGTACCACAGGCTGGAGGTGCTTCCGGCAGAATTGAGTGCTGGGGAAAGCCTGCGATAAATCAGCTCTGTCTTCACTAGCTGGGGGGTTGCTATGGCAATAGGAATACACTGTAGGTTTTAAGAGATGTAATTTTCTGTGATTCACTGTATATTTTTAGCCATTTTTCTTCCCGTATTGTCTCCTGTGGCAATTGCCTATTAATGCTGGTCTGCACCAAGATTGGACTAAATGGTGCATTCTCAGAAGTGATGAAAACCCCGGAGATCAGTAAGTACAAGAGGGTTATGGCCCGTGGATTTAAGGGTGACCTGGGAGAACAACCAGCTGGGTTGAGGACATGGATTAATTAGCATGGGCCGTGCCACACCTCATGAAGAGTAAAGGAAAATGCAACGTTCCAGAAATACGGCGCTGGGTTGCTTGGGATGGGATACTGAGTCACACTCCTCCCTGCAGTCAGGGGGCTCCCAAGGTGTCAGGGGCAGGTCCCACACACCAGAAACCAGTCTCGTGAGTGAGGGAAACTAGGACTCGGTTTCTGAATAAGAGTTCTGACCAAAGCATACTAATGTGTTAACTTAGCTCACGTCTCACTGCCGTTACTCATTTCTGCATTCTGCAACCATTTCTGCATTCACTCACTCTACCTTTTTTCCCTTCCTTCCTTCCTTTAGTTTTTCTCATTTTTTCACCATAAAATTTGGTGGAGGGACCAAGAGGAGGTGAAAATACAATCAGCCCACTTGGCTCTTTGTGAATAAGGATATCAGGAGTCTTCCCAAGCCGAGCAGCACAAAATCCAACCTGTTGAAGCACAAAAAGAACTCACTTTCTCTCCTAACTGAAAAGTCCAAGGGCTAGTTTCAGGCACAGCTATTCATGGGGCCAGATGACATCATCAACATCTGGGCTCTTTGTCACACCAAGTTCTACTGATGTCTTGGCATTTGGGGCTGTAATAACATAACATTCAGCTAATGGAGGCTTCAACCAAGGGTGGTTTATTTTCCTCACAGAAGTCCAGAGATAGGGTTGGTATTTTTTCCCTCATATTTATAGGCACCAATGACATGACTAGGCAGCCGCCCTCATTCATGTTATCAAGAACCCAACCTCTTTCTTCATTTCAGTTGCCCTGGTCATCAGGGTCACAGGAGGACCGTCCCAGCTCCAGGCATTCAAGACAGAAAGAAGAAGTAGCTGTATCTGATTCTTTTATCTAGAAAAGCAAATCGTCCCCAAGGCCCCCAGCTGATCTCTGTTTCCCACTGATTTGACACATCAGTGTCCCAGGACACATGGCCCCTCGGAGGCTAGAACAGCGTATTTTTTGTTTTTTTCTGGCCCCTACAGTAGAGGCAGTTTTTTGTTTGTATGTCAGAGAGAAGCCATAGCCAGGAGGGCGGGATGGGTCTGCCTCTTCATCGCTGGGTCTGCTTTGTCACTCCAGGTTGTCCTTCCCCAGCTGGGTATGGAAAGAGCAGAAGAGAAGCGCAGGGAGCCTCCTTCCAGGCCCGTCATACAAGAGTTGCGCTCGCGGTGTCTCCTCCGCTTACGTCCCGTTGGTCAGAATGTAGTCACATGGTCACAACCAGCCGCAAAGGAGTTTGGGAAATGTAGTTTCTGCATAGCCATGTGCCCCGCCAAAGAGGGGGTAGTTGTGTTACTAACTTGAAGGAGGGGAGGCGTGTTGCAGGACCGTTAGCTGCCGTCTCCGAAGAGTAGAGTTAGGAGAGAAGGGATTTGAATGGTGTTGGATTAGCCAGCCAACCATTTCTGCGTCGGCCTCACTCTCAGACAGTTAAGGGCGGATTACCTTTGTGGAGACTGAGACAGCTTCAGCGACACCAGCCTTGCACCCTCCGAGCCCATTAGTGAAAGAGCCCAACATTGCTGCAGCTACCCCGGTCAGACTCAATACGTCTTGCTTCTGATTGGATCCTTCGCCCCTCCTTGAACCATGGGGGTGCAACACAACGCTCTGATCATCATACCTGAGTCACTGGCTCCACCAAACCCGCCAGACCTTTCTGGGCCTCTGTTTGATCCCGTGTACCATAGGCATAAGGATAGAACTTACCCCACAGGGTGGTGGGACACTGCCGCTAGTGGCCATTGTCCATAAATGCAGTCTCCCTTGACCCTATGACCAGACTCACCCTAACAATGTCATTTTACAAGAGGAGACTGTTAAAAAAATCAAAGTAAAGCAAAGGTCGTTGGGTAGCTAGCCTGTATTTCATCTCCAAGTACATTCCAGAGTAAAAATATTCAACCAGCACTTGCTGGTAGTTGGCACTGTGTGGAGCACCTTCCCTGAATTCTCTCCTAATTCTCATGGTAACTCCATGGGAGAGACCCTTTCACTATTTTCAATGAACAGATGAAGTTTAGGTGCTTGGCGTGAGGTCACAGCCAGTACAGTGATGGGACCACAAACCTAGGACTAACTCTGCAAACCCGCACTCTGCTCCCTCCTCTTGTGTTGAAATAAGTAATGACACACATTTATGGACTCATGGAAATCTGGCTGATCAGGGCAGTCATGAGAGCACAGCTTAGATCGCCCCTTGAGAGGGAGCACGCTGCGACGGTGCGGCCAGCTAACGGACCCAGCCATGGCGCCTTTGGGATCCCTGTAGTGTTGGTTCCCACACAGCAGGGGTGCGAGACCATAACTTTCTTGGAGCTGTGGTCTACTCTGAATTTCTTCCTCCCCAAGCCTCCTTCCTGTCCCCTCTTCTTCGGCAAGAAGCAGGCCTGTATCGTTCCCGGAAGGCTCTCTTCACCACCACTTCCTCCTTCAGGTGTCCTCCCCAGGATGTTTTTTGCATACGTAACTCCATCCTGACATCTGTTTCTCAAAGGACCTGAAATGACATGCTTGTTGAGACCCACCTTGACTCCCTGCATGGACCACGCCACAGGGATGGATGGTTCCAAGGATTCTTGAGTGTTGAAGAACAAATGAGCAATGAAAATACTAACTCAAAATTTAGGGGTGGGGAGGATCTAATGTAGACCTATGAGGAGACTCCCAGCTTGGGCCTTAGAAAGTGGAATCTCCTTCTCTAAGCAAGGTTCTGAAGAGAAGGCAGAACAGCCCTTGCTGATCTTACAAGTGTGTGGGAAAGGTCCAAGGCTTGTCGAGAGTCACACCACAGAGTTGCAGGTAGATTTCAGGCATTTCAATTCTCCATCCAGAAGCATCCAGTGCTAACTTAGACAAGGAATTGATTCTTTACAGAAAGAGCAAAGACTGCTACTTAACTAAAGGGAGAAAACGATCAATTGAGCAAAACACACAGGCTTTCGACAAGGATCTCCAAACTGAAGTGGGATTACCTTTGCCACCCCTGGGAACACTGGCCACAGGCCACAACGGCCTCACCCCACCCCAAGATGGCGCAGGCCGAGTGCTTCTCATAAATTGTGTGAGTGAGTGCCACCTGGCAGCCTCCAAGTGGGTACAGCCCACAAACAGGTCTGCTGTTGTGTTTTATAAAACTTAGAATGAGTTGATGAGATTGATCAATGGGGATATTTTACATAAAAACCTGGAGACCTGGCTTTTCTGGAAAAATCAGCAAATCTAATCATACTCGGCCTGCATGCCCCCTTCTGGCGTCAGACAGGACCAGACTCCCCATGGCTCCTATCTCATGACACCTGAAGTTCATCAAGCCAGCTTCAACTTCCCAGGGGCAGTCAACCAACCTGATTTCGAGCACTCAGATTCAAGTCATGAGGCCTGGGGAGGACAGGCTGACATGAGCTGTGAGCTCTTTAATAAAAGTGAGTTACTAAGCCAATTCCTAGCCTAAGTAGGATTTCGAGAAGGAATCTTTTCAAAAGAAGTTTCCAAGTACTCTAACAGGGATGGAGAGCATTGGAGAGCATTATTAGCCAAGCTGGGAGGTTTGTCAGCAGTGACAGCTGAGGGATGGGTACTGGCCAGAGGCAGAGACCTGAGACGGACAAAGAGGTGAGGCTTCTGTCCCCGCTTTGCGCTTACTCGTGATGTGACCTTGAGTGTTTCCTTCAAGCTCAGATCAGGTGCCCCGTGTTGTGACAAGAATAACCAGAGCTCACGACTGCAGAGTGCTTCTTACCTGCAAAGCAGCCTGGGAAGGGCTTTGGGTGCAGCCTGGGAAGGGCTTTGGGTGCACCCTCTCATTTCACACCAAACCCTGAGGTCGAGTCCTGGTGTTTTTCTCAAAGCCTAGGTTTGGTGACCTGACCCACGTCAGAGAGTCGGCCATGGAAGGAGCCAGGATCTGAAGCCCAGCTGCTCTGACTCCAGAGCGCACACGGGGACTGGCTACACTGGGGCCCCTCCCGCTGCCTGGCCGGCTCCTCTTCGGAACTCCCCAAGTCGATGTAGGCCACGTGCTCTTTGTACGTCGTAAAGTGGTACGGCGATGTCCACTGTGATCGCTTGAGCGCTACATTTCTTTTCCCCCCAAATTGAGGCTTTATCTAAAAAATCACTCGTTCGGTTTGCCCCTTTTTAATTCATTCAAATTAATGGGTTTTCTTCTTCTTTTAAAGATAGTCAGAGGAAAGCACGACTTAAGAAGCATCATTGGTCCTGCAGCGCCCCCTGCTGATAAGAATCGTGAAAATGATGCAATTCTAATAGCAGGTGACGTTGACCCCCTCGACCCCTTTGAATAAGTATTTCTGGAGCATCTTACTTTGTCCTGGGCATTGTACTGGCTGTCACGTGGTCTAGAGAGTAGGACGGAGGACATGGGGGTCCCTTTCCAGCCAAGCCTGCCCTCTGTGACTTAGATATAGGAAAAGGAAAGCAGAGAAAGCCACAGGCGAGGGGGACCCCACTTCCCACCATGACATTACAGTCAGGAGACCAAAGCCAGGCGTTGTTGTCATCCTCTCCCTCAGAGGAGCACAGGAAACTCCAAGCCATGAGGGGAATGGTACACCTGCTCAAGGGTGTGCGTGTTAATGTCTAACAACCAACTCTCTGGCACAGGGAAGCCCTGGTTTGTCATGTTTGCCAGTTTCCATGGTGTAAATACTCCCACTTTGACCAATTTCAAGCTACCAACATGATGATTCACGAGATTCTTGAAATTTTAACGACTGATCTCTCACAAGCTGGTGGGAGCTGGCTCCGACGCACCACTTTTTTTTTAATCTCTAGAAAAAATACAACTATCATCTTGCTTCCCAATCAACTGGACTCCAGAATCCTTCCAGCTGGTGCACATAAATGGGCAGGCACAGATCAGCCTCGCACCAGCAAGGCCAACCCCAGAGAATGAGGAGAGCCAGGTGAGGTCCCCTCAGCCTCCATGGGGGGCCCTACCCGAGGGTCCACTTCTTCCATTCCCTCCCTCCCTCTTGCTAGTCTTTTCATTTCTAAGCAAGCGAAGAAACAGGGACTGCCCTGAACATCATGAGCAGGCCTGAAAGAGAATGTCGTTTTGACTTCACCTTGCTGTCTTCACCTCCAAATGCCCTCCCCATAGACTGAGTTCACAGGCCTGCGTCAGCCCGGAAGCTCTCACCCCCGCAGAGGGCAATTCCGGGCTCCTGGAGGAGCCCTGGGTCTTCTGGTGTGAGGAGGCTGGCCTCCCCTGGACCACGAGCCACTCCCTTTATCTAAACCCAAGGAAGAAGGCCTGCCTTGGGCCCAGGAAAGGAGGAGGAATGTGTGGGATCATGCGCAGCCTGGGGGAGCAGCTTTTAATTGTCTCCAGCTGGAGAGGTGAGCCAGCCAGAGCCAAACCCAGCTGTCAGGAGCCCCAGAGGACCCACCTCCCGAAGGCGTGCTTTCCACTCAGCAGAAATCACCCAGAGCCCACCAAATAAACCCTAAAGTCTCATGTCCCCAGCTATTGAAGCTGCAGCCCCCAAACCCTCACCTCCCGTGAGATTAACCATTCCCTCGATTTCTCCCCAAACCTGCCCTCAATTTCCTCCTGCAGCCTCAGTCCCTCATCCCAAGAAGCTCACATCCTACCTACCACATGAGGCAACCGAAGGGAAAAGACCAGCTCCCACTCCAGCTCAGCGGCTTGGAGTCAGTCATATGTCCTTGAGAAATTTCCTCAACCTCCTGAGGCTTGTGTTCTGAAGCCTAAATGGAAATTGTCATCAGCGCTATTGAGAGAATGAAATCGGAATGTGTATGAAAAGGACTTTATAAATCAGAACGTTACATTAATGGTTATTTTTCTGCCTGAGAGAGGTATTTACAATGTGTTTTTTTCTCCTTATAAAAGGAACGTGAATTCTTTGTGGACATTTTGAAAAATACATTTGAATAAAAAATAAATAAGAATCACTCGAAGTTAACTATTATGCACATTTGGTATTTTCCCCAAGTCTTTTTTTCCCATCTGTATGGAAATATGGCTTTGTTAAAAGGGAGGATGAGGATACTTATGACCCAAGGGTGGTGCCCTCCCCCCTTCCCTCACCAGCCCGCAGGTCTGCTCTGCATTCCTCTCCATCCTCGATGCAGGGAAGAGGGCAGACTTAGTCTCTCACTAGACACAAGGCTGAGGGGCTTGCTGCATCCCCAAGTAAGGAGACCTGAGACATAGAACCTGTTCTTCCTGATAGAGACCTTCAAACTTTGTACTCCGCAAACCATTTCGGAAAGATCATACGTCCTTATGGATCACTTGTCTGCCTGTCCTCATTTACAAAATAAATTTTTAAAAATTGAAAGTGGGAAGCTTTTTGCTTCGTAGTGCATAATGCTGCAGACGTGCTGTTAAAATGTTCCTGCTCACGGGGGCACTTGGGTGGCTCAGTCGCTTAAGTGTCTGCCTTCAGCCTAGGTCATCCTGGGATCGAGCCCCTCATCGGGCTCCCTGCTCTGCGGGAAGCTTGCTTTTCTCTCTCCCTCTGCCCCTCCTCCCAATTCTTGTGCGCGTGCTCTCTCTCTCTCTCTCTCTCTCAAATAAATAATTGAAATCTTTGGGGGGAAAATGCTTATACTCTTATACTTATACTCAGGCCCTTTTCATTATGGAACTGAATTTGCTGTAGGAAATACTTTTGCCAACCTCCCACATTTTTCAGTCACAATCGCCAGAGGAACCCATGTAGAACATGAATGCAAATTTGCTCCACTGGGTTCTCTCAGTACCTGACAAAATGTCGTCTTTCCATCAGCGTTACCAAGATTAGCCTTGCTTCTGCCTTAAAACAGGCGTTTCTTGGCTGTCAGCAACTGTCTGGGTCTCCTCTCATCTGTAATGACAGCAGCTGGCCCCTCTTTCCCGAGTCCATCTTCCCTCGATTTCTCCAATATTCCAGTCCAACTGGGAGTAGGAAGTAACTCGGGTCTTGGAACCCTTGGGAGAGGGTGGCAGATGCTCATGGGACTTAAAGTGCATTGTGAGGAGAATGTGTCCCAAGTCAAGTCCCAAAAGTCACTTCTGAGTGGCTTGTGGCGGAGTATTTCCAATCTGGCTGTTTCAGGCTAGCTGGCGGTGAAAACCAGATGAGCACTCTTCCCTTGAATGCTGACGACCGGTGCAGCATTTTCTCGCTACCGCTTCTCTCCAAACGCACGTAAGCCCAAGGAGCAAAGGACACCCACGTTGGTCCTCTTGCTGCAGCAAGATAAAGGTCTCAGTGACTCCAGTCTCCTAAGAGAGTGTTCAGCCGGAGGGAAAGTCCAGTCACATTCCTTCAGGGTCCCTCCTGTGTGTGGAAGGTCGCTAGTGTGCACAGAAGACACACGGGCTTTGGACCCAGGCTGACCTCAGTTGGAATTCCCACTCTACCACTTCCCAATAACTTTGGCCTCAGGCAAGTGCTTCCACCTGGGGACACCTGGGTGGCTTAGTCAGTTAACCGTCTGCCTTCAGCTCAGGTCGTGATCTCAGGGTCTTGGGATGGAGCCCTGCTCTGGGCTCCCTGTTCAGCCAGAAGCCCACCTCTCCCTCTCCCACTCCTCCTGCTTGTGCTTTCTCTTTCTCTCTCTCTCTGACCAATAAATAAATAAAATCTTTAAAAAAAAAAAAAGTGCTTCTATCTGGAGCTTGAGGCAGGGGCTGTGTGTCCAGAGGACATTCGTAAAAGAATGCTTTCCAAGAGTTTAAGGAATAGAACAAGACCTCTCTGGCTCCCCGCCACATCCATGCACATAGCCTCCCCCTTCCAGGGACAGAAATCAGTGTTGAGGCAGAAGACCATCTAAGGCTAGAGACCATTAGGATGATTTAATTGTGTTTTTCATCTGTCAGAACCCAGGACGTCCAGCTCATCCCATTTTTCCAGTGCTCTTCTTTGTAAGGCTCGGATGGTACCCATCGGCGAGGCTACCTCTGGACAAGTACACCTGCCCCACCATTTCCTGTCCCCTGCTCCCTATTGAAGGCAAAGTCTCATTTCCCACAAAGAAAAGTTTAAGAAAGCACTACTCTCCCAAATTCTCTTGAGATGTGACTCAGACAGTGTGACCCTGCCAACTTGTAAGAGTCCTTCCCTCAGGAAACCAGACTTCCGGCCCCTCCCACAGCCCTGAGAGCAGCCGAGGTCTGAGGGGTCAGTGGATCATTGTGGGAAGCAGCCACCACATCCCTCATTCTGGGGCCAGCACCACAGTTATGACAAAGCAATTTTCAAAGATCCTCATCAGACCAGTGGACCAGTGGAATAGTAATGAGGGATAAACCTCTGCTTGTTTCCCCACCGGAAGCAGTCTCCTGCCCCGGGTGACAGAGGGCCCCGCAGGCCTGCAGGATGGGATGGCTGCCAACAGAGGGAAGCAGCCTCTGACGGGGAAAGTGAGAGGCACCCAAAGCCCAGAGGCTCAGGTGACTTGTAGGGGCTGGTCCACAGCCAACGCTTTGGGCTCAGAGACACTGGAGGTAGTGGGGAGACAAGGAAAGCGAAACTGAACTCCTGTGTTCCTCTGGCCTCCCAGGCTGTGGCTGCCACTCACCCGCTGACCCACCCCCAAGAAGGAAGTCACCTGCTGCGTCTGCCACAAGCACTTACTTGACTCAGCAGTCAAGAGTGTGACCACAGCTCCTGCCAGGCCTGCTCACCCGTGGCTGGGAGGGACCCCAGCCACCCCCCTGCCCCCTTGCCCTGGGGCCACCACAGCCCCTAGGGTGAAAGCTTCAAGCCCCACAGACCCCTGGGAAACATGGCGGACGTTGCCAGGCTGCTACCAGAGCAGGATGAAGCAGGATCCTTACTCCTCAAATCCCCAAGAGCACCTGGAGGACATAAAGCTGCCAGGGAGGCCCAGGAGACCCACATTCTTCAGGGTTTGCCCCGGCAGCTGTGCAGAGTGAGGATTCCCATTCACATAGGCCAGCACAGGTTTGGGGCAAAGGGATGGACAAGGGGGTCTAAGCTGGAGATGGGCAGTGATAGGGAAGGCAAGGGAGGAGAGGAGGGGGAAGGCAAGGGAATCTCATAGGCAATGCCTGCTTTTAGTGGAGTGGAATATTTCCCGGCATCAACCCCCAGACAGCTGCCCATCATGTTCACAGGGTTATCATTAAAAACTTTACAGGAAAGTCATTCGTCAGGTGGCCTCATGGCTAAGGGATCTGGAGTCTGTCCTATGTAGATTCAAATCTGTGCTCTGTGTCTCCCCCTAGGAGTCACCTTGGATAAATGTCTCAACTTCTACCAACCTCCATCTCCTCACGTATAAAATGATGACAGTAGTTCCTAGCTCCAAGGGTTGTTGTAAGGATGAAGTGAAGAAACATTTATGAAGTCCTCAGCACAGTGCCCGCCATGCAGTAAACTCTAGATAATTGCTACTCTTTTAATTTATTGCTGTTGTCATTAGTGATGGGTAAGCATCTGGATAACAGGGTTTCATTTCCCGTGGCTAGCCTTTACGAACGATACACGTCCAGCCGAAAACAACAAGATCCAGAAAACCAAATCTACGCTGCTCATGGTGGAGTGTTAATGGCTCCATCTACAGTATTCGGTGCACACAGCTTGACCTAGGAAGTGGATAGTGCAGACGTGCTCCACTGTGACAAAAGCAGGCAGTTTAATTTCCCTATTTCTTGTTCCTCCTCCTTCTCCTTCTCCTTCTCCTTTTTTTCCCTTATGGTCAATTTTCTCTGCTTCCCTCCCAGATGAGATCTGCAAGGATGAGGAATCTTACTAATTCACAGGAAGGGGGAAAGCATTGACAGAACAGGGCCCAGTCCCCCAGACCTGCTCATGGTAATCGCTTGGGCTACAAGCCTCTTGGCTCCCCCACCCCAGAACATGCACAGGAGGGGTGAAGATGCCACAATGCGTTTCAGGTCTCAGGGCTAAACTGTGATGTCAGGAGATGGGCCCAGCACTGGCAGCTTGAGGCCACCCCCCTCGGTGTTCACAAGGTGACCTTCACTATCTGTCAATCAGGAGAGGATCGCAGGTTCTCGAGCTATACAGTTGTGATGTATCAGGAGCCCTTAGCTCCGTGGCATGAGTTCAGAGATGCTGCTAGAACTGCCCCCCCCCCACCTCCCTTCTACACCCTTGTCCCTGAAACTTAGACCGAGAAAGTCATTCTTTGGGTCATGGGGATGGCAAGTGGGTTTCCCGGTAAGAGCCGACTCCAAATTATGGAGAGTAGAATTTTTTCAGAAAGGTTCTGAGGCCTTTTCTGGGCTGAGCAGTAGAATGCTTGTGCTTAGGTAGCAGTGTCTACCGTGGGCACTGGACAAGAAGGGCCAGGGGTTTTGCTACAGAATTGTCATCCTCGAAAATTTTTTTGACATTTATAGTTTCAACTATATGGCCAGGAGAGAACATACCAGTTATGGCGAATGACCGTATCAGCAGGGCCCCAAGGGCATAGGAGTCAGGACAGGGACTTTCTGATGAGAGGGTTTGAGAATGGCATGCCGCCTGGTGTTGGCCGTTGAGGAAGAAGACAAGCCCAGATGGGGATGAAGATGGGAAGCTGCGATGGTCCTGGAGCAGCCCCATTCCTTGGGTTTCTTGGGAAGGGACCAAAATGGAGACAGCAGCCTCCAGATGAGTCACCAAAGCAAATTCTAGTGCAGCCTCATATTTTCTGCCTTTGAAGCCTACCCTCCTGCCAGGCTACAGCACTCCCATGCCCTTTGCCCAGAGGGGATTCTGACCCCAGTGTAAGTAGCAGGCATCATATACCTTCCATCAATCAGCTTCAAGCTTGGTGTCTTTACACACATTGAATCCAATCCTACATGGTAGGATTTTTTAAAATTCCCCAATATTATATATAACTGATGTAATTACTTTAAAAAAAAAAGGTGAGTGCATCGTTTTAAAAAATTCAAGCAGTCCAGAAGGGTCTAAGGTGAAGAGTAACAGTACTCTCTGAGCCCTGGTCTCACTTTCCAGGGATAACTATTCTTAAAAGTCTCTTAAAGGACCCACATGTTCATAGTAGCATCATTCACAATTGCCAGAAAGGTGGAGGCAAGCCTAGTGTTCATCAACAGACGAATGGCATATATACGTACAATGGAATAGAGGAATAGTATTTGGCCACAAAAAGGAATGAAATGCTGACACAGGCTACAACATGGATGAACCCTGAGGACATCATGCTAAATGAAATGAGCCGGACACAAAAGGAAAATATCGTATGAATAGGCAAACCCATAGAGACAGAAAGTAGGAGGGTATTTACCAGGGTCTGGTGGGGTGAGAGGGGAAGGAGGAGCTATTGTTTATTGAGTACAGAGATTCGGTTTGGTATGATGGAAAAGTTCTGGAGATGGAGATGGAGTTACTCATTGTAACTGTATTTAGTCATTGAATTGTACACTTAAAATGACTAAACTGGTAAATGTTACATAATGTGTATTTTAGCACAATTTAAGACAGCAGGAACACCAACAACAGACGTTCTGCCCTGCAGGACCACAGGTGACCAGCACGCTGAAATCATTCAAAGGGACCTCAGTCGTCAATGGGAAAAAGTACAATTGCTCTTCGACTTTTAAATTTTTTGTCAAAACACTAGAACTCTCTTACTCTCAGTTTTAAAAAGAAGAATTTTGGGGGGGCGCCTGGGTGGCTCGGTCAGTCCCGCCGCCACCTTCGGCTGGGGTCATGATCCCAGAATTCTGGGATCGAGCCCCGCATCGGGCTCCCTGCCCGGCGGGAAGTCTGCTTCTCCCTCTCCCTCTGCCTGCTGTTCTGCCTCCTTGTGCTCTCTACCTCTCTTATCAAATAAATAAATAAAGTCCTTAAAATAAAAAAGAGGAACTTTTTTTAAAAATAGTACGTGGTACATCTGTTATTTTAAACAGCAGGAACACCGAGAGTTAACATGTTGTATTTCTCTGATAAGAATTTACAAGAGTAGTTTGAACAGCGTTTGCCTTCCTTTTCTCATCTAATTTACAATACAGCGTGAGCATCACATACACACTTGGGGACCGTTCTTGCTCCTTTGGATCTTAACCTCTCTGTACCTCAGTTTCTTAACCGATAGACGGAAGGAAATAGTACCTGGTTCTGGGTGGTTTTGTGAGAATTAAGTATGTTCATATGGGAATTACATATGAGTGCCTGGGGCAGAGGGAGTCCTCTGTATGAATGTGGCCCTGGGTCCTCAGCCTGAGCGGAGTGCTAATCTCTCCATGCTGCTGAACTCATTTAACCCCGGAAACAGTCCTCCGTACTTCCGCTTGGTGTCTGAGAAAACCGAGACCCGCTCAAGTCGTTCAGTCCTGAAGGGGAGGAGCCAGACTTCAACCCCGGCCCTCAGACCCGCGCGCACCGTACAGTACAAACGTAAGTGGAGCACAGCGAGAGAGATGCTCTAAAGTCAAACAAACAAGTTCTCGCTTCTTTGGGATCTCGTACTTCCCCACGTGCTCACCTGGTATTGCCTCGAAGCCCTTTTGGTTGCCCCGGTTGCTTCGCAGTATCAGCTGCCACCTTTTCATTGTAGAAACATCACGCCCAAGTGTGCAGAGTACGTTGGAGCATGGGGACCAACACGATATTTGGACTATGTGAGAACAGGCAGGATCAATGAGAAAGAGCAGAAAGGGACAGGTTCAAGAGATACGTCGACACAAGGACCTAGTGACAGGTACACACGGCACTTGAAGGAGAGGACAAATCCCAAGTTTCTCAACTGAGCCTGAATGACTTCGGTATCCTCAGCGGTGTAGCAGGCAAGTCAGTGTTGAGACTCGGGTGGGAGACTTGGACTAGCCTTTTGTCCCCTGCAGAGCTGTTACTTGGCTCTACAAAGAAGATGATCTGGGTAACTTCTCTTTCAAGCCTTCCTATGTCATTTCAAATCACTTTTATTTAAAAACCATTTTATTTTAAATTACAGATTAACTCTTTTTTTAACACAATTTTTTAGATTTTTTTTTTTTAAGATTGTATTTATTTATTTGAGAGCGAGAGTTGGAGAAGGGGGGGAGGAGCAGAGAAAAAGGGAAAAGCAGACTCGCTGCAGAGCAGGGAGCTGGACTGGGGCTTGATCCCAGGACCCTGGGATCATGACCCCAGCCCAAGGCAGCCACCCAACTGACTGAGCCACTCAGGTGCCCCCCGCCAAAAAAAAATTCCTCTTTTTAAAACTGAGAGTAAGAGAGTTCTAGTGTTTTGACAAAAAATTTAAAAGTCGAAGAGCAATTGTACTTTTTCCCATTGACGACTGAGGTCCCTTTGAATGATTTCAGCGTGCTGGTCACCTGTGGTCCTGCAGGGCAGAACACCTGTTGTTGGTGCCACCCAAGTACCCCCCAAATTAACTCATAATAACAAATGATGGCCAAGATTTTCCTATTAAGTGATAATCTGTCCTCAAACAGCTCTTCATCATGTTGGCTACCAAAAGTTTCAAGAAGTTAATCACCTATCTCAAGGTTCTTCTCTAAGCATTACGTGCCTTGGCATCTGAGTGACTGCTCTGTGTAAGACTTTGAAGACAAACTGAGGCGTGGGAGACCTGATCTCAGGCCTCAATCTTTGGTGTGAAATGCTTCAAATGAAAAGCATAATGTTTGGATACTCATGCCATTGGTCCCTTCCATTGACTCTATTTTCTGTCTGGTGTTTGGAAAAGTGATTTATCTTAGGTTACTGTTAACAAAATTTCAAATCAGCTTCAGGACCTTCTGGATACAGACACTAAAAGTAAAGATGAGTTTCATCTCTAAGCAAAGGACATGACTGAAGAGGTTGGACTGGGCAAGCAGATAGACACAGTTTAAATCGGGGCTCTGGCATTCACTGGCCTAGTGTTAGTATCACCGGTCTAAGCCTCAGCTTTCCCGTCGGTAAAATAGGAAATAATCCACCTTATGGGCTCAGTGTGGCAATTAGGTGAGGCACCACATGAGAATGACTGAGAATGCCTGACACTTGGAAAGCATTCAATAGACAGTGGTTTATATCAATCATTCATTCCTTATTCATTCAATGCCCTCAGCCTGAACAAGCGAGCTAAACATGGTTTTTGCCTCTTTTTCCCCATGTTCTCCATCACTCTGTCTAATCAAAGCCATGTTGGTCAGGCAGAAAAAATCCTATTCCCCTTTTTCTTGGATTTCTTCCCATAGATGATGCATTATACAATCTTTATTTGGTGAGAGTATCTCCTGGCATATGACCGGCTCCTCCCTCAGGTTACTGCTGAGGCATGAATTGAGAACCAGAACTCGAGCTAAGATCTATTACCATCCTTTTCTGCTGATTCTTGTCACCAGTGATGAATAGTGACAAATTAAGGGAGCATAAAACCATAGTTAGATTTACTTGTAGCATAGAGAAAGGTGCACAGTAAAAATTGACAATTAAATATCTCAGATTATTTTTACATATTTTCAACATGTTCCCCCTAAAGCATAAGCCATATGCTATGGGGAACCCAAGTGTTGGCCATCTGGCTGTCTCCACGTCCTCCAGCTGGCTCTGGTCACTTGCATGATTAGAAACCCAAACTGTCCGTGTGCTCCCAATGGGACTGTGTTCTCTCGGGCACCTTTCATCCAATTTTTCATTTACACTGAAATCTTGAGTCTCCTTTTAACTTTGCCTCCTGACTACTGTTTTGTTGCCTCAGCCGGCATAACCCCAAACAAGGAAATCAGTCCCCCTTGCCTTAAATTTGCCAGCGGGCCCAACACCAGGCTGTTCATATAGCAGCTTTTTAGCAAGGGTATGGAAATAAAGGTGTGGGGACAATTTCTTTTCAGTAAAAAAAGGTAAAAGTGATGAGACATCATGAGAGCTGGGCTTGTGGGTGTGCAACTAGTGAGTTCTCATAAGGCTCTCTGCTCAGAGGGGTCCCTTGGTTGGGGTTTCAAGCTCTATAGCCCCTGTCTTTGAGTTCGTGTTTGTAAGTGAGGTCCAATAGGTCAACAGAGGGTGTGCTAAGGACTCACGCTCAGTCCTGCAACCCACCAACATCTTGCCTTCCTAGGCGAGGTTCTCAGCTAATCCACAACTACCTTTCCCCTCTGCCTGGTGTCCCAGACCTCCTCCCCACCCACACCCACTGACCTCCTGCCTCTCACCAGTCCACCATGAGCTGGGGTTGTGGGAGAGGGTCCAACTTCCCCACTCCTAGCTTGGGCAAGACACCTGGGTCCCAAAGCTGGCATGAGGGGGAGCCTTCAGCCAATGGGCTGCCCACATAGGCACCAAAGTCACAGAGCTGGCCCCCCGGCTGCCTACAAGCCATCTGCACTGGTGGATTCCCTATGCCCAGCTGATATTAAGTAGCAAATTAAAAATAGCATGACAAAGGCACAAAGAGATTGCAGTTGAAGGGAAAAAGCTTTATATATTAGTAGCCCTCATAGCCCCTTTTGCTGCATTTTGAACGTTGTCGTTTTGCAATGGGCTCCACAAATTATCTAGCCCATCTTGCCAGTCATTGCTCTGATGTTCTGTAACCCTCTCTACCGTCGGGAGTTCCTCACCAGCCACACTTCCCCACCGGGTTTCTTTGGTTCTTCTCAAAGTCCCACAGACCCTTCTCATCTCTCTTTTTCTGCCTGTTCACCTCTCAATCCCTTTTCCTAGGCTGGCCCCAAACTCCAAATCACCCTCACAGCGCTATGCAGAATTACTTAACATTCTTTGTTTCCATTTTCCACCTTCCAGATCAGTTCCTGAAACTTAACTTTTCGTGACCAAATGACCTGCTAACGTGCTTTGTGAAACAAAATACAGGTTTCCCTTTGAGAGAAATTCTACTGTGAGGTTGTTTTTTTTTCTTAATTTAAGTATCATTAACACATAGTGTTATAGTAGTTTCAGGTGTACAATATTGCCATTTAACACTATACATTTCTCAGTGCTCATCATGTGAGTATACTCTTAATATGATAAGAGTATCATATTAATAAGTAATAATACTGTCTTATTATTACTTATTAATAGTGATAAGTAATAATACTGACTTATTATTACTTATTAATAATAATAAGTAATAATACTTATTACCAAGTAATAAGTATACTCTTAATCCCCTTCACCTATTTCAGCCATCCCCCTACCCACCTCCTCTCTAGCAACCATTGGTTTGTTCTCTGTATTTAAGAATCTTGAGTTTTTTGTCTCTCTTTTTTTTCCCTTTGTTCATTTGTTTTTTAAAATTCCACTTATGAGTGAAATCATATGGTATTTTTCCCTGACTTATTTCACTTAGGATTACGCCCTCTAGGTCCATCCATGTTGTTGCAAATGGCAAGATCTCACTCTTTTTATGGCTGAGTAATATTCCATTACATATATTCATATATGTTCTGTTCTTTATCCATTCATCTGTTGATGGACACTTAGGTCTCTTCTTTATCTTGGCTATTAAATGTAATGCTGCAATAAACATAACGGTGCATATCTTTTCAAATTAGTGTTTTCATTTCCTTTAAGTAATACCCAGTAGTGGAATTGCTGAATCATATGATAATTCTATATTTAATTTTTTTGTGGGACTAATGCTTCAGGGGATATAACTTATTGATAAATACCACTGGAAAATATTAATGATTTGTATCTAGACAATGGGGGAAATCCTGCTACTTAAAAAACTTGTAGATATCACCTCCATACTGTTTTGCACAGTGACTGCCCCAGTTTGCATTCCCACCAACAGTGCGCAAGTGTTCCTTTCCCTCATATCCTCACCAACACTTGTTATTTCTCATCTTTTTTATTCTAGCCATTCTGACAAGTATAAGGTGATATCTACAAGGTTTTTTTTATCTACAAGTTTTTTAAGTGGCAGGATTTTCCCCCATTGTCTAGATATAAATCATTAGTTAATGATTAATTAATTAATCTAGATTTTAATCATTAATTAATTAATTGTCTAGATATAAATCATTAATACTTTCCAGTGGTATTTATCAACAAGTTATATTCCCTGAAGCAATAGTCCCACACACACACACACAAAAAAGCCCATTAAAATAAAGTGAAAGAAAGAAGAAAAAGAAAGAGATTCCATAGCCAGTAAGTTTGGGAAACACCAAATACTCTGATTTCCTCCTCCCTGACACTTTTTTTGTAGATTTCTAAGCCTCATTCACTTATTAAAGAACGTGTTTTTGTTTTTAATTTAAAATAGTATTTCCCAACTTATTTGTCAATGGAGCCCTTTTTTCAGGGAACAGCTACTAACTACCCACTTCGTAAGCATTGCCATAGAACAGGCAGATTTTTTCTGAAAAGGGCTGCTAGTAAGTATTTTAGGCTTTTAGGGCCATATGATCTCTGCCACTGCTCACCTGTGCTCTTGGAGCTCAAAAGTAACCACAGACAACACTTGAATGAATGAGCATGGCTGGGTTCCAATAAAACTTTATTTATGGACACTGGAATTTGAATTTTCTATTATATTCACATGTTACAAAATATTCCTCTTTTGATTTTGTTTCAACCCTTTAAAAATGTAAAAACCATTCTTAGCTCAAGGGCCAAACAAAAACAGGCAGTGGGTGGTTCTTGGCTGGGAAAGAGTCGTTTGCCAATCTCCAACTTAGAAGAGGACCAAGAAAAAAAAGTTACTTGGAAACACAAGTTAGATATGGTTTCTCTACCTTAACTGTTACTGAGTCTGAATTTTTTCTAGTTAATCATTTTACACTTGGGTTAATTTTTTTTGTAAGCATTATTACCGTTTCTGATTCAGATGGCTTCAGACCCTAGTACTTCAGCTCATAGGGGTTAATCTTTAATTATCTCACGTCTGCTGCCGTCACTCAGCATGCACCCTCCTGGTCCGAGTGGGATAGCCCTATGGAGCATCTGTCTCTGCCTTTCGTTTTCCCTCTTTATTCTCCATCCTGGAGTCGCTCTGTTACTTGTCAGGATAGAGTCTAGATAAAGCAGAACCAGTTGGGTTCCTCCATCTCTCCCCATTTGCTCTTCTGAATAACTTCCCGAGAGCCCCACACCACGGCCAAGAACCAAACCACAAGGCAGACAGCCACAGACTTTGCAGAGAACTCATCCATTTCCAGCCTTTTCATAATTACGCCCACAGACACGTGTTCTTGACTTCGTGACACATTCCATTCTCCTCTTAGTAATACATGGGCACATCTATTTTTTGAAACAAAATGAATTAAAATTAATTTTCTGAGAAGTTCGTAATTAAGATTATCCCCTAAGATAGCTGTAGATAGCCTTGGAGTTGCAAAAACTCAATTCGAAATCACAGTGCGTGACATACACTCCAAAGTTCTTAAGTACATTTATGTTTTGTCTCTCTTTTTTTAATTTCCTTACAGTGGGTATGTAATGGGAATGGAATCAAACAAAGAGGAAATTATAGGGCAGCATCTTTGAGCAGGATGAAAAGGAAAGATGCATGTGACTGCTTTAATGTTCATGCAGCATCTTATCTCTACCTATTTTATTTTATTTTTTATAAATTTGGCTGTTATTTTTTTTAAGATTTTATTTATTTATTTGACAGAGAGAGATCACAAGTAGGCAGAGAGGCAAGCAAAGGGAGAGGGGGAAGCAGGCTCCCCACTGAGCAGAGAGCCCGATGCAGGGCTCGATTCTGGGACCCCAAGATCCTGACCCTCTGAGCTAAAGGCAGAGGCTTAACCCACTGAACCGCCTAGGCGCCTCTTCTCTGCCTATTTTAGAAACAAACAAATTGAATGAGAGAAAGTCACTTGTGAGTTTAAAAAAACTCTGTCAATTCCTCGGGGACACAGAACAAATCTTCTGTCCTGAAAGGCATTCACAAAGATGTTTTAAGAAACCAACATGAAAATGCGACCAAAGACTTAAACGAGAGGTGTCTCCTTAATGGCCCACCCTTGGTCAAGGAAGTGTTAAAGGAGGGTGCATTGGAGGACTGTGAATCAGGATGTTGACAGCAGGTAGCTGCCAGCTGGGGACACTCACTATCTTGAGGCCACTCCAGGCATGTGGTTTGGCTGAGCTGTGGAAAGATAGATGAGGGCAGCCGTCAAAGCAATACTCCGGGAGGGAGGCCATTGGTATTGTCCACCTTTAAAGCTCCCCGAAGACCTCAAGCCTCACTCTAAGGAAGGGGAAGTGGAACACCTGACTCTTTGGTCACTTCTGACATAACACTTTTAGAATAATTACACCTCAGCCCAGCCATTGCTGTGCTGAGTGGCCGGGGGCATTGGGTGGTGAGTCAGAAAACATAGACTGTCATCTCAGCTCTGCCACTGGCTTGCTGGCTTAGCTTGAATTCCCCTCTCCAAGATGCTTATTAGCGCCTCAAGACCTTGTAGCTCAGTGGCTGAGAACATGAACTCTGAAGCTAGAAATCCTGTTTTTCACCTACAAGCTGGGGCACCTTCTTCATATTATTTAGCATCGATCTTGAGGTTTGGTTTCCTCTTCTGCAAACATTTGACAAATGTTAGTTGTTATTGTGAAGGTTAAGAAATCGGGGCACCTAGGTGGCTCAGTCAGTTAAATGCCCAACTCTTGATTTCTGCTCAGGTCATGATTTCAGGGTCGTGAGATGGAGTCCCATGTCCCATGTCTGTTTAAGATTCTCCTCTCCCGCTCTGCCCCTACCCTCCACCACGCTACTCATGCACGCATGCACTCTTCTCAGAAAAAAAGAACAAAGAAAAAAAGAAATGACCCAATTTCCTACTAACCCTACCCCAAGGAGTGAAGGGGGAGCCGGGTCTAGCCCAGGTGGCGATGAGAATCTGGGAATTTGGGAGATACAAGCAGAAAACTTTCACCGGATGCAATGAGACCCCGATAACAAGGAGGGGACGACATGCTCACTGAGCGTCTTTGTGTTCTCCTGAAGGTGGTATTATGTGCACAGAACAACTCCGTGAGGGCTGTTCGTCTGATTCCTACCAGCTCCATTTTGCAGATGAGTAAACCAAGACTTAAAGAGATCAAGCAAATTATTCAGTGTGCCAGAGCTGGTAAGGAGCAGAACCAATATTCCAGCTCGGGTTCCCTGGCTCTGAAGTGCATTCACAAGCTAGGGACCACAATGCCTAGGTTGGGAAGTTATTGTTTAGTGGGTACAGAGTTTCTCTTTGGGGTGATGAAAAGTTTTGAAAACAGTGGTGGTGGTTATACAACACTGTGCACCTGCTTAAGGCTACCTAATTGTTCCTTAAAAGTGCTTAAAATGGTAAATTATACATCACTTATATTTTACACACACATACACAAAAAAATGCCAGGAGAGAGGTTGAAAGGGCTTCTCAACAACCTGGGGTCAAAGACAGATACTGAAGTCAGGAACCAGGCTTGAGTTAGCAGTTGAGAAAAACAAAAACTAGAATGTACTTGTGTCCTTCCAGGGCACAGAAGACTGTTTGTAAAACTCTGGAGCAATCATAAACTTGAGTTTGTTCCTCAAAGAAAGCATTTTGTACCTTTGGAAGCCCACAGGTTCAAACACACCACACTCTGGAGCCATTCCTAGGGCTTCATGGAGAAAACTTATTGAAAAAGCTGAAGAACTACCAAGGAGCGAGAAATCCCACCTTTTAAATTAAGAAAAGCTTGAACACAGTAAGGACCGTGTCTGTTGGACAATATTCCTTTCTTATATAATTAAGACTCAGAATACAGAATGTTCTTGCCAAATAATGACTGAAGTGAAATAAATGTGTGAAAGAGCAGGAAACTAGAATAGATGTCACCTCTGTAAATCCCACAAGGGAGATTTACAATAAGCAGGTTATTTCCAGGCATAAAAGAAGCTATAAAACAAAGGCATAGGATGAATGCTGGTTCCCTTTGTTAAGGAGGCTGTGGACTAGCTAGGAAAAGTCAGGAAATCTCACACGGGACAAGACTGGGGTTGGCATTTGGAAGATACCTGAGCCCTCCAGGTTTTCTTTCTCTATTCTTAATTATTTGTTTTTTTAACTTTTTATTTTAATTCCAGGTAGCTAATAGACAGTGATATATTCATTTCAGATATACAATATAGTGATTCAACACTTCCATATATCACCCAAGACTCATCATGACAAGTGCACTCCGTAATCCCCATCACCTGTTTTCCCCCCGTCCCCCACCGCCTTCCCCTCTGGTAACCAGCAATTTGCTTTATAGAAGAGCAGGAGCCTCTTAAACAGGTATGGGGAGGGGGGCAAGTGGGAAGGACTGTAGTGTCATTGAGATGTCATCGTCTCAATGATGATGATGATGATGAGATGTCATCATCTCATCATGATGGCTTTTGCTTCCCTATCCAGGGAGTGAAGTGGTCTGAAAATGAACCATCAGCCTGGCAGGCTCTGGCACCATTAACAGCATCCTCCTGGTCTCCTTTCCATTTGAGGCATCCAAATGGATTCCGTAGAACCTGGGAATGGCCATTTCTCCATTGTAGTAGTGACCCCAATCCAATGCAGTGGTCCTTAGCCATCGCTGGAGACCCAGAGCTGATAAGAAGGTGGTTCACTGAATGCCTTTTAGACCAGTGTCCATGTGGCATTGAACCCTGGCCCCAAGCCTCCCTACCGGCTTCTTCCTTGGTGGTCCAGAGCACATAGGAGGCCAAGAACATGGAGAAGACAGCGTCTCCATAGAAGAGGATGGTCCTGGAAGAGGAGCTGTTTATTCCTGGCAAGGAATATGCCTGGGCGAGAGGCACCATGGCCCTAGGCCCCAGGCATTAGAAGTCCCCTCTGCAGCCCTCCATGGGCAACTGTCCTCCCTCAGAGTCAAGGATATATGTTCACCATACACCCAAGCCCCAGCCCTGTCCTCTACACAACACACCCAGAATTTCCTCCCCAAAGAGCCCTGAGCCTACTTCCAGGACCTATAGTAATGCCTTCTCTGGGTCTGCTCTTCTCAGGACACATCTGCACACAAGCAAATACTCCCCAGACCCAAGGGGTGGCCAAGGAGCCTGGACATGTAGGTTGGGGAGTCCACACACGTGTGCACAGGCCCCTCACAAGGCAGGGCAGAGCTAGGGTGGGAAGAGAAGGGGCCGGGAGGTGTAGGGCCTGGCAGGCACTCCTGTGCAGGCTGCTGTGCCCCTGTGCAGAATCCTGGGAAGTCCAAGAATTTTCCATTTGAACCTGACCTTCTAGGTGGTTATGAAAGTCTACGTGTCATGGATGCGTATTCTTTTATTAAGCAGTTCACTGGCTTGACGTATGACTTTCAAAGAGGTGGACATATGGTGTGTGGGCCTTCAGTTCTTCTCCTGTGAGGGCGGGGCTCTCCTGGACTGCACCCCTCTCTTCCACAGGCCGTTTCTAGGGAGCAGACGGTGCAGTTTGACCTTCTCCCTCTTACATCTAGGAAGTAAATCAGCTCATCTTTAATTGGCAAAATGTATTCCCAGGGGTGAAAAGATTTAAGCTAAACCATCAGTCCTCCAGTTAACCGACCCAGGAAAGAGGACCAACACCTTCTTCAGGAGGAGTAAACAACTCAATCGTGTCCTGCATGAGTTCAGAAGTCATGAAAATTCCTGCTTCTCTTCTTGGGGTGGCCACTGTTGATGCACAAGCAGAGAAGGGAGGTCAGACTTCTCCCTGCAGCTGGGAAGCAGCCCTGACTTTTTATTTATTTATTTTTTTTAAACTTTAAAGGAAAATACATGTGGGAGGCACCTGTTAGCTAGGAGCTCAAAGCATTTCCCTTTTTCTGTCCCTAGAGAACCAGCCCTAGAGGAAACGGGAGGTAAATTGCTCAGAATAACAAGCTTGGTGAGGCTATCTAAATGGGCACTGGCCCGTGCTATTTATGAAAGGGAGTGGGGGTAAAATGTCTGGCAAACCCAGGAGATTAAGACGGGTTTGACAGCATTCTGCTGCCTGAGTGTGCCGAGAGGGCACGGGGCAGGCCTCCTGGGCGCATTTCTCATAGTCCTAACGTGTCTCAAAACACTTAAGAGCACCTATGAAGTTGTGACATGCATGGTGCAGAGGGATGACGGAAGGGGGCCCAGGAGGAAGGAGCAGTGAGCGGTGGGAGACCAGCTGTCAGGCCTGGCAGGCCGAGCTTGGCCAGTGGCCTCAGGATGGCAGTAAAGATCAAGCCTAAGAAAGGCTGGCTCGGCCGAGTCAGCCCAGCGCAGGGACAGTTGAGCCCGGGGAATGGGGCACCTGCCTGACTCCAACAGTGAGAACCTCCTCATACTCCATGCCCTAGGCAGCCTGCTTCCCCGCCCTTGCCACACCCTGCAGGTGTCTCTGGGGCCCTGTGCTGACCACACACTCCTGAGTTTCCCAGGTGTGGCCTGTCCTGCGAGAGGAAAAGGAAAGCCTGTCGCAGAGAAGGGGTCCTGTGACAGCCAGTCCAAGCCTGGCTCCCTTTCGCCAGGAGAGGTGGGCAGGGGCCCGCATCCAGTCACAGCCTTCTGCGGACTCAAGCCTGCTTTCCCCAACCGACCTCTTCCCTCTCCACAGCTGCCTGCCCAGCACGACCACTGGTCTTCTCTCCCCCTGCCCCCGTGATGTGCCCCTGGCCCCAGAAACTGCCACCACGTACCTCAAGTAGTAGGAAACCTGAGCAGCAAAAACACAAAGAAGGATTCTCTGTCCCTTCCCACCCAAAGGGCTCGGCCCTGTGGGGTCTCAGACCGACACGGCTGGGACATGTAGGTGGCCTTGGCATCTCCTGGGGGCTTGGCATGGTCAGGGAATCTGTGTGGAAGAGTGGTTCCAACGAAAACCTGAAGAAGCCTGAGCTATAGGGCTCCAGAGAGTCGTCGGCTCTCCCAGAACTCAGCGCTGACATCTTTCCAGAAGACTCGAGGGTATTTGGACTGCAGGGGGGACCAGGTGTCATTCTATAATGTGGAGAATTTCACCCCCATTACCACCTTCTCAGCCGTGTTTACTGAGAAAATCGCTCCTTGGCTCTGGTCGTCCTCGAAAGGCACCAGTATCGCCCTCTGCTCCTAGAAAGAAGCCACTTCTGAGTAAATTCCTTCCCAGGAAACTCAAGGTGTGGGTCACAAGCATCCAGGAGCTGCTGTGTCAGGACATGGGACTTCTGTTGCTTATGGGACAATTTGTGCGGTTGACAACGTAGCAGAAATAAAACTAACAGGAAACCCCTAACCAGGTGTCTTCCCCTATTTTTGTGTGGTAGTCAGACTTTTTTTTTTTTTTTTTAAAGATTTTATTTATTTGACAGAGAGAAACACAGCAAGAGAGGGAACACAAGCAGAGGGAATGGTAGCAGGAGAAGCAGGCTTCCCGCTGAGCGGGGAGCCTGATGCGGGGCTCGATCCCAGGACCCTGGGATCATGACCTGAGCCGAAGGCAGATGCTTAACGACTGAGCCACTCAGGCACCCCGATAGTCAGACTTTTCAGAGCTCATTCTTTTCTTCTCTTTTCATCATCACCAAACACCATTTAAAATTCTACTCTGACCTCTTAAATAAAACCCAACTGACGTGCTCTAAAAACCCTCTTCCAGGGACACCTGGGTGGCTCAGTCAGTTAAGCGTCTGCCTTTGGCTCAGGTCATGATCTGAGGGATCATGGGTCCTGGATCCTGATCCATGGATCAGGATCCCATGGGTCCTGGGATCGAGCCCCACATCACACATCCATCAGGCTCCCTGCTCAGCGGGGAGTCTGCTTCTCCCTCTGCCCCCGCTCCCCCTCCATGCTCTCGAGTGTGCTCTCTCTCTCTGTTTCAAATAAAGAAATAAAATCTTTAAAAACAAACAAACACTGTCTTCCAAACAGTGGCAAAGAGAATAGGTAGAGATAATTGTGTAGCCACAGAAAAACCTTTATAACAATGGCATTATCAATAATCATATTTAATATATACGTGTTATTTCCATAGCAAGAATGTGCTGTGGGGACAAAAACTATGACTCTGTATGTTCAATATACTATCTTAAGTATATTCCAAACAGACCCTGCAACATGAGTATGTCACCACCTAATATTTTTCTAAGAATTTCTTTCAAAATATGTGCAGCTGGTATGTTCAGTGTGGCTTTTTAAGGACTGGCAAAATTGGAAGCACTCCCCACTCTGGTCTAGATGGCACTTTCATTTCCGTTTATAGCAACAGGGTAGGCCTCACAGAGCTTTGCGGCAAAGACTAACCAAAATGTACTCAGTGCAACATCCACACGGTTCCCTGCCTGAGGGTGGGATTCTTCCATTATCTGCATGGTCCTTGGCCCCAAAGCTAGACAGCTTCCTGGGATTGAGGACAGAAGGGGCAGCCCATACCCGGAATGAGGGGAGGTGCTCTGCCTCCACTAATTACTTTCCTCCAAACAGAAATTGTCTTTGGACAGCGACATCTCTCACAACTACTATACTGGGACCTGAGAAGATACAAGTCTCTATTCTAAAATATAAAGCGTGTGGGGGGGGCACCTGGGTGGCTCATTCCGGTGAAGCGTCTGCCTTCGGCTCAGGTCATGATCCCGGAGTAATCAGATGGGGCTCCCTGCTCAGCGGGGAGTCTGCTTCTCCCTCTCCCTTTGCCAGCTGCTCCCCCTGCTTGTGTGCGTGTGCTCTCTCTTTCTGTCAAATAAACAAATAAAATATTCTCTCTCTCTCTCTCTGTGTATACACACACACACACACACGTATATGTATCATATACATATGTATATACACTTTTGTATGTATATCGTATATATATGAAGCATGTATGATTTCTAAACACAGAGCTACTTTGATAGGAAATTTGTGAGATGTTGTTTGTTCTCTTTTTTTGTTGCCATCAGCTTATCTTCCGGGACGGGTGTTGAGCTCTTGGAGTTCAATGCTCAATTACAATAGCACCGTAACAACACACTCTGAAGCCTGACTAGACTGACTGGGTTCAGATCCTGGCTCTGCCATCGACTGGCTATGATATTTTAGGTAAATCACAACCTCCCTGTGCCCTAGCTCTATGGAACTAATGACAGTCTTGCCTCGGAGGGCTGTTGGAGGCTTGCATGAGCTACCATTCATACAACACTAAGCATAGAGTTAGTACTATGAAGGAGTGTAAAATTAATATATAATTACAAGTCTATTCATCTTATATGCCTCCCACAGAAAAACTAAAACCATTTCTTGGTAGTGTTAAGAGGTCTCAGACCCCATAGAGGATTTCCTAAGGGTCTCCCATAAAGGAAGCTCACAGACTTATAATGTTAGCATCACAGAGCTGAACAAAGTCACAAAGCTAAAACAACACCGGATGTAGACCCTCACCTTAGAAAGAGCTACATAAAAATTACCCCCAAATAAGACCAGTTAAAATTGAATGACTCCCTGGAATTACTATAAACAGTAATTATTTTAACAGAAGGAATTTAAATTACTTATACTTAGAGGTAGGTTTTACAGATATCCCTATATTGATTTGGATATGGATACAACTGGTTTTTTAAAAATAACTTGTGAGGTGAAATTCACACAATTGTTTTTTTAATCTTTAAACTACCTCATTGAGAAAATTGCTGGAAAGGGTATCTCAAGCCTTCACTTATTTGCAAAGCTACTCCCAGCCTACCCAACATGAGCCCTCCAGGCAAGATTTCACCACCTCACTGGGTAAATGAGAATGACTGTCCTCATACTATAAATATACTAATTCATACTGAATGACTTGTATGTTTACTATGTGGGTATTACTATGCTGTGAAACTGTAATAGGCAGATTTTTACAAGACCCTTCCTTATGTATCAGGACTCATGTGAATGAATCATCACAAAAAGTTTCTAGGGGCAACTGGGTGGCTCAGTCGTTGAGCGTCTGCCTTCGGCCCAGGTCAGATCCCAGGGTCCTGGGATCGAGCCCCGCATCGGGCTCTCTGCTCTGCAGGAAGCCTGCTTCTCCCGCTACCATTCCCTCTGCTTGTGTTCCCTCTCACTGTGTTTCTCTCTGTCAAATAAATAAAATCTCTAAAAAAAAAAAAAAAGTTTCTAGAGTGGAGCCAAAGACCTAAGTAGGAAGGGCTTCAAGATGCCCATCAGTATTCCTTGATAGCTCAGTGGTGAACTAAGTGTGCCCTTATGCCAACTTGTGCTAGAATAGAATGAGAAACTTCTAGAAGTTCCAGAAAGTTGAGTTTTAATGGAGCTGGAATTTGTCCTTACATGGAACCAGATGTCTTTGTTGGACCAGCTTCCCTGGACTAGGAAACAAGATGGCACCCAAAGATCACATGGCTAAGTGCAGGCAGAGGAACTGGGAGGATAGGAAGCCAGAGAGGATGCCTACAAACTGATGCTAGGCCCTTTAAGAGTTAGTATGAAGCTATTTCAAGAGCAGAGAAACTTAGGGCTGTGTACAGATCGTAGATATTTTCACAGAATTTTTTTAGAATAAGAAACCAAACACGGGTGGCTTATTTTTGTGTTGTATTATCAGAAATTATCTTCTTTATATAATCCTTTGCTTTTTTTTTACAAAAATTTTCATTCATATTAATTCTTTCAGCTCTGTTGAAGGAGTTTTGTTCATGCTTTCCTTGAAGTGACTAGGAATGTGTTTTATCCTTAGAGCCCTCAACAGCGGGGAAGGAGGAATAAAAAATGAGAGAAGTTAAAGGATGAAACTCAGGAAGACAAAACTCGGGAAGGGATCTACTTATCTCGTCACCTAAGCATCTCCCTCTAGCCACCCACCCCAGTTCAAATCTTTGAACCAGCGGCCTACTCTTCAACTCTCAGAAAACAGCCTTATCTCTGCCTCCTACGACCCTCTGCTATTCAAAATCCTCAAAGTCCATCTCATAACCAAGACCTTTCCAGTTATGTCCCATTTGCTCGGTTTATCTCGATCCTCCTATACATCTTTCTTTCCTTTTTTTTTTTTTTTAAAGATTTTTAATTATTTATTTATTTGAGAGAGAAAGAATGGGAGGGAGAGGGAAAAAGAATCTGAGGCAGATTCCATGCTGAGTGCAGAACCCGAAGTGGGGATTGATCCCACAACTGCAGGATCACGACTTGAGTGGAACAAATACACTGAGCCACCCATACATCTTTCTTCCTTCTTATATTCTTAAACATTTTTTTAAAGCTACAGTTTACCTCTAAATTTGTGTTTTCTCTATGTTGTTTTTTATAAGTATTCTGTGCCACATAAGTAATTATTACACTGTCCTATCAGATTTGAAGTTCTTTGAAGCAGAATAGCTTCTATTGGTCTTTGCATGTACAGAAATTGACAGAAAGGGGGTCTTGCTTCATATTCTATTTTATGACTTTCTTCTCTTATTTTTATGTGGCTACATAGACATATTTCAATCTTCAGAATAGCCATATAATATTCCAAGGCACAGATGTTTCATAATATTATTGGCCTATCAGTAGATATTTCAATTGCTCCAAATGGACTTTTAGGTTGTAAGAAAGCTGCCAAGAATGACTCCCTTGTTTCAAGCCTAAGTTTCTGGATGGATGGTGGTAATGCCAATTAAAATAGAGAATACCGGAGAAGTAGCAGGTCTTGGGTAGATAAATTGCTTCTTTTTTGCTGATTATTTTCTCTTTATAATATTATAACCATTAAAATCAGAAACCAACATCAATACATTACAATGATCTAATTCTCATATTCCATTCAAGCTTTACTAATTGTCTCAATATCATCCTTTGTACCAAAAAGACTCAAATCTAGGATCATGCTTAGCATTTAGTTACCATGTCTCTTCAACTTGCTTCAATCTGAAATTGTTCCCCAGTGTTCCTGGTGTTTCACAGACTGGAGACTTTTAAATATTATAGGCTAGTTGTTTTCTAGAAAGTTACTTATTTTGGATGTGCATGATGTGTCCTCACGATTAGATTTAGATTATGCATATCTGTCAGGGGTATCACAAAAGAGATGCTGTGTGCCCTTGGTTGCATTCTATCAAGAGGTGCTTAATGCCCATTTGTCCCATTACTTGTGATGTTGATCTTGATCATTTGAGTAGGTGGTCTGTGCCAGACTTCTCCACTGTAAAGTTACCCCGCTTTCCTTCTTAATCATCAAATACTTGTTGGGAGGTATTTTGAAGTGATGTAAATTTCCATTGTCCATTTAATTTTCACCCACCATGCATCTCTTGATGGTTCTTGACTGAATTATTTTTATTATTTTGGTTGCCAAAGTGATTTTCTAATTCCATCATTATTTTACATTTGTTAGTTGACATTCCAAGATAAAGAACTTTCTCCTCTCCCCATTTATTATTCATTTATTTATGTCAGCATAAACTCATTGATTCTCACTTTATTAAATAGATTATGGTCTATAATTATTATTACTTACCTTGATGGTCAAATTATCCCAGATTTGGCAAGTAGGAGCCCCACCAAACTGGCTTCTATGTTCTTTTGACATGTCTCCATTATTCTTCCAGCACCCCTTATTTCTGACACAAAAAAAATATTCCAAACTCATCATGTACTTTCCCTGCCATAGGCCTTAAATCAGTCATTTCTCTGAAGAACCTAGGTTTCCTTTAGTGGAGAATGTTATTTAGAAGCCAACATCTGGGTACTAGGTGTGCTCATTGCTATTGGGTTGTTTTTTCTCCCAGAACCTCTCAGAGGATAGAAGCTAAAGATCTATTTTTCTGTATCTATTAAAATATGTAAAACTGTAAGTTTACAGTTACCCTCCATGCTATTCCAACATCACAAGATTCATTCATTCTCGTTACCTTCCTCTCCATATCACAACTTCTTTCTCTGATCAGGAGACACCTGTCTTTCATTATTCTCAATATGTTTCTTTATTTTAAAAAGGCCCCGTGTGTAACCAATCTTCTGTTACTATTATCACACCCCTGCACATTTGCCATCAACACCTCACCTACTCTGGGCCCACCCTCACCCCCTACACTGGCATAGAGGCCCTCCTCTCTCAACTCAGACCCTGATAATACTGTTGGGCCATCACCACCCTAATTCACTGATATTGCCTCTCCCCATTTGAGCTCCTCTATCTGACAGGTCACTGAAACTCTCACTCCCCACTAATGCATGCTTTATTTGGCACAAACTAATGGCTTTATATTAAATTATTCAGAAGTACTGGAAAGAGAGAGAGAGGAAAAAAGTTTCCTTGATTATTTTTTAATTTAAAAACTAATCCAAATATTATTAAAAATAAAGAAAGACTGAGGAAATTAAAAAAAAAAGGATACTAAGGAGACATGACAAGTAAATGTACTGTGGAATCCTGGATAAGAATAAGGCCATTACTAGGAAAGTGGTAAAATTTGAATAAGATATATAAATTAATTAATAATAACATATAAATTTAATTTCCTGGTTTTGATAATTGTACTATGATTATATAAAATGTTAACATTAGGGAAATCTGGGTGAAAGGTATATAGGAACTCTCAGTACTATTTTTGCAATTTTTCTGTAAATATAAGATTATTTCAAAATAGAAAAAAATTTTAGGCATTGCATTGTCTTTAGAAAAAAAATCAAATAACATAGAAATATTCAAACTAAAAAATGAGGAAGAAAATAAGGAAGAAATAGTACCAAGTTTACACAAACTCTCTCAGGAAACAGAAGACGAAAGAACACTTCTCCCTTCATTTTTCTGATATCAAAATCAGAAAAAGAAATTACAAGAAAACTGTGAGCCAATATCCTTATGAACCTAAACATGACAATTCTTAATAGTAGCAAATCAAATCCAGAAATATATATATCAAATATATATCAAAATATATAATATTTTGAAATCAAATACACATAACAATATATATTAAGATATATATTTTTTTAAAATATATATAGCCAAGCAGAGTTTATTTCTAGAATGCAAAGTTGGTTCAATTTTCAAAGAAATCAACAGTGTAATTCACCATATCAACAAACTGAAAAAGAAAAACCATATGGTTATCTCAGCAGATTTTTTTAAAAAGTATTGGCCAAAATCCAACATCTTTTTATAGTAAAAACACTCAGGTAACTAGGAATAGAAGTTTTCTAAAACTGACAGGACATCATATTTAATGGTGAAAAACTGAATATATTTCCTCTAAAATTGGGAACACAACAAGATGTCTATTCTCACTGAGTTAGTGCTCTTTGACAGTGCAATATTCAAAATAAAGAAATAAAAGGCATACACTTTAGAAAAAAATTAAAATATTATCATCCACATAGAAAATTCCAAAGAATTAGGGTGCCTGAGTGGTCAGTTAAGTATCTGACTCTTGCTTTCAACTCAGGTCATGATCTCAGGGTTGTGAGACTGAGCCCCGCATCAGGCTCCAAGCTGGATGTGGACCCTACCTAAGAGTCTCTCTCTCTCCCTCTGACCCTCCCCCTCCCTCTCTAAAAAAATACCTAAAAAAAAAAAAAAGAGATAAAATCCTAAAGAACCTATAAAACAATGAATAGAATAAATGAATTTAATAAAGTCAGAATATAAGGTCCATATACAAAAAATCATATTTCAAGATACTAACAGAAAACAGAAATTAAAATTCTAAAAATAACATTTACATAAGCACCAAAAAAACATGAAATTCTTGGGAATAATTCTAACAAAAATTGCAACATCTAATGCTGAAAACTATAAAATACTGCTGAGAACAATTAAAGAAGACCTAAAAAAGAAAGGAGAGATAGACTATGTTCATGAATAAAGAAGACTCAATATCATTAAAATGTCAATTCTTCCTAAATTAACAGAAAGATTCAAAGCAATCCAATCAAAATCCTACCTGGCTTTTTTTGTTTTGTTTTGTTTTTTTAAGAAATTAACAAACTGATCCTAAGATTTACATGGAAATGCAAAGAATGTAGTCAAAACTATTTTGAAAAAGAAGAACAAAGTTGAACGCCTCACATAATCACATTTTAAATCTCTTATGAGGCTATATTAACCAAGACAGTGTGGTTTGGGAATATGGATGGACATGGAGATCAATGAAACAGAATAGAGAATTCAACATGACTCACACATATAAGTCAATTGATAACAAATTAGTAGTTCACTGGAGAAAAGAAAATCTTTTCCACAAATGATGATGCTATAACAATTGAATAGACATGTACAAAAATGAACTTTGATGCTTACCTTTACCATATTTAAGAATTAACTCAGTAGGTAAATCTATAGAGGGAGAAAGTAGATCAGTGTGTGCCAGAGACCTGAAGGGGTGGGGACAGAAATATGGAATCACTACTAATTGGTAATGAGGTTTCTTTTTGGTTTGATGAAAATGTTTAAAATCAGATTAGTGATGATTGCAACTCTAAATATGCTAAAAACCATTGAATTGTACACTTTGAATGGATTAAATGTATGGTATATGAATTATACCTATTTAAAAAGCTGTTAAAAATTAACTCAAAATGAATCATAGACCTAAATGTAAGAGGAAAAACTATAAAGTTCTGAGAGAAAATATAGAGAAAAAGTCTTTGTCACATTGGGTTAGGCAAATAGTTCTTAAATATGACACAAGAAGGAAAAACTACATAGGCTAAGAGAGTAAATGACATTTTATCAAGATGAAAAACTTTTGCTCTTCAAAAGACATCATTCAGAAAAATGGAAAGAGAGGACCAAGGCAAGATGGCGGAGGTGTAGGAGGCACCGAGAGCACTGGGATCCAGAAAGAGGCTGAAAACCACTCTAAAAGCCAGCAAACACAACAGCAGAGAGAAGAGAATAAGAACAGCAATTCTAGGAGCAGAAAATCAA
>CM053609.1:91197570-91257862 GCA_028646535.1 Procyon lotor | reverse complement strand
GGCTGGGTTGTGGACATTGGGGAGGGTATGTGCTGTTAAGTGCTATGAAATGTGTAAGCCTGATGATTCACAGACATGTACCGCGGGGCAAATAATACATTATATGTTAATAAAAATTAATTAAAAAAAAAAAAGAAAAATGGAAAGACAAGTCACAGACTAGGAGAAAATATTTGCCAAAACAACTCTCTAATAAAGAACTTATATCCAGAATATATTAAGAACTCTTAGAGTTCAATATTATAAAGATAATCCAATTTTTTAATAAACAAAAGATTTGAAGACACTTCACTGAAAATAATATAGACATGGCCAACAAGCACATGAAAAGATGTTCAATATTATTAGTCATTAGGAAAATGTAAATTAAAACCGTAATGAAGTAACACTACATACCTAATGGAATGATTCAAATCCAAACAACTGCAAACAAAAAACACTAATGAAGATACAGAGCAACTGGGATATTTGTGGTGGGAATGCAAAATGGTACAGCCACTTTGAAAAATAGTTTACCAGTTTCTTATAAAATTAATCATGCACTTAATATATGACCCAACAATCTCACTCCTAGGTGTTTACCCAAAAGAAATCTCAGAGGTTCACAGACATGTACCCTGGGGCAAATAATACATTATATGTTAATAAAAATTTAAAAAAGAAAAAAAAGAAAGAAAAGAAAACTCAGAGCTACACAATGACTTGTATGAAAATGTTTAGAACAGCTTTATTTATAATTGCCAACAGCAGAAAACAAGCCACATAGGTGAATGGATAAACTGTGGTACAGCGGAATAGTAGTCACCAATGAAAAGGAACAAACTACTACGAGCAACAACATGGTCGAAACTCAAAAGCATTATGCTACCAAAAGAAGCGGGAATAAAAAACTACGTGCATACCAAAAGATTCCATTTATTGACCTTTTTTTAAAGTAAGACCAATGGTCATTTGGGGCAGGGAGTAAAGACAGGAGATTGACTGCAAAGAAGCAGAAGAGAACTTTCCAGGTGATGGAAATATTCTATCTCTTGATCGGGGTGGTGGTTACATGACTGTATAGATTTACCAAAACTCATCTAACTATACACGTTTAAAAGAGTGCTTTTACTAATATAGATGTATAATTACTATGCAATTGTATGTAAATTTGACTTTAAAAAATGGTATTATAATAATTACCAAAGAATACGTTGTGGGGGGGGGAACAATGCATTCTCTTTGGGAAAAATTCAAATAATAACCAACGTATACTTAGTCAAAAGTGAAAATCCCCTCTCTGCCCTCTTCAATCCCACTTGTACATATTCTTTCAGATGATTCACCCATACTCATTTGTTTGTAAAAATACCTATATGTGATAACATGTTGTATATTGTTTTTGTAACCTGCTTCAGGGCTGTCACTCTCCACTGTGGACAACTTCCTGGTGTTTATCAATCCATAAAAATCTCTGTCTTCTCCTACCACAGCACGTCTCACTGTCAAGGATGGAGTGGGCTTTCCATAAATGTTGTTGACCTTCCCCATTTGCTGGGAGTCAACCGGCCAAAGAGGGTCGGCCTGACTGTCAAAAAGAACAGATTTATTCCAGCAGCTGTCCGTTTCCAGAGGACACTTTGTTCTTTGGACCTGTTACCGAACCAGCCAGGTCAGTTTCTCCTCCTATTTCAAAGCAAATTTCCTCTCATTCTCCTTGAATTGCCACAGCATTTGGTTTGTCATCGCGCTACAGAGGAGGGGAAAGTGTGGCCTAGAAGAATATCTTTCTATAAATACAGAACAATTGTTCACGCATTACCATTCCTATTTATGTTTATATTAATCAACACGCTTACAGCTTGAACTGTTCAACGGAGCCTCGGGAGACTCGTTCAAAGTCACACGGGTCTTGGCAGTGGCAGGAAGGAAGAGCGTGAGATGGCAGTGCTGTCTTCGGCCAGCAGGCCGGCTGTGCCCGGAGCTTCCAACCCTACCAAGCCCAGAGCAGAATGCCAGGAGCACGGGGTTCGGCGCTGACAGTTGGAAGACACTGTTGGATTTTGGAAAGCGGTATGACAGCTTCAGCAGCATTTTCCCTACCTACCTCTGAGTGTTCTAGACACTGCAGTTTCTACTTTGTAGCCTCAAGGAACCAGCGTCTCTGCCTGCTGCCTTTCATTACCCTGACACCTCTTGAATGCCCACCTCGGTCAAGTGCATGACTACTTCAGACTACGCTGACCACACGGGAGTCTCAATCCACGTAAGGAATTCATAAGCCGGGCTTCTCCGACTCACGGTTCTACCAAATGGAGTGGGCAAGGAGTAACTTACTAGAGCTCTAAGGGCAACCATACGATTGTTGATCAAAAGGAGGGGCTTGGGGTCATCTGACCAGGTCATTTCCAAGCTTCCTTTCCATTCTAAAACTCTCCCTTATGTTCCTAATCGAGGCAGCAGTGCTGTGGCATCGGAGAGACTTGATTTCAGATCCTGGTTCTGCCACCTACCAGCTAAGCGACGTTGGGCAAGTTACTTGACCTTGCTCAACTCCAGCTTCTGGGAGGTTCCTATGACGCGATGCAGGGGTTGGCGCCACACCTGCACAGCAAAAATGCTTAGTACCATGCTATCATTATTCCTATTACATATTAAGAGTGTTATCTTTCTGGGAATACACGCAGAAAGTGTTTCTAGCTCCAAGGATCCTTTCTTCTAAAACTGTTACTGAGTAGAATAACGGAGGATGTGAGAATCTGAAGAAAAAGACTGGCCAGCTAGTTCTTTTTAATTTTTTTACTTTAAGAGATCTGAATGATGGCTAGGAGGAGCAGTTCTCAGAGGCAATCACTAAAGTGAGATTGGAGGTTTAGGGACGGCTCAAGACCACAAAACTAACAAATTTGACAATCCATTCTTAGCCTCAAATTTCTCCCGTGTCCCAGCCAAATATCTCATTTGAGGCACCACACGGCCTAACTCTAACACTGCTCTGAGAAACGTCGATATTAGAAGGGTCACTTACAGGGCGCCTGGGTGGCTCAGTGGGTTGAAGCCTCTGCCTTTGGCTCAGATCATGATCTCAGCAGGGAGCCTGCTTCCCCCTCTCTCTCCTGCCTCTTTGTCTACTTGTGATCTCTCTCTCTCTGTCAAATAAATAAACGAATAAATAAAATCTTAAAAAAAAAGAAGTGTCACTTATAATCTCTGTGTTGTATCAATAGTAAGCTATTGTCTATTAAGCACTTACGATTTGCCTGGCCCTGGCTCTAATCATTGTTTATTCAGTCCTTAAATCACCCTGTGTGTATCACTTCCCTATTTGATGGGCAGAGAAACTCAGGCACAGAGAGGTTAGTCACCTTGCCAAGGGTCACACAGCCAGTAAGTGATAGAATCAGAATTCCATAGTGAATTAATTCTGTGGGCCCAAGGGGGTCAGAATATGTGATCTTCAGGATCCCTGTCAGCTCTAAATCACAGCTCTCTGGATTGTAGGATTCCAAGGCACTTGAAAGCAACCAACATTTGGAACACAAAACGATCTCCCTAAAACTCTTCCTCCTTGGGCTTTTGTGTGGTGTCAGAAATGGACTGACATCCAAACAAGAGCTAGAGAGGAAGAACCGGCTCCAGTTCTTGCCAGCAGACTCTCAGCCCAACCTTCTCAAACTGGAAGGGAAAGGTCATTCCACAGGACTTTCCTACATTCAATGGCAAGAGGCTTTCTTCCCAGAATATTCTCCAAAGAAATGACGCGTGACTTACAGCACAATTAGGAGGAAGTTGGGAAGACTGAGAGCAGAGGACTGAGCCTAGTTTGGATGGGAAGAACAGCAAAAGAAGGGCCCAGAGCTGCCGGGCACAAAGCTTGAGTTGCTGGGCCCAGTTTTTGTGTGCAAGGAAAAGCAGAAGGTAGAATCTGATGAATGCTAATAACTAGTAATTATAAGGAGCTAAAAGAACAGCATAGGGGAGCCGTTTTAAGGATCCAGTGTCTGGAAGCCTACACACCCGGATTTTATTCCTGTTATTCTCCTATAGGTTGGGTTGCCTTTGTTTGGTATATTGTTTACCCTTTTTGGGTCTCGTTTCCTCACCTGTAAGTTAGGCTAATAATAAGGTCATTGTGAAGATCCGTGTAGAGCATGAAACCCAAGGCCCAGGGCATGGGAAGTGCTTGATAAATGTTTGTTACTATTAACTGTGATCCTAAATAAACAATATTCTTTACAGTGTTACTCCAAAGACTCGGTAAACATTCTTGGCTGATTTCCATGCTTTCTGCTGGCTGGGTTGGCAAACAATTTAGTTGTCTCTAAGTTGCCCCTTTCAATCCTGGGAAAATTGCTTTCTACCTGCTTTTACAAGTGTTGTGTAGAAATTTTGATTTTTCAAAATATTGTCACAACACTCATACACTGCTGGTGGGGATGAAAAGGATACAGCCACTTTGGAAAACAGTTTGGCAGTATTTAATAAAGTTAAACGCACACTCACCGTAAGACTCGGCAATCCCACTTGCAGGAACATACCCAAGGGAAATGGAAACTTAGGTTAAACAAAAACATGTCCACAAATGCTTAGAGCAGCTCTATGCATAATTGAAACTGGTCAAAACAGGAAGCAACCCAAATGTCCTTCAGCTGGTAAATGGATAAACTAGTACATCCATCAGTGGAATACTACCTAGCAATCAAAAGAATGGACCAGTGACATATGCATGAATGAGTCCCAAATGCAAAGCAAAAGAAGCTACATAATGTATGATGCCACGTCTGTGACATTCTAGAACAGGCAAAACTATAAATATAGAAAATAGGTCAGTGGTGGTTTTCAAGGGCTAAGGATGGCAGGAGGGCTTGACTAGCAAGGGGCACAGGAGAATTTTCGGGGGTGAGGGAACTCTTCTATATATTGACTGTGGTTTTAGGTTGCATGACTGTATACATTTGTCAAAACTGACAGAAATAGACACTAAAACAGGGCCTCTGGGTGGCTCAGTCAGTTGGGCAGTTGATTCTTGGTTTGGGTTGGGGTGGTGACCTTGGGGACATGGGATCGAGCCCAGCATTGGGCTCGTGCTCAGTGAAGAATCTGCTTGTTCCTCTCCCTCTGCTCCTCCCCCCATTCACTCTCTCTCTCAAATAAATAAATAAAATCTTTTTTAAAAAAAAAAAGAAATATACACTAAAAAGTGTATAATTTACTTTATGTAAATTACACCTCAATTAAAACAAAAGCAAAAGAAAAATATTGGTGTACACATCATCTCATTTTATTCCCACATCCTTATCACCTAGAGCAAGTTCCCTCCTGTTGCTCTGGGAAAATGAGGCTTGTAGAGGGAAGTGGAACTCCAGCGAAACCAGTACCCTCATGGCCCCCTGTTTGGAGCTACTTCCGCTCTGAGCTCTGACTTGCTCAGACACCTCAGTATTGGACCGTTGCAGCCACTTCTTTCTCCCATCTTCCCTTTCCCACGAATGTCTAATGTTTTAAGCCATCAGCTGAAAAACACCATTAATTTTTTAAATTTTTTTTATTTATTTCTTTGACAGGCAGAGAAAGAGAGAGATCACAAGTAGGCAGAGAGGCAGGCAGGGGCGGGGGGGGGGGGAAGCAGGCTCCCCGCTGAGCAGAGAGCCAGATGCAGGCCTTGATCCCAGGACCCTGAGATCATGACCTGAGCCAAAGGCAGAGGCTTTAACCCACTGAGCCACCCAGGCGCCCCACCATTAATTTTTTTTAAAACACCATTAATTAACCAATGATTTGTTAAAAGTTTGGCAATGGGCATCTGAATTCCACAAAGCTTCTGAGAAACATTTTCCTTCCAAGGTCTCTAATTTTGTCCTGGGGAGGAGACAAAGGACACTCTTCTGAGGAACCACATGTCCAGGGGATCCGTGTTCCTCTAACATAATATTTATAGGCAAATATTCTTGCTACAGAAAGCAGGAAGCTGATTCAAAGCTGCGGGGTCTGTCACATGAAGTGCTGACTTCTACACTGCCCCTTGGAATACACTTTGCCTTTTGGAAAGCGTCACAATGGAGGCTCGTTAATTATTTCAAATAAAAGTTATCATCCCATTCAACCTCACGCATCCCCATTAAAGATCTGTGGTTTTTGTTTGTTTGCTCTTGGTAATTTGAGCTTTGATTCTATAATGGAACAAATAATATATGCAAAATTGTCCCAACATATTAAAATTTCTCTTACATAATATAAAACTATTGTGGATCACTGACAGTAGTCAAAAGGATCAATGGAACAAGTCGCATCAATAAACTTCCAATGTCTACAAGGAAACTAACCCCGGGGCCAACGAACAAAACAGCCCCCACTGGCTCTTTCTTATACAAGCTATGAACCAATGCCTTTGGTTTCCTGACAAAGGAATCAAATTAGTTCAAGGACTACAAGTAAAGTATAGGCTAAACACAGATTGGCCCTTGACATAATCTTCCCCTCTCCATCCTGACCCCTGAAGTCCTCAGAATTGTTGAAGGCCATTTTGAGAAGAATTCCGAGCCAGGCACTATAGCAGGGACCGCCCCACCAAGCACAGTGTGTGGAGCAGGACCCACTCTCTTTTTTCCTTCTCCTTTTTTTTTGGTCTCATTTTCCATCCTCCCAGGGATGTATAGGTCAAGGAGGGAAGCTCTACTCAGCCCCCAAAGCAAAGATGAAGCAATCTTCATGATTTCCCCCCTGGATACTTCTAAGAGTGTTTTAACATTTATCCATGCAGTCTATAAAGTATGATGGGATTGAAATAAATAATTGCAAAGTTCTGTCCCACACTATTTATTGTACGCCCTCCCCCCACACACATGCTAGCTACAGTGCTGGGTGCCATGGATATGAGTAGGAGTTCTGACCTCATAGAGCTTATGGTCTGGGATGGAGGGGGACAGCGGGGTGATAGTTCACAAATAAGTCAACAAATACCAAATCAAAACAGAAGGGGATTGTCCTAGTCCATCTGTGCTATGGCAGAATATCACAGACTGTATGGTAACAGAAATTTATCGTTCCCAGTACTGGAGGCTGAAGTTTCAAGGGACTGAATAGTGTGCTTTGCAGGGGAGAAAAACTATAGGACGAATACTCTGGCATTCCTACTCCCTCTTTAATTCCCCCTGGGAAGAGGAGTGACTCATGGGCTCGCAGACTGAGAGGAGAAACTGGCTCCCTGTAGGTCAGCCCCGTCTCCTTAATCCAGCTTTGGAGAATCCAGGGGGGACTTCGTGATGGAGGTGATGGCTAAGCCCCAAAGGATGAGAAGAAAAGTGGGGAGGGGTGAGTGGGAGTATTTGGGGGAGGTAACACTGAGGGCAGAAGGAACAGCATGTGGAAATCCCTGGACACGAGAAAATATTTTCCTCTGGGAGAACGGCAAGAAGTTCTGCATGGCTGGATTTGTAGAGCGTGAGAGAACAGGAGCTAAAAGATGAGGCTGGCCAAGGAGCCAGATCATAAAGGGCCTGGTGTGCCAAACTATGGAGTCTAGGTTTGATCCTGAGGGCACTGAGGGGATAGGAAGGTTTAATTGAAAGAGTGAAGATACTTCATTCCTGATACATCCATCTGGCTGCAGGCTGGAGAATTGGAAGTTCCAAGCCTCCCTGAAATTGTAAGAAGAGGAAACAAGGGTCCTTTGCGGTGCCAGAAACCTTTGTCTTGGCCTTTCAGAGCCAATTGTCCTGGGCCCTGGGTCTGAGCTCCTTTCAGAAGGCCCTCCTCATGAGGCCTCCATCCCAGCTCTGTTAGCCTCTCTCTCTCTCTCCCACAGAGTCCCAGGGCTTTGGTGCAATTCCTTATAGTTTCTTTACACTCTGCCCACATATTTGCAAACAACCCCATTATTAAAAACTCCGTGAATGATCCTAATTTGAGTGTTCCAGCTGGTTCCTGTGGAGCCCCTCATAGTTACACCCCCGCCCCTTAAATAAGGAGAAAGCAAGCCTAAGTGACACAGGAAAAGGATGGAACCGTCTTCCTTAGGATTATGGCTTGAGAAGTTTGCTGTTTAGGAGAGATAACAGACATCCTGAGACAGTGGTTGTCTTTCAGGAACCCTACTGTTTGCTCCAGAATGATGCTGCTCACTTAAAAAGAAGGGAAAAATCTTGGATGTCCCACCTCCAGGAAACAAATGCTATTAAACATTTGCTGGCTATCCTTCTACACATTTCTCTACACACATATACTCGTACAGATATGTTCAATTTTGAGTGACTCGTATTCCAAATGCTGTGTCAAACCTACTTTTTCTTCTAAGCCCCGAGTTATGAGTTGCCTATGGGAGAATCCAAGTAGGTGTGTCCAGAAATAAATGGGATACAACAATCTAGAGTTTTTAAGAGACTCAGTCTTGGGGTCACCGTTAGGGAGATGGCCACGAAACCCTGGGGAGGAAGAGGATCCCACGAGGTAGAGGGTAGGAGGGGGAAGAGGCAAGGGCCAGCACGGAACCGCTAGAACTCAAATACTGACAGTCAAGAGAAACCAGAAGAGGCCGAGAAGGAGGTAGGAGGGGCCGAGGAGTTCTTGGCCTTCAAGAAAGAGGAGTGGTCAACAGTAAAGAAGGCCACTGCTGGGTCAAATAAGATAAGAGCTTTGGATTTAGCAATACAGGGTAGCTGGTAGCCTGGATAAGAGTGATTTTGGCCAACTGGCCAAACCCACAAACCCAGAGCAGAACCCACACTGCGGAAGAGCTGAGGCAAAAATGGAGGTAGTCTGCTTGCCTTTCCCACTTGCTGGCCCCTTATCCCTCACCAGAGCTTCTCAGACTCTGCTGTGTGGATCAATCACCTGGGCATATTGTCATATTGCCGATCTGATTCCGTGGGTCTGGGGTGGGGCCCGTATTTCTAACGAACACCAAGGTAACATGGACACCACCACACCAAACTTGAAGTAGCCAGGGGCTGGATGAGGTTGCCCAGGGACAATGCCCACTCTTGATACATTCACACAGGGCTTTACCGAGGACACTTAAGCATGCAGAGATGAAAGTGAATTCTTAGGGTCTGAGATGATTATTCACATCAGAAAAGTACTAAAAAGGAAAACTAGAGGAAATTTTTGTTCTTGTATGTCTAGTCCTTTCCTGTGTATGTACCTTCTTTGTGAAAGTCCCTCCATTTGGGTCACTTAAAAGTGTTTCTTAAGTTCCAAACTTAAAAGGATTTTTTAGTCATCTTTCAGTTACTATTTCTACTTTCATTGCTTTGGGTTCAAGAACATGCTCTGAGATTACAGTCCTCTGAAAATGATTGATATCTGTCTTATGACTGAGAACATGTTCCATTTTTGTAAATATTCCATGAGCACTTGCAAAAAACATTCTATTATTGTTGGATGCAATGGTTTATGTCTCTTAAGTCAAATTTAATAACTGAGGGACGCCTGGGTGGCTCAGTTGGTCAAGCATCCAACTCTCAGTTTCAGCTCAGCTCCAGTCATGATCTCAGGGTCATGAGATTGAGCCCCACATTGGGCTTCAGGCTGGGCTTGGAGCCTGCTTAACATTCTCTCTCTCTCTCTCTCTCTCTTCCTCTCGCTTTCCTTCCTCCCCTCCCCCCCACCCTGCACATGTGCACGTGCTCTCTCTCAAAAAAATTTATTGACTAGGTTGATAGGTCTTCATATTCTATCAATTACTAAAAATAGATGTGTTAAAATCTTACTAGAAAGTCTTTCCTCCCCACCTCTCCTATGTGCCCAGGCCTCTACCCAACAACTGGGGATTCAGGGGACCAAAATCTGACATTGTCTCTGCAGACCCAGTTTTTGTCCTGATGGAGCTGACAGCCTGAGATTTACCTAATCACCAGCATCTCCCTACTCCCCTCAGATCTGGAAATATCTCTCCCTCCTCTGAGCTCTTAAGGCATTAACTGCCTGTGTAACTAATTGAACATGTAGTCTGTTTTCATTGCAATTATTTGTGTTCATAATTTATTCCCCTATTGGCTTTTAGATTCCAGGTGGGGAAAGGTAATCCTATTTTTTTTTTATATAACTGCTCTATTGAAATATAATTTTTGACAAACTAGAAAATTCGCTCTTGTAAAGTGCAAAATTTTGTGGAAGACTGTCTTATTTAAGTTGGAACCCTCTGTAGCAATGGTTCTCCACTTTGGCTGTACATTGGAATCACCTGCAGAGCTTTAAAAAAAAAAATACCGCTATGTGCTTCTTGCCACCAGCAGTTGTGACTTAACTGGTTTGGGGTGCAGCCTGGACATCAGAATTTTTAAAAGCCTGAAAGTGATTTTAACTTGTAGCCAGTGTTGTCCTATAATGCTTTGCACACAACTGGCGCCAAATAATTGTTTGTCCTAGTTTCTAATATGAGTTAGCCCTAGTTGTAATATCCAGCTAATTAATTCACTCAGAACTACTTCCCTGTCTCTCTTACAGCCCCTCAGCCCTTAAAATGATCTGCTTATATCTGTATCCCCCACAGGATGTTAAAGGAAGATTAAGAGACAAAAGTATTTAGAAAAGGTAAGTTTACTTGCAAAGATGTGCAGACTTCACTAGGATGGGATAACGGAGTAAAAATTACAACAGATATTTAAAAGAAAAAAATGTACGGGAAGATTACTATGGTTTACATTTGTGTTTTAAGCACTGACAATATGCTCACAAGGGAAGATGTGTCGCATATCCCCAAATTTCTATATTCAAAAGTAAGTGATAAAATGGTTTTCATTAGGGAATGGTTAACTTATGGGAAAAGCCCAAAACTTCATTCACTTTGGACACCAGATTTAAAAGAGTAGGTCAGTTACTTTATCTCGGGTTGAAAGTGTCTTGTATTGTTTTTTTCTTCCCTATGGGACTTGAGATACACTCTTAAAATGATGGCCCTGCAGTATCATTTTTGTTTCCACAGCTAAGCTGCATGAAGTCCCGGACCAGTCTAATCTCATGCATTATAGTATCCCCATGCTGGCACATGATAGGTGTTTAATAAATAATTGATGGAATAAATATGTCTTAACTGGATAGGGAGATGCACGAGTTTCCTGTTTTGATACTTTTTCCAAATCTTAATTGCCGGACTCTGAACTGGGTTAATCTACCTGGGCTACAACAAACTCAGAAGGGGTTTTACTTCCACGTAAATGGTTGTTGAGGATCCGGGGTCCATGAACGTACGAGCCTCACGGTGAGTAGCAAGGATGGTCAGCCCCGATGAATGGATACAAGATTCTCATGGCTGGGATCGGTCCGTCAGCGAGGCCAGTCATCCTGCCAGTCCTGTAACGCCACTTAAGATCTGCCATTGACACCTCCCACTGCCAGATCCCACAGGTTCGCGTGGGCATTCCGAGCCGCGCCCCCTAGCTCGCCGCAGCAGGATTCCCTCCCCCCGCCCCCGCCCCCCAGCGGGTTACGCCCCAGGGCGCAATGCAGAGCGACGCAGGCATCAAGAAAACAAAGTAAAACCAGTCGCGCCAAGGAGAGGCAGCGTTATTTAGGCAGTCGGCTACTCCCCCAGAGCCTCCACCCTGTCCCCTGGGCCCGGCGCCCGGCGCTCAGACCTTGCCTGGCTCCAGGAGCCCCTGCTCCCTCCACGTGTCCTGTCTTCCCAGCAGCCTCCTCTGCTGCCTCGGGAAGAAAACCTCCTGACAACTCGCGGTCTGCGGACTACGGCTCCCAGCAGGCACCGCGCCGCTTCGCTCTCCGCCCCCTTCACAGCACACGCAGGCGCTCTGGACTCCGTCAACAGACCGGACTGGCGACGACCGTGTGCAGTTCCTTATGGGATTTGTAGTTTTTCTGGAGCCAGCTGGGCCGTCAGTCAAAGGGACGACAACTACAAGTCTCGGCGGCCCCAGCGTGACGGGCCCGGTCACGTGGCAGGGGGCCGACCGGGCGTGCGTGCCGCCGTTGATCCGGTGCTGCAGTGAGGAGGTGGTTCTCGCCTGTGTTGTGTGTGTGTGTGTGTGAGTGAGAGAGCGAGTGAGTGAGTGAGTGAGTGTGTGTGTGGGGGGACTCGGCTTGTTGTTGTCGGTGACTTCCCCCTCCCCTCCACCCCTCCCCCTTTCCCCACCGCCGCTGCAGTGGCCGCTCCCTGGGCCGTAGGAAATGAGCGATAACGATGACATCGAGGTGGAGAGCGACGTGAGTCCCGGGGCTTCTTCCTTCCCGTGCGGGTTGTCAGGCGGGGACAGCGGCCGGGGCTCTCAGCGGGGCGAGGGCGGCAGGGGGCCGGGCAGCCGCCTCCTTCTTCCCCTTACTCCCCCCCCCCCCCCCGACTGGGACCGCCTCCGTCGCGCTCCCGGCTCGCTCCCCTCCGGGCTCCTAGCTGGAGCGGCCTTCTGGGACTGGAGGTGGGGTGGAGACACGCGGCCTTTGGGACCCCCGCCTCCCCTGGTGGAGGAAGGTGCTACGGCCTCCAGCTCCCACCCTGTCCCGCTCTGGATCCGGGTGATAGGGACGGGGTGCGCCCGACATCCCATTGTCCGGATCCTGGGGAAGGGGACGACGCTCAGGACCTGCCCCCTCGGTCTGCGATCACCCTCTTCCCGTGACCCGCGGATCCTGGGGGGTTGAGGGAGGGCGGAGAGGGGGGTGGGAGTGTCCAGATGCTCCGAGCTGGGTGCAAGGGGAGGAGACAGTGCTCTGAGCCCCCTCCGGCCAGAGTCGGATCCCGGAAGGAGGGGCGGCGCTCGGGACCCCCACCCCTGCCCCGCTACCGGATCCCGCTGGGGGGAAAGGGGCGTGGGGTGGGGAGGGAGGGGGGGTCGGGCTGACTCCCCACCCGCCGCTTCCTCTGCCGCCGGCATTTTCTTTCTTATTATTGAATGTGAAGTGTAAAAATAACTTCTATATTTTCTATTTTTTTTCTCTCTTATTCCAGGAAGAGCAACCGAGGTTTCAATCTGCGGTACGTCTCCTACTCTCCATTTCATTTTCATTTCCGTTCAGTTCTAGTCCTTTTTGGGGTCAGAGAGAAAAAGAGATTGTTCTATTATTTTTAATACTGTAGTAAACTCTCCTGTTAACCGCTAAGGTGAGGCGGGGCCTTGTTCTGGGGTTCTAGGTGGGGGGGCGGGTTTGCAAATCTCCTCATTCTAGACTCAGGTGATAAGTTTCAGTGACTGTAGGTGAGTGAAAGGAGCTGTTTGCAAAAAAAATGAGTCGTTCTGTAGTTCCCAGGTGGGGGAATCTAGCTGTTACTATGTAAGTGTAAAATGAGAAATGTCATTCTGAAGTAAACTGTATTATTTCGGGGCGAAGTAGTCAGATTCACTTTGAAACAAGCAGGCTCTAAACCATATATGCATAGTTGTGTGAAGCTGAAGCCACATGCAAAAAAGTCATCGTGTGGTCATGTGACTGCTATAGACCTATAGAATCTAGCACAACTTGGTATTATTCTAATACAGAAATTAGAAATGTAGAGGAACCAAAGGTCAAATATGAAAGTGTCACAGACAGCTTGTTCAGGTCTGACTATTTGAGTTGAAGGAGAGGTATAAAAAAAAAAAAAAAATAGAAAAATTGTTGAGAAGTGGCATCACAGAGGTAGATTTGGTATAAGATGGTGGTTGAGGCCATACAGTGTTACCAGTAATTTTCAGGGTTTTGATATTAATGTTCTCAGTAGGTGGTTCTGTGGATTTAGATAGACACTAATCTTGTGCCTTTCCAGTCTGGGACAGTACTGTGGATGTTCCATGAATAGATTAGAGAAAGAAAAAAGAATAGACAAATCAGAGTCAGAGAGAGGAAGAGAAGTACCTCAGAGTGTCTAACATTTGACAGATGGGAACAGTACGAAGTTTATAGAATGAGGGTCAAAAATTCAGATGTCTCTGGGGGGCCCAGGCAGTAAGATCGTCAGGAATAAAGTAAAGAGCAGAGGTGAGGACTAGTTTCTGGATTGCACATGTCTCTTCTGAAAAGACAGTCACTAAACTCCAGTGGGTTGTTGTCATGTGGGAGTAAGGGCTCACTGTTGCCAGATCTTCCTATTTTTAAAGGTAGTTTAGAAATCCAGGTTTTTATGTTATTTTTCTGATTTTTGAAATGTGTGGGACAACCAAGTTGTTTGGGAACTTGTTAGAATATGCAGGATACCACTTTTATATCTTTGCTATCCCAGGATAAAAGCAAGTCCTCTTCCTTGTACCTGCTCTTCCTTAGAGCAAGCAAAGTTTCTGGAGGTTGCCCAAGCAGATAGGCATTAAGAAAAAATGTTGGTTATTGAGAGTTTACTGGAGTATGCAGTTGTTCTAGAGGGTTTTAAAAATTATACCTGGGTGATAGTCACTAAAAAGCGTTTGTTTTTGCTTTATTTTTGCTTGAAATATTGTCAGACACTTACCTTTATGCATATATTTGGAAATTCATTTCTTTTTTCTAGTCTCTATGATCCTTAATAATGTGAACGTGGAGTTTCATGTTTGGGATCCAGTCTATTTAAAATACTTTTTTTCTTCCCCAAGTCTCCAGTTATAAAATGTGCCCCAGGGCTTGATCAGGGTTAGAGGATAAGGAATTGGTTAGGCCTCCTTTGCAGAATCATTATTTGACTTGGAATTACATTGGCTTTCCAATGAGAGAAAGTTTTCTTTGTGAAAGTTTGGCTTACAGTTCTTGAAAGCTTTCTGCTTTTCAAAATATCCATCCACATGGGTATTGATGTAAATTGCTTTATTAAATTATTAAAATGTTTCCACTCTCCTAGAATGCTAATGTCATTGTTTTTTCTAGATATTTTTAGTCTGGTGTTAAGGTGCTTAGAATTTTTGTCTTGATTTTGGGGGGTGGGCAGTGGGAGTGGATCTGACCCTCTGTTTTTTTTTTTTTAAGATTTTATTTATTTGACAGAGAGATCACAAGTAGGCAGAGAGAGAGGGGGAAGCAGGCTCCATGCTGAGCAGAGAGCCCGATACGGGGCTCGATCCCAGGACCCTGAGATCATGACCTGAGCCGAAGGCAGAGGCTTTAACCCACTGAACCACCCAGGCGCCCCGACTCTCTGTTTTTAATTTGAGATATCTACTTGCTGAGACTTCTAAATAGTATCTGGCACAAAATAATCCCAATAGCATGGAGAGAAGCAGCAATAGATAAATTTTATAGTATATCAAACAATTACTGTGAACAAGTAGGGTAAAAAGGATTTGGTTTTGTTTTTTTTTTCTCTGTGAATACATCATTTTATTTCCTGCCATTTAGTATAGATAATATATTTTTTAAAACTTGGGGGAAACTATTCTTAAGCTTGTATCAGTTAAGAAAAGCCTGTAGACTGTAAACAACCAAGGATTTAGGACTATAGAAGAACTTTTATTTTTTATTTATTTTTTTTTTTTAGAAGAACTTTTAAAAAGTTATTTGAAAAAGGTTCTGTGGGTCCTGATGGAAAAAGAGGCCCTCATTTGTGTTTTATGTCACTACAGTAGGCACAGCCTTGCTAAGTGTGAAAAACGTAAGATTCTCTGCAAGGACAGTTAGGAAGTAAGGCTAACTATAACAGAAAGTGAAACTGATTTGACGAATATTGTTTTCTGTTGCCTCAGTGCAAATGGAAAACAGCTTTTCCAGTGACCAATAAACTGTTTAAGGAAATAATCCCAAACAATATTTTTATTACTAAATGCTATCTTACTGTTTTTTGGAGGGAAGAGGTTACATTTTCATGATCATTTTCTGGGAGAGGTACGTTTCATACAAAGTGATCCTTTGGTTTTATTTCTGTTTGGGAAGTTCCTTTTGGGAAAAATGAAAGTATACGAGAAGTGTAGGGTTGGTGTGTTAAGAGGGAAACCCAAAGCCTTTTTCAGCCCCTTATCCTCCATACCAGCTGAATATATTGCAGTTACAGTAGGTTGTTGGGGTGCAGTTTCACTTGTGGACCTTCCTCATATGAAATATTTTTAACTTCTCAGCGCTCTTTGCTCCTTTAGGAATTGTAATCTATTTAAGAGGGGAGTGAGCTTGGTCGCGTTTGAGATTGGAATTTACTCAGGAAATGACTATCTGTTTTACCTGGAATTCGTTGCATCTCAGAAGTGCTGCACACTACCTGTACTGGGTATGTGCTTCAGAATGTTGACTGTGATGCAGAAACGCCAGGGTTGCCTCCTAAGTATACCTGTTTGTTAGAGGAAAGGGCGATCTTACGTTTTAAAGTTCTTAATGGGGAAATAGTTGATCATGGAATCCAGCTTGGTTTTCAATTAAGATTTCATGACCAAGTCATTTTTACTCTCTTAAATGGCTATAGTTTGACAACATATTTGGATCATAGCATTCCCAAGTTCTTTCAGGCACCAAATCATACTTAAAAAAAAAAAAAAAACTCAAAAACACATGTATTTAGTAGATGTTAGAAGTACATAGCACGCAGTTAGCTTACAGCAGGACAGGTATTAGAAAGTTGAAATTCATATCTTTTGTTAAGGACCTTTGTGAGTTTCTCATCCTAGCTGCCTATTACTTCATGTTGCAATTTTCAGGTTAATTAAAATGAAGTAAGTTGCTTAGAAATTCAGCTTTATTTATCCTATCTGCTTGCCATCAGAAGGATTAAATCTTTTCTGAAGAGAATTTTGAACTTGTGTATTTTCGGTGTTTGTAATGTTTAATAAGCAACACTCTCTTCTAAAATGCAACCTTTGAAATTCTTAAAGGCAGTAAATATTTAGTGGGCAACTCCAATTCAGTATAGGCTGAGCATTTTTTTATATGGGAATTAAGAAGATTCTCCTTATAGATGGGGTTAGATGTCAAGTAGTCTGAAAGAAATAGCATTGTTCTGGAGAACCTTGTGCGTCCTTGAATAATGGAGCAATATTTCCCCGTGCTATTTGCCTACCTAGATAGAACTTGCAGGAAACGAGGCTGCTAACTGGTATAATGCCTTGAATGAAGATGCATTCTCTATGCAATAAGTTGGAAGGAAATAATACAAAGAGATTCCTCTCAATTTTGAACAGACCTCCTTAGCTTGAATGACCTCCTGCCAGTTTAGCAACTTCTTGGCTAACAAAATAATGTTTGCTTTCAACATATAACAACACTTAAGATACACGTGCTTGTTAGTGTCAGAGGTGGACAAATTGTAGGTGAAGATTTGTACTCTGGCTGCCAGTGTGGAAAGTTTGGTGGAAATAAAACTGAGAGGCTGAGTAAAAACTTGGCAGAGACGTCAAAGCTGGAAGCGATTTGGTGCTGGAGTTCCTGTTGAGCATCTGTGGGCCACTCTTCAGTATCACACAGCCCTTTAGGATTTCTGTTAGCCTGGGATGCCCTGAAGGAAGGGTTTTTTGGCAGAAACTACAGATCGAGGGAAACCGAAGGGTGGTGGCATCCAGCCACTGCTCCCATAGGATGTGAGGAGGGAAATATTTGGGGGCCTGCTGTGCAGCCCAAGAATACCTCTGCTGTCTCCTAGAATTTGTTTGGTACCACTTGTTTTCATTATCAAACGTCTTTCTCAGTACAGGCGACAGAAAGCTGGCTAATTTCTGAGTTGAACTTTGTTTAAGACACACAGTTCTTTGACCCTTTCCCCATGTCCCCCTACCCCCCCCCTTTTTTAACTAGTTTTGAATTTGTGGGAGGATCTCAGATGCTTTATACTGGAAGTCTTTCCCCTGTTTTTCATTCTCAACTCTGAAATCTTGGCCCTTTTAAAAAGGGTTGCCAGCAAGTGAAGACCATTAACAAAGCAGTGATAAGCCTGGCAACTGGCCCTCCATTTGGATGATTTGGAGTAGGGGACAGGGGAGCATTATTATTGGGCTGGATGGATCTCTGTGGTTTGGAAATGTTTCCCGAACAGAATTCTCAGCTTTGTGTAAAGGTTTTTCATCTGCTTTTTCAAGCCACTTGAGATATCATTTAGTATAGAGTTGCCTGGAGTTAGACATGTTAGTTCTGCATATTTTTAACTTGCTCTTTCAAATAAACCTAGAAAGGAGAAAATACATCATTGCCATTGTCTCTGAGGGCTTTGCAATTGACTCTGGTTAAGAGTAGCAGCTTGGGGATGAACATGGCAGCAAGGATTGGTCTAAGATTCTACTCTTCTGCTAGTCAAATTGAGCCTGGAACCACCACAGAAATTCCATCCACTGCTTCGAGAACAACAGTCCCCAGCCCAGGCTTTCTACCAGGCAGTGGACTGCTGCCTTTCCTTGTTGAGCCAACTTCTCAAACTTGGCTGGCTCCCCAGATGAGAAGCCAAGATTTCTGCTGATGGGCCACAGCCAAGTTCACTTAACAATCCTCTAACCAAAATACTTGTCCGTTTGAGTCCTTTCAGGGCTCAGTGAATGGGAAGGGGTAGTGCATTGTGGGGATGATTTTGGTGTTAGATTATACCTAACTCCACCCCTCTAGTGCAGATCTAGTGAAACCAAGTCCAACTTGATTCTAACCTTTTGAGATTTGCAGGACTCTCTCAGAAAGAAAACAGACAATTAGGATTTTATTTGTATCAACAAGAGGAATTGTGGGTAGCTCTGCTGTCACTGCTTCTGTGCACAGCTCTTAAGCCGGGAGCAGGGCCAGGAATCGGGGTGATTTAGTAGACAGGAGTATCTTGGGCTGTTGCTGGAGACCAAAGCTGGGCAATTAATTTGCATGTAAATAAACCATCCTTGGAGTATGGAGAGGCAGATAGATGCCAAGGGCCATCTCCATCTTCTCAGTGCTTTAGGTATAGTCCAGGTTAGAGCTCAGTGCACCTTACCTGTGTAGGTGACTAGAGGGGATAGTAAGTTAGGAAAGGACTAGGTACTTAAATATGTTCAATTCCTTCAACTTACTTCCTACTGCTGTCAGAAGTCATCGGCAATCTTACTCTAATGCTGTGTGATAACAGTGCCTGTACCTCTAGCCTCAGGTTATCTGGTGTCCAAACTTGATTGTTCCCTCAGTTTCCCGTAAATTCCATGTGTCATATGAATTCAGACTTAACAAGATTAGGAGGGTTTTAGAAGAGCCCAGGCATCTGCCCTCAAAATGAGTTGCTATGCTAAGGAGAGTCAGGACCTCTGTGAGAACCAGGGGTCTAGTTCAACAGAGCTGTAGGGAGGTGTTGTGCTTGAGAGACCAGGAAGTAACTTCAGTAACCGCAGCTGCTCCCAGCTGCCTCTTCCTCTCTCATGTCTCAGACTTAGGACTAGAAGAGAGAATTTCAAGTCCTTTCATTCCCATAACTCTTGTCTTTATAGATTTTTGTCTGTACATTTTGTCTAGTACAAGGATTCATTTGAGGCATTCTTGTGCTATGCCAAGTTCTTTACTCTTATTACTTCATATCTAAAATTCCTGGTGCTCTGGGTAGGTTAAAGCTACCTGAACTTTCCATATACACACGTGCTCTCTGGGTTAGCCCAGTGCAACCTTGTGTATTCAGGATAAATTGTCAGAGTGTATTATTTTCCATAATTCCCAAAGTGTGGATGTGATAAAAAAAGTTCTTGCTTTAGACTAAGTTAAGCATCTGTGTTCCATTTGGAGGGAATGCCCCTTTTTTAGGGACCTGCTGAAGCTCTCTTGCAGTGCTCTCCAGCACTCTCTTTTGCCTGAAGCCAGAGTATTTTGCCATTTCTGATTTGTTGCCAGTCTTCCTCCCTCTCCAGCTGATAGTTCTTTGTGATGCTAAGCAGGACAGGATAAAGACTTTGGTCCATGGGTATTTAGATACTGCCAAATAAACTTGACCTGCCACAGGTGCCTGAGGAAATTTATTCAGAGCATGTGGGTGTCAGATGATTTGCTGTCTAAGAACAACCTTTCTGGCACAGTGTGTGTGAGGGGCAGCCCTTGGCAGGATAGCATCATGGATAAACTTTAAAAAACAGGAACTCAGAACGTGGTTGGTATCTTTATCAGTTCTGTCATAATCTCAGATTCATGGCATTTGGGTTTTCTAGAGGTTTTAGTTACTTTCTATTGTAGAATTTGGTGAGCAGGTCTTAAATTAGTCCCTTTTAGCAAGCTGGAGACCAGACTCATGGTGATGGGTTTCACATGGAAAGAAACACTGCACCAGTGACCTCACTCCTGTCCTGGGCACTCACCATGGGGAATCTCTTACGGTGGGGGCGCTCACATTTTATAAAGGGCCCCCTGGAGCTTTTCCCTGGTCACTTCCCAACCACGGACTGGCGGCTGCTCTGTCACTTAAGTTAGTTGTGGGGGAAGACTGATGTTGCAGGAGAGTTACACTTTGTCCCCGTGAATAACTTTTATTTTACTTATGCATGAGCTGGATGCATCGAGCTACTTTGGATGTTCCTGTCGCAAGCCTTGCTCACCCCTTTCTCCCCCTTTAGCAGATCCTAATTCTGGAGACTCCTAACTGCCCACCTCGACAAATCCTTCCCAGCCCAACCGCCAGGGACAGCGCTGACAGCATATACTTCCAGGCTATTCCCCACCTACCTATACCAAGCAAAAGGAGGGAAATTGCTAATGTGCTCTTTCTCCCGTTCTTCTAGGCTGACAAACGGGCTCATCATAATGCACTGGAACGAAAACGTAGGGACCACATCAAAGACAGCTTTCACAGTTTGCGGGACTCAGTCCCATCACTCCAAGGAGAGAAGGTGAGTTTATTGAGAAAGCTGATGGCCACCGCTAACTTGAAACTTGCTGGGGGGCTCACCAGGGCACTCACCTGTCTGGAAAGAAATGGAATCAGAGATATTCCGGTTATGTGATTTCCTTCATTTTTGATTCTTTGGGGTATCATTACACACCTCCTCTGTTCTTAGCAAATAATGACAGATGTGATGGAGCTGCTTCTAAGACATGAATAGGAGTTATCCTTTAAAATTAGAATCATTTAAAAAAATAAAATAAAATAAAATTAGAATCATTTATAATAAATTACTCATTCAAGAAATGATTATAACTATACAGTACAGAGGATAGCCCATAGAAGTTTGGGATAACACGAAGTGATTCCCTAGACCTCAGTGAGAACTTTCATATGGCTCAAAGTTGGTACTTATTTTAAACGAGACTTCACAGGGATTGTATGTGAACCAACCTGGACACCAATGATCTTCCAGTTTCAATGGCTTTTATTTCAAGGCAAATAAAGAGCATTTTAAGCTATGGGGCAAAGACTTAAGGAAAGATATATGTTCATATGAAGGGAGGGAAAAAATAAAACATAAAGATCTATATATATAACATGTATATACATATATAAAACATAAAAATATATGTTCATGGAGGGAAAAAAAATAACTGGTCTTTGCTTCCCTCTGCCCCACTGATAGCCTTCCAGAAACTAATGTTTTCCCTAGAGAGGTAGGCACCAGCTGTTTCTACATTTGAAAAACAAAGTTGGAAGCTTTGAGTAAAAAGCCTGTGGGTTAGGGTCACTTCTTGGAATTTGGAGAAAACATCTGTTTGCACAGTTAGTCATATCCTTAACGCAGAATATAGCTGGCTGCTATCTGTAGCAATTCAGTGGTATGAATGGCAGACTGGAAAGAGGACCTGTGTTTTTTTGTTCAATGATTCAGTATTTTAAAAAGCAACTATTTTAAGAAAAATCATTACCCTCGGGTACACTTTGAATGACTCTCCTGATTTAGTGTGTGGGTGGGGGTCCTGAGTTTGGTTATCCAGAATCAAATTTGGAACCATTATAGTTTTACTTTGTTTATACTGCCGCTCTGGTCAGTTATGTGCTTTATACCTTGTCTAAGGTGTGGCTTTCTATGCGGCTGAAGCATGGAGGTCTGACCTTCATGAGAAAAGCAAAACAGGCCATGTGAATACCTAGTATTGCAAAACCAGAATTTGCCATGTGTTAGGCCTACTTACCGTGGACTTGGTTTAGTAGCCTTGAACTAAGGTGCTTTACCTAGAATAACAACATTCCTGGGCACAGCACTCTCAGAGCAGCGCAGGAAATCTTTATGCTAGAGAGGCAGACTCACCCTTTCAGAGTACACACATGCAAAGGAGTACCTCTTGTGCTTGTCTGAACTGTAGGCAGTCAGTGCTTATTCCTATGCTGTGGTATCAATTAAAACGGCTTTGGTGAACTGAATGGACAGAGCTCCCTGAAGTCTCACATCTAACCAGGAGTGGCACCAACGTGGTGTTTCCCAAGAGGTGGCTTGTGCCTCACTCCCTTCAGATTCACTGCTGACTGCCATTCCAGAGGCAGGCCTGGGGGTTTATATTTATGACAAGCGGTCAGGTGATTCTTAGGTGTTTTTAAGTTTGAGAACACTTTGGGAGAAGCTGGTCATAGGACCTCAGCTATGCCTTTTTCCTTATCCAGTGTATTTTGCACTGCCATAACACTCTTCTTGAAGTCCTTGAAATCACAGTGTCCTAAATCCTGTCGTCTCCTTTCTTCAAGGAAGTTTACAGTTTAAATTTGGTAGCCTTACAGACTGAATAGTTTGTCATTTTCATGGCCTTTCATTTATTCAATCACTCCATTCATCAAATGTTCATTGAGGGTCTGCTGCATGCTAGAAACTATTGTAGATACCAGGGAAACGGCAGAGAATAAAACACACAAGTAGAAGCTCTTATTCTGGGAGGAAAAGATAGAAAGTGAACTAATACTGTAAAATATAGATAGCATGTCAGGTAAGTGCTTTGGAGAACATTAAACAGGGAAGGGTTGGAGTTTCAAGAGGTCAGACAAAAAAACTCAGTGGCAAGGCAGCATTTGAACAAAGGTTGGAAGGAAGTGGAAGAAGCACCAGGCATCTGTCTGGTGATAAGCATTTCAGGCCAAGGGAAGGCAAGTGTAATAGCCCAAAGGCAGGAACCTGGGAGTATTGCTGGGCCTGCCAAGAGCAGAGGCCAGGGCGGCTGGAGTGGAATGAGTGAAGGGACCGTGACTGAAAAAGAGGTCAGAGAAGTAGCAAGACTAGGGGAGATGAGTAGTCCAGGGGCCAGGTTAAGTGGAGCCCATTAACAAAACCCTAGTGTGGGAATTGACCAGGTGCCTTTCTGATTTCAGAATCCTATTCTGTTATAATCCGGATATTCCACACTAAGCATGAGTAAAGTCACCTCGAACCCCTTCTCACCTGAATTCCACCATCTGCATGATTTTCCTTGTCTGCCAGCATTGTTTCACAGATGCTGAGGGGAGTCTCACAGAAAGACTACTTTGTCTCAGTTTAACCAGAGCTCACTAAATGTTGCAATTTTTTAAAAATACGGTGTTTGACCCAAAGGAAATTGGCTAATTCTTGATTTGTATTGCAGTAATTAAGATTGCAACATTATGTAAATAATCATGAGTTTGGGGGAGCTCAGATCCAATTCTTGCAGGGAAGGCCTCCAGTCTCTTGATTTGGGCATCTTTTAAGTTCCAGGTGACTTCTCACTTAATATTTGAGTCACCTATCATACATGTCCTAAGCTTTTTGATTTTTAAAGCAAAACCAGGACTGAGTGAATTGGATTCTAACCAAGAGTGAGGGATACTTGTACACAAATAAATAGCTTTAAATGTGAGAACCAGACTCTATCCTCTGTTTTCTTTATTTTTATTATAAAATAAATGTTATAAACAGTGGTCACCTTTTGCATAAGTAAAAAAAAAAATCCATAATAACCAACATCTCTGTTGCAACATAAAAGTAAGCACAACGGTTCTGTGAGATTTTATACTAATAGAATTGGACATTGGCTATTACTGCTGTTCCTGTCATCGTTACTGTATCAGAGATAAGGAAGCAAGCTTGAGATCATGATCCCCATCTGTAGCTGGACAGGGACTAGAACTCAGGACTGCTGATTGCTGAGGTCAGTCTTTCTGCCACACTGGAGGGGTAAACAATTTGAGGATATTTGAAGAAATCTTGCTTAAATACTTCTCCCTTTATATTGGGAGCTCCCCCTAGGTAGAGCCAGTGATCTTGTCAGTATGTCACACCACGACTATTATTACTAGAATACTCTCTTCTGAAGTGGCATATGTAGGTGACACTAAAGTACGGACAGTTGAAGATGATTAAAGTCTGAATTTTTCTGAGTCTGCATAGCTTTTCTGAGAAATAGACCATTATAGTTGGCAGTCCATTTGGATTTTGCCATAGATCCCAGTGTTAGTAAGTAGACTCTTGAACTCTGTTGTTTCAGTCTCTTATTTCCGGTGTAGTTCTTCCACTGGACATCCCATGGGGAAAGATGGGATGGAAATAGAACCATCAGCCAATCAACCAGAGAAAGGGATGCTAGGTAAGGACAACTATTCTGAAGGTGCCTGTGTGGCTCAATTGGTTAAGCATCTGCCTTTGGCTCAGGTCATGACCCCAGGGTCCTGGGATCCAGCCCCACATGAGGCTCCCTGCTCAGTGAGGAGCCTGCTTCTCTGTCTCCCTCTGCAGCTCCCCTGGCTCATTCTCTCTCTCTCTCTCTCTCTCTCTCTCTCTCTCTCAAATAAATAAATAACATCTTTAAAAAGGAAGGTATTACTTTTTATTTTTTAAACAGAATTATTATTTAAGAGTGCTAGGTTGGGTGCTAGTTGGGTGCCCAATGGCTTGTTGGCACTGAGCTCATCCTGTTTATTCAAGTTCAAGACCTGGTGACCAGCCCATCAGTTTGCCTTCACTTGGGGTTGTGATTCTGTCCTCTACTCCATAAGTTAGCCCCAGCCTCCAGTCTCACTGTCTCCTTGGCATGATTGACTTTAGTGATAAAAGGTTCTTTTGCAGCATTGCCATTTGCAGCTGTACAGTGGTTTAGAGAAATTTCTCATCTTTTAAGTCTCTTCCTAAATGCCTGTTTATCTTAATAGCTAATTGCTCTCTCAGGCAGTTATACTCTGGATTTCTGCTTTCTGGATAGAGCTGTGTTAAAAAGATAATATAGGGGTGCCTGAGTGGCTTAGTCAAGCGATTAAGTCATGATGCCAGGATCCTGGGATCGAGCTCCATATCGGGCTCCCTGCTCGCCAGGGATCCTGCTTCTCCCTTTCCCTCTGCCTGCTGCTCTGCCTGTTCTCTCTCTCTCTCTCTCTCTCTGCCAAATAAATAAATAAATAAAATGCTTTAAAAATTTTTTTCAAATAATGAAAAGAGATAACATAATCTAAAGATGAAAATAAAATCAGTGTTTCTTCTAGTGAGCACTAAGTTCAGAATTCCTTCCTTTTGGGTGAGAACATGAGGGCGGTCAGCTTCTACTAAAGACTCTGGCACGTGTAGTTCCCAGTACATAGCTGTGGCGTGAGAGCAGCAGAGGAAACCGTGGGCTGATTCAGTCCTTGAACTAAACGGCAACAGCAGACGTGGTTGTGTACACCTGTTTAATTAAGACCCAAGACCCGTGTGGAGCACTGTAGAGGTTTAAAAGGTTTAATATAGACAGTCTCTCCTCTTGAGGGTCTTGTTCTCTTGTTGGGAGAGAGGATTATACCTACCACTTAGCAATAATAAGATAACATGCTGGGCATTAAATAAGAGGTTAAAATACTGAGCTAATCTGTTTGATTTCTATTAAAGCCTGCTTTTCTTAACATGGTAAGGTGTTGAGACCAAATAGCTCCCTTATACCAGGGATGACAGTTCTTACAGCTAAAGGTCAGTCTCCTGTTAAACTCACTCAGCACTGTGCCTGGGGCACTTATCCCAGTTGTAATTCTACATATGTTTGTGTGGTTACTTGGTGACTGTGTGCCCGTCTGCCTTACTGCACTGTGAAGGCAGGGAAGACATCTTTTGGTCCTGTTTCTTCCTTCGGTGCCTGGCGCATGGTAGGCTGTGTGAGTATTTATTAACTGAAGGCTAGAGGCCCCGTCCACCTGGCCGTGGTACCCTGGCAGAGGCTCGTCCTGGTGGGCACCTTTTAGGACGTGCTGTTCATTCAGCAGCACTGCTTCTCTGTCATACAGGGGCTGTTGAAGAGATTATCTTTTAAGTAAAATGTAAGCCCCAGCCCTAACCATTTCACCTCATTACTCATTAAGGTTGTTTCCTGGCCAGACTCCAACCTGGGCAGTTATTTTCTTCAAAATTAATTTTTTCAACGAGGCACCTGGGTGATGCATTTAGGTCTCCAGCTCTCGGTTTGGGCTCAGGTTATGATCTCCAGGTTGTGAGATGGAGCCCTGCGTCGGGCTTCATGCTCACTGCAGAGTCTGCTTGAGATTCCCTCTCCATCTCAGCCCCTCCCGCTCATGCAGGCACATGTGCACTCACGCTCGCTCGCTCCCTCTGAAAATAAATAAACCTTTAAAAAATAATTTTTTCAAAAATTTAATTTTCTACCTTAAATTTGTTGTCCATAGTTGCCCAAGTCTCAATGAACCCTGGGCTCAACAACTGTAAATGTATTGATTTATTGAATTCTTTTTAAACTGTATTTATGTGCTACTGAGAAGGTTTTCAGTGCCCATCAAGGTAAAGACTGGTGTTCTGTGTTCCCTAAATAAGGTACCCACCTTGCCTTGCTGCTTTTTTCTCCTCCTTCCCTTATTGTGGAATAATTCCACATTCCGTGTCCCTAGGAATGTCATTTGTCAGTGTTCCTTCCTCTTCTCGAGGTCGAACTTCAGCCTTAAACACCCAGAGGACATCAGGGTTTCACAGTGAAGAGACCCATATACCGGAGCCCTCCAGCCCGTGCACTCTTTCCTGCTCGAGCACCTCCTTGCTTCTCCCTGCCTGGACCTCCCCTGCCAGTCTGTCTCTGCCTGCCAGCCTTCAAGGCTCATATCGAGCAGTTCACTTCGTGGACTCCATGAATTGTGGGATTGAGCCCTGTGTTGGGGCCTCTCCTGTGTGTCCCTTCCCTCTGTGACAATCTTATCACCTGACTGAGGGGTGCACTCCTTGAGGGCAGAAGCCTTGTCCCATTCTTCTGGAAGTCTCTGCGGTGCAGAGCAGGGGAGGGCTCACTCCTGTGGCGAGGACTAGAGAGCCAGATGGAAGGATGCCAGATTGTTTCCTAGGCCCTCCCTTCAGCATTTCTTTTGCTTTTTTCCCTATAGCAAAATTGCAAAAATTTTAGGAAAATGGGAAGGAGAAAACACTACCCCCTTCCTCTAACATAACTATAGCCTTTCCTTTATTCTAAGATTTGGAGACAAGTGTTGCCCTGTACATGTTTAAAGTGAGCCACAGATGCATTTTAAATTTTCTAGTCGACATAGTAAAAAAAGTAAAATAATGGATGAAGTTGATTCTAATAATGTATTTTATTTAACCTAATTTGCAAAAATACGTATGACTTCAATGAAATCTCCATGTATTTTTAGTTAATAGCACAGCTTGACTCAGTCTAGTCACGTTTCAAGTGCTTATTAACCATTTGGACAACAGTGCAATTCAGACATATCTCTCCATTCCACACCCCATGTTAATATGACTAAAATTGGGTGCTGTCTTACAGTGAGTGTCAAAAGAAACTTGCCTCCCTTTTTTCCTCCCCCAAAAAGCTGCTGTTGCTAATTCATTAAATAATGGATGGAATCTAAGAAGCAAGGAAATGATGGTATTATCAATCTGTATGTTCCCTTCTGATTTCTAATATACATGCTTTACATGGGTGAGATGTTACAGCTTGTTATCACAGAAGATGCTTTTTGCGCAAGTGATAGAGTGTTCATATTCAGTCATTAGGCATGTTTCTGTTGGCCGGTTACATTGTTTCCCAGATTTTAATTATGTAAGAAACGTAATGATGACCATTTTGGTGTAGGTAAGAGTTTCCGCAGAAGAGATTCCTAGAAGTTGGATTGCTGGGTCTCCAGTAAGAACTCTTATCTGGCTTTTGCTGTGTGTGGTCAAAATGCTTTCCCTTCAAGAGGATTGTTTTCATGTCTTCATTCTTCCATTTCTTATTTTTTAAAGCAAATGCTAAAGACTAGTCTTTTTTTTAATCAATTAATTAACATACAGTGTATTATTAGTTTCAGAGGTGGAGTTCAGTGATTCAGCCCTTGCACAGAACACCCCGTGTTCATCACGTCACGTGCCCTCCTTCATGCCCATCACCCAGTTACCTCATCCCCCCACCTGCCACCCCTCCAGCAACACTCAGCTTGTTTTCTAGAATTATGGGTCTTTCGTGGTTTGTCTAATTTCGTCTTATTTTTCCTTCCCCTCCTCTCTGATCCTCTGTTTTGTTTCCTAAATTTCCATGTATGAGTGAAATCATTTGATATTTGTAATGATTAGTCTTGACAGTGTTCTAAGAGTTCCAGTTTTACCATTACTGGAACTTTTTTGGAGAGGGGGGAACTAATTTAGTAGGCAAAAGGTGGTAATTAATTTTGTATTCTGTTTATTACTGGTGAGATTGAGTCCTTTTCCACATGTTTATTTCCTAGTTGTATGTCCTCTTTGGGGAACTGTGTGCCTCTGTCCTTCATGATAAGTGCCCCACCTCCATTTCAGACTACCTAGGGCCCACGAGAAAAGAATACAAGGTTTGAAACATGTTAACCCTTAAATGTCTGACTCCTGGCTTTGAGCCCCTTAGAGGGCATGAGGACTACCTTCCTGTAGTAATCAATAAAATGGTCCTTTGGACTGGGGAGGGCCTGCCAGCGGGAAGCTTGAAGGGGTCACGTGGCTGGGCTGGTTCTGATGCCACAGCCTTCCAGCCTCCCTTATTGGCATTGATGGGGGTTCCAGTTTGGAATGAACTACTTGAATGTAGACCCAGATTTATTGTGCGAGCTCTTCTATTTTCAGAAGATGGTTTATTCAGATGGAAATGTATGTTGGCTTTGCCCTAGCTTTCTCTTTACCTTAATATGTATAAAAGCTTTTGCGGGTTTCAGAAAATAATGGTTTTATGTTTCCTTAAAATATGTAGTGCAAAACAGATGTCAGTTAGTGAGGCAGGCAGTAGTTCTGTCTTCATTCCCCAGAATATGGCTTTTTGGTTCTTGGGGGACCAAGACAGTGTTAAAAGCTTGGTAGGAACAGGTTTTGACAGTAAGGAGGAAAAGTGAAATATGACCAAGGTGACTACTTCTTGAGTCAGGGTTAGGAGCTTAGGGAACAGCAGTGGTGTTCCTAACGTGGACATTCTAGCCCTATTCTTCCCTTCCTCAAGTCTCTCCACCTGCTTTCTAAAACAACATGGGTTTTTACACAAATCCAGATTACTGGAATAAGATTTACATCTCCAGAACATGTGGACCTCTCGCCTTATGTAGAAAATTTGAGAGCTGCTACTTTAAGTGGGGCTTAGTAACCTTGGATTTCATTCTAACATCAGTGTTAGCTACTTCAAGATTCCTTTGGGGCCTTAAAGAAGTCCTAGTTAGAATCAAACTCTTGGGTTTGGGTCCTTTCGTGAACTGTGTCGTCGTTTCTTTCTGCAGCACATGAGGTGGGTGCCCTGTGTTCCCAAGTTCAGTTCCATTCTAGTGGGTGCCTCTGGAGGCCGGCTTGGCCCTTGTCTCCATCTCCTCGTTGCCGAGGGGAAGGATGTCGCCAGGCAAGTGTGGTGGCACAAGTCCGAGACAGGACAGGAACCTGCTGGGCACTTCAGCAACAGCCACCCCAGGACTTCTGTGTCCACTTTGGCTGTGCCCTTGTTAGGTCATGAAGCCGAGAGCACCGTTGGGAGCCAGCGTCTCCCCTCCCTTGGGGCCAGGGTCAGTGCGTTCTCCCACACTGTCTCGCATCCTTGGGCTTTTTCTGTTTGCTGCTTCCCTGCTAGAATCGTGTTTGGTTTGCACTTGCCTTTAAAAAAAAGAAACAGTCTTCCTTCAACAGCTGCTATTATTACGAGCTACTTTTTTCTCATTTCTCACTTTTTCAACCTAATTCTAAAAAACTAGTCTTCAAAAGCAAACAGAACAAAACAAGTCTTCAGCTTCAGCTCATTCCTGTGCTCTTTCTTTCTCTGAGGGTGATTTACCTAAATTCTGACTGCTCCAAGGAGACCATCCTCACCTGGGTCTTTATTGACTCTTGTAGACCAATCTCATGACTCCTTCATTGTCCTTTCCCTCCTCTCAGACTCCTCTCTGTGACGACGCCGTCAGTGCATTTATGATCTTTTCCACAGCTTCCTCCGTGCCCCCAAAGTAACGGTGTCCTGGAGGCCTGGGTTCAAATCCTGACTGTCCTCCCTACTAGTAAGCAAGTTAGGGCTCTGTGCCTCAGTTTCCTCATTTATAAAATAGGGGAAATAATACTTCAAAAGGTTGTATGAAGATACCTGGCATTTACTATTTAATAAGTACCCACCCAGTAAGTGTTAGCTGCTGCCGTCACTGTCATCGTTGTCGTCTGCATTGCCGTAATGTGCCGTGGCTTTCAGGGAACTTTTGCATGGCTCCCTGAGGTGGAGGAGGATCCTGAAGAGCCACTTTGCGTTAACTCACCTGCTACATAATAGGCCCAGTACGTCTTTGGTCCTCTCAGCCACAGTGTGTGCTGGCTCAGGGCTGTGTCGGTTTCTGCTCAGAAAGGCAGAATCAGAATTAGTGCCTCCTGATTGTAAAAAACTAGCAGGAAAGAAATTATCCGGCTCCTTACTAGGTATCCAAAGGCAATAGTCCATCGGTGGACACGTTGACTTACCAAGTCCTGTCTGCCCAGTCTCTCTCTCTCACACACACACACACACACTCGCTCTCTCTCTCTCTCACATATTGCTGACTCAGCCAACAGTGCATTTCAGAAAACAGAAACCAAAAGCCCAGGGCCATTCCATAGTCCATGCCATAAAGTCTGGGGCTACTCCTCAGTCTGAATCATAAAACCCAAGGTTCTTGTCTGTTTCTTGTTTACTGTTGACATAGTAGAGACTCCTAAAGGCACAGAAGGGCCTGCCCACACCTTAATCCTGTGGCTGGGCACATGATCTCGCGAAAGCCAGGACAAGGGGATTTTAGATGTCTAGCATTTTCTAGTTTCAATAGTTTGCTTTCACCCCCACCCCCCTAGACTAAACATGCATGTAAATTTGGGGGAATTCTGTATTTTGTGCTTTAATTTTTTTCTTGTTGGATTTTACTTGGTGGGGGCTCTGGGTAGGGCAAAATAAAGTTAATTGAACCATTCTTTTGGACTTGCTAAGGGGTGATCTGGGATGCTTTGCTCTCAGCAGGAAATGGAGGAAGGACTGTGCTTAGCCTTCTGGAGGCTTTGTGCTGGGTTTATACCAATCCAGCCTTCTTTGGGGGCCTCTGTGTTCTGAGCATATATGAATTTTATCTTCATCTGAAAACTGCCCTGAAATGGGCAGGATCACTCACAGGATCTCTTTGGTTTGTTGTGCTGTGCTTACTGCTCACTTCAGGGTCCTGGTTTCATGTGTAACTATGTGAGGAAGAAACTGGCAGCACTTGGGCTGCTACTCAGCGTGGTCATTCATTAAGAGGAGTCCTCACGGAGCATTTGCAGTCTTGCTTTTTTTCCCTTGTCCCAGCTGCAGATGAGTCGTTAAATAAGGGCTAGTGTTGCTTTCTGGGAACTGTGAGTTGAAAAAATAGACAAACTTTAAGAGGGACTGGGATGTAAATATCCATAGCAACTAGATCAATGATGGGGGTGCATGGAATTTGGAGGGCTACATGGGGTCTGAGAGAATTTCTGGTCAGATAAGAAATAGCCATGGAGAGAAAACTCAGGTCTGTGGTCAGAGAGCCCAGAATGCACCTATCCCCTGGGCTCCTGAACTCTTCCTCGCCACTCTGCCGCCGATCCTCCGGTACTTCTTGTAAATCCCATTTCTAGTAACCAGAGAAGCAGAGTATTTTACTTAGTCCTTTCTAATTATGTGCCCCCCCCCCTTTTTTTTATTATATCCCCTAGTAATTACACCCTAATAAATTCCCTTCAGCAGAAATGGGAAACAGCATCCGAAGCAGCCTTGCAGGCCCCATTGCTGGGCACTCTCCTTCTTCCTGCAGAAGCTGACTGACTCCAGAAACACACCTGGCTCAGTCTCCACTCCAGTACCTCTGCTGTGCTACTCTCCCTGCCCAGAGTGACCCTTTCCCACAGATGTCACCTCAGTCTAATGTGTGTGTGTGCGTGTTCGCACACACAACCAAGGCCATTGCCTGGCACACAGTAGGGAATGGCCCTAGCCCGAAGCCATCTTTCCCGGGGCCTTTCTAATCTATACAACTCAAGTTACACTTGCCGGTGCTGCCCTGTGATTTGTCTGTGTATAGATATATTTATCTCTTCAGCTGGAGAGTAAGTAAGCTTCTGGGCCAAAGAAGCCATGACTAATACATTTGGTTTCCCCACAGTGTCTACTCAGTACCTTGCACATAATTTGCAGCAGATAAAAATGGTTAAATATGAACAATTCCCTTTTGAGGAAGTTGCCTTAAGCGTGCTATAAGGAAAGCCTGGAAGTTCTAGTACTTGTGAGGAACGGTGAATAAATCCAGGCCTTGCAAAGTTTTCTGATTTGCAGCCCAGCCTGGGGTATATAAGTTGAGGTCATCAGGATTTAATACAAGTGGATTCGGTTTTGCTAATCTAAGTGTAGATGCTTTCTTTTCCCTTTTCCCCTGTTGTGTTCTGGTTGTTTAGGACCCGCTAGGATTGTAACACAGGACTGTCTGGTAGTGCCCTACCCTGAGTGAGAAGCTGTGCTACACACTCAACTTCTAGACTACTCTGCCTTGGGTGTCAGTTCTCTGGGCTTTGACCATTCTACCAGTTTGGCTGGTTAGCCGTTGGCCGTGAGTAGCTCTGGCCACGTTCGCAGCCCGGAGGGACACTTTCAGGCATGTTGGACCTCCAGGGGCCGAGTAGCCTGACACTCATTTTAATGGCTTGTCAGCTTGTTCCTCTAGCAGGGCAGTGCCTAGGCTGCCCACGGCCAGGGTCAAGGTGTGGTTGCTTCCTGAAATGGCCCAATCTCCTGCCCTTCCTGTGTTGACATCAAGCTCAGACAGCTTTTACTAAAGTCTCTTCAGCCAGGAAGGCTGAAATAATGACACAGCAGCATGGCCCAGTTGGAAATAGTTAACACAGTCCGGGTTCGTCTGAAATCAAGGGACCTGGATGAAAAGCTTTACACCTACGCCAATTCTGAGCTGGCTCCCCCCGAGATCGTGCCCTTGTGTCTCTGGCCCAGCTGCCCGTATCACTCCCTAGCAGAGACTGCGAAGCATCAGCCCTCAGTTAAGTAGTATTTTAATGTTTTCAGACGTAACCAGGCTGAGAACTTGAAAGCAGCCTAAAGAACCTCAAAGGGGCTGGGAGGAGTTCAAGTTCAGAAGTCAGATGGATCCGAGTTTGAATCCAGGCTCTGCCACTATCTAGCTGGTGCCTTTGAATAAACCAGTAGAGTTCTCTGAGCCTCGGGTTCCTGGTGGAGCTGCCTCCCAGGGAGTGCTGCCGCGAGGTGAGCCGCGCGCAGCACTCGACACCTTGCCTGGCACAGAGCCGGCTCCTCCGCTGCAGCCCTGTCCCGCCTCACCCTCCCCCGTGCCGCCCTTGCAGAAAGGCGTGGTTTCCTCACTGCTTGGACTAGGTCTTTATTTTGTTCCCTTTGCTTTTTCTCCTATTGCAACAGGCATCCCGGGCCCAAATCCTAGACAAAGCCACAGAGTATATCCAGTATATGCGAAGGAAAAACCACACACACCAGCAAGATATTGATGACCTCAAGCGGCAGAATGCCCTTCTGGAGCAGCAAGGTGAGCCCCTGAGCTGGTGGGGCCGCTGGCCCTGTGGTGCTCCGGCCAGGTCAGCGCTTCGCACCTGGGCCTGCAGGGTCAGAACCAGTTACGGAGTGCGTGCTCATGAGCAGCTGCGGCCCTGCTTCCCGGGCCTCAATAGTAGAGTTAGCACCATCCTGAGGAAGGACCTGAGCCGCCAGTGAGGGAGCAGTGGAGTCTAGGGGTTGGACATTTGGAGACTGTTTTCTGACCTGATCTCTCCCCTTCTTGGGGCTCAGGTGCTCTGCCTGCAGTAGGGGTCACACCTGGCTTCAGGTGTCTCAAAAGAGCTTTGAGGTCCTTGGATTGGAGTGTGCTGTGTAAGTACCAGAAACTCCAGGTGTTCAGGGACAGTGAGCCCTCCCCGTTGTCAATGGTAGTCCAATCAGGGCAGCCTATGGGCCAGGCCCATGCTGCTCTCCAATGCTCACACCCGCCTTTTCCTACAACCACAGGGGAAAGCGAGAGCTGATCAAGTTCTTTGTTCCTGGGGAATTCACTTCTCTTCCTCCCTCATGGAAGATGCAAGTAAAAGGAAATGCAAGTAACCACCTGGGTTAGAACACCTCAAATAAAATAAAATAAAATAAGATAAAATAAACGGGTTGACCTTCGAGGCTCAAGATGAGCTGAACCCCAAGGGACGGGCAGCGGGAGGCGGCAGCGGGTTGGTTACTGGGCTGAGCAGCCTGCATGTAGGGGCTACGTGTCGAAAGGCCCAGGTATTCTGTGTGTATTGGTGACTTGCTTCCAAGTGTCCAGCTTGTCTTTCCAAGTGGATCTTGTACAAGAGAGCTAGGCCAAACCTTTTCTTTGGCTGACACATCCTATGTCATCCTTTCCTGTTGTTGTGTGGCCTTCACACCCTTGTGGAGCTTGGCGTGGCCAGGCCAGCTTCTCCTCTGTCATTGCACTGCCGGGTCCCACGGGAGCTTATGCTCCCGTCTCTACGCTCGGCTTCTGTGGCAGGACGGTGACATCACAAGCCTTCTCTTTAGGGTTGGGTGGCATTGCAGAGTGACTGGCCATGTCCACTGGGCCCCCGGGTCTGGCTGGGAAAGGAGGAGGGCAATGAAGCCTGTGGGGGAAGAGCCACCAGGAGGGTGTTACTTCTGAGCCACCTGAGCCTCGGGGGCCAGCAAGCCCTTCGGAAGAACAGGCTGGACCCTGAGCTGAGACTTGGTTACTCCCCCAGTCTCCAGAAGGCTGTAACCCGCTCGCTTGGTTGCCTTTCAGTCCGTGCACTGGAGAAGGCGAGGTCGAGTGCCCAACTGCAGACCAACTACCCCTCCTCAGACAACAGCCTCTACACAAACGCCAAGGGCAGCACCATCTCTGCCTTCGATGGAGGCTCGGACTCCAGCTCGGAGTCGGAGCCCGAAGAGCCCCAAAGCAGGAAGAAGCTCCGGATGGAGGCCAGCTAAGCTCCGCGGGGCAGGCCAGCAATACAAACTGTCTGTCTCCTGCATCGTCCCATCCTCCTTTCAGTTCATCCCTAGAACCCTCACAACCATTTAAGAGACTCTTTTTTTTTTTTCTCTCTTTCTCTTTTTTTTTTAATTTTATTTTTACGTAGAAGCTCTTGGACAACAGCTCTCGTTCTCCTTCCCCATTTCCACGATTTTTTTTAAACGTTTCCCTTCAGGGATTCCCTGTCCCCACCAGGAATTTTTAAACCAAAACACCCCAACTTGGCAGCTTTTTCTATGGAGGACAGACGGCCGGCCGGACCTCTGAGCACATGGCGTCCCGACCGGCCACCAGCTCCTCCGGCCCTGCCGGGCACTTGCCCGGAGGACTCCTGCCCCTCCCAGGCCTCTCCTCCCAGGCCTCCCTCACCTCCGTTTGATAGACTTTGTGAATCTGTGGACTGCTCTACTTTAAGAAGATGACCGGTTTGGAGTAACCAGAATTAATCCCTTCTTTTTAAGGATTTTTTTTTCCTAAAAAGCTATTTATCGCTCCTATTAAAAGACCAGATCCTTGAAGAAGTCTGTGGTATAAAAGCAAATGGGGACAGAGTTGCAGCCCAGTCTTTGGCCTGTTTCGCTCCTGCCTCTCTCAGCCAGCCTTAGGGAGGGCCGCGTGACACCCGTGTGGTATGTGTGGGGGACAGTGGGCAGCAGTGAAGTGGTAGCCGCCGAGGGGTGGTAGGGGGTGGGACAAGGAGGGAGGATCGGGTCGGGGAGAGGTTTTGTATTGAGGGCCGGTGATGATGTTTTGATATTTATTTCCTGCTACTGAAATTTGAATCTGAGTGAATTGTCCCTATTTCTGATGATGTCGGTATTGCAAAGCGACAGATTCATAAAGTAACGATCAAATCTTCCTTTCTTTCCGTGTGTATTTCTAAGAAATAGAGCCAACTGATTTTGTATGTAAATACCAAGAGCAATTTACCTGGTACTAAACCCGCCTCCCAGTGCGGACCCTTCCCCACCCTCACCCCACTCCCATTCCACCTGTCCTGGAACCCGTTCCCATCGTGTGATCCAGCCCTGGTCCTGGCTGCGGTCAGCAGATCCCAGTGAAGGGTTTTGTGTGTTTAGGCCTCATTTCTTTGTCTTTTTCCTACTCCGTTCCTGGCATTTGCTGATTTCTAGTGTGTACTCTGTAGTGTCAGTCCGTGTTTGATTCCATTCCATGGAAATAAAAAGTATGTTGTACATACTGCCCAAGAATTGTCTTGCAAGTTAAGGCTTTCCCCTTTACTATAAGACTATAAATAAAAACTTATTTTATCCTTCTTGGTGGTGGTGTCTTCTTGCCCTTGCAGAGGCCAAGATGGTTAAGCTCTGGAGGCTGTGGGGCCCGTGGGGAAAGCTGAGAGAGGGGCAGAGGTCACTTGCGTGGGCTTGCAAATCTGGGGCTCCTGGAAGTCACAGCAACCCCCTTCTCGTTGTAAGGGCTCAGCTGGACTGGGCAGGCCAGGGGGATGGGTAAGCCAGTGGTGGTGACTTTGCTTTTTGGATAGTAGCTTTTAAAGTTCCAGCAGGGGTGGGGCTATCCAGAGCAACATTTCTAGAGGCAGTTCCTGCTAAATAAACGACCCTTGGGGAATTGGTAGCCCAGAGCTGTAGGTTTGGGTTTCTCCTGGTAATAAATGCCCAGGTCAGGGGTGACTGGTAGTGTCCAGCTCTGAGTTTCTAGAGAGTTCCACCGCGGTAAGAGGAGGCAGCAGAGGAGCTGCCAGGGGCTGGAGGTAAGGAGGCTAGGTCAACAACATCACGTTAGCTCCACTCGGCCTGGGGACCAACACTGGCCTGAACTCGTTTCACCTTGAAAGGAAGAGAATTTATGGCCAGAGCACAGCTCAGCTTTGGTTTTCCTGTCTGGCTGACAGGAAAACGTTGCTATTCCTAGACCAAGGAAGGGAGTGAAGTTAAATCAGTTCTTTGATTTGTCCCTCTCTTTAGACTGGTAGTGCTCGGGCTCCTGTCAACCAGATGTCAGGTTCAGAGGATCTCTTTTTGGTTAATGGGAGTTGATAGGTAGGCCGTGTTTCTAAAACAGGCAGTTTGGAGCATGATCAAACCGTGATAGCAATTAGGAAAACAAGGATGCTGGGAGAACAGCGTCCCGTTTATTGAAGGCAGTCCTTTCCAAGACAGGAAAGAGATTAAGAAAAAGAAAATGAGAATGAAGTCAGGTGATTTGATAAGCCCTCAAAGGTCGTGTGCTTTCCTCTTTTTTGTTGCCCTTTACAGTATCCCTTTGTATGTCTGGCCTTAATGCCAAATCTCCTACACAGCCTGCTGGGAAGGGCAGGCCTCCGGAACAAGCTGCAGGTGAAGCCATGTTGTTGAGTCGAAAGGAGTGGTGCAGCTGGGCACGCGGGAGGCGGGCGGCGGCGCCGACACAAGGAGAGCCAGTGTCCCCGAGAGCCAGCCCTGGCTCCGGGATATCGGCTGGAGAAGGGCCTGAGTTTACGGGTTCCCGAGATCGGAACCACCTGCCTACATGCTGTGATGCACGAAAGTGGGTGGCACGGGGAGCGGCTGCCGGGAAAAGAAAACAAGGTAGGAGACCCAAGGTGGAGGTTGTGCTCGCTGAAGGGGACAAATGAAAGTCATGGCCAGGATCCTTCTGGTCTGTCTGGGTAGCCAAGGTATGCGTCCCCCAGGACACCAAAGCCTGACCCTGGGTCGCTTTCACGGCGAGTCGCGGCGCTGTGGCAGGTGGCACAAAGCCGGGGAACCTGGTGACGTGCCTGGTCAGGGCAGCAGGTGGCCTCCCCGAGGGTCCTTTAGAAAGCCACCTCTTTCTCTCTGGCAGTGGTAAGCCTGATATTTTCCTTCCTTTACAATTGCCCCACGGGCAAGGGTATTTTACACAGCCTGGTTTGTAAAATTCTTGGTATGTAGATCCCATATGTCGAGTAGCTGTCTGTTCAGCAAAGGATTACCTCAGCTCACAGAGCTGTCCTCTTCGCTGGGAAAGGTTTGAAAAACAAAAAACAGTAGATGAGTGGAGATGGATCCCTGACCTAGGACTGAGGAGAGCAGAATTCTGTTTCTAATAATAGAGTGCTTTATGCTTGGGTTCTGAAGTCAGACAGCCTGAGTCCAAAATCCTGCCTCTGACAGTGGCTGCTCATCTTGGAGGAGCCACTTGTCCCGGCCTCAGTGTCCTCATCCAGAAAATGAGGGTAATAGCACTACTAGCCTCATAAAGGTGGCTGCGAGGGTTAAATGAAATAATGCTTACAGTGTGCTGGACCTCAGGCCCTGGTGAGCAGCCAGGTGCCGGCTGTCATTGTCTACCCAAGGCACGTGACCAGGGCTGACTCGAAGATGGAAAAATCCAGCTCCTGCAACCAGCCTTCCCTGGAGTATGTGAGGGCGGACGTCTTGGTGTCCCCCAAATGCTTCCCACCCCGGCATGCGCCCTGTCCTTATGACACAAGGCGAATAAAGAGGCAGCAAGGGGACCCCAGGACTGGACTGACATACTCTTTAAAACCAAAGAGGCACCTGTGGGTTCCTTAGATCTGCTGTCAGCCCAAGCGAGGCTCTGCCATTCCCTCCTCCTGCTATTCTTTGGCATCTCTGAACTTTGGACACTTGGTGTCCTGCCCATGGTGGTGGTACTCAGAGTGGGGTCCCTGAGCCACGCCCAGGGGCGCTTGTTGAAAGGGTTCCTGGGCTCCTGCCTTTCTGACCTAGAGCATACCGTGGCCCAGCAGCCGGGGTCCCGTCCGTTCGACAGGCTCTCCCACGTGGTTCTCATGCACTCAGCTTTGACCCCCAAAGGAAAATATTCCAGAGAACAAAAAGAAACTGTTGGAGGAAGTGTGAGGCACAGCTGAGCTGCATTAGCCACGTGGGTGTGAGGACCGGCCCTTTAAGGCTGCACTTGGAGAAAGGTGGGGGCAAGGAAAGGGGCTTGGTAGGCCATCCGCTTGATAGGACTGCCCCGATGGTGTTTCCCTTTTCCCTGCAGGGCCCTCAGCCTCTTGAGGGCTGCCTCGCTGCCTGCTTTCGAAGCCCCCAGCACGGGTGACGGTGTGGGGCCGCACCATGGCTGTCCCCATACCACACGCTGGCTGCCCTCCGGTTGCCAGGCGGGTCTCTAGGCCAGCCGGAGCGAGGCTGTCTCTCGGGCCTGTTGGCCAGGCTCCGCTCTGGACAGCCTCCGGGAACATGAAACTAGAGCCTTTCTTTGTTCCAAACAGTTTCACTAGGCTGAGGAGGAAACCCAGGTGGGAAGAAGAAGTTTGCGGCCTCTGCTTTGGCCAGACAGTGGAGAAACTGCCGTGAGAACTAGGGACCTTCGGAAGCACTGGTGGGTCACGAATGGGCAAAGACAGAACGTCTTTCAGTGTGTGGGGTTAAGGCATGGACTAATTTAATTAATACAGAGCCAGGCTTTCCTTGGGAAGGGGATAAACAATATTTTCTACTGAATTCCCGAGGTGGAAATCAAGTTGGCCAAATACCCCATTCCCGGCCAAGTTTGGATATGCAGGCTGAAGTGTGTGAGGGCTGGAGTGATGGCATCAGGCAGGCCCACACTTGAGTTTTGGAGGCTCTCCCAGCAAAGCACCACCCCCCGCTGGTGAGTGTCATCCTGGCTTCATGGGGGTCGGGGCGGGGCCGGGAGTCCGGCCGATTCTGAGCTCGTGCCTGATGGGTTAGGCCCCGGCTCTGAGCGTGCCTCCTGGGTTGGCTCTGGTGACAATGTGCTGGTGTCCCGAGGTGGAACAGGAGGACAGCGGTAGCACAGAGTGCCCTTGTACGGCATAAGTGTGAAAGTCCTTCAACTGTGCACAGCTGTGCAGAGCACTTGGTAAGTACTCAGAAGTTAGTGATTCCTAGGCCCGTCTGCCGTCATGGGTCCTGGGCTGCACAACCATTTGAGTCTTGTTGAAACACGGAGTAGAACCCATCCTTCAGTGCATTTCATTTTAATCCGTAAAAGAAAGGAAGTAAATACATGTTGACTACCAGAGGGTGGTAACAGGTAGGCCTTACTTGATTTCTGACGGAACTCAAGCAAGACCACAAGTCTTCCTATCTTTTGAAAAACTCTGGACATGGGGAACGAAATACACCCTTGCTAGCTGGATCGGAGCCATGAACCATCACCATACTGGTTCCCTTGCCCTGTTCTCCATCCTTTACTTTACTTTAGATTTCTGCATCGCTGGTGGCCCGTGCCACGCCCTGCACAGGGTTCCCGCAAGCCCATCTCGCGCCCGCTGGCTCTTTCCTGCCCGGGCCTGTTTCCCATAGTGGTTGAGCCCTTGTTCAGCCTTCCCTCCCACGGGCCCCTTGAGCTGAGCTGCCTCGAGAGGTGAGGTGGGGTCAGACTAGCCTGTTGTGTCCATACAGTCTGACGAGACCCTAGGGCCTGCACGCTCTAGCTCATGCCGGCTGATGTGTGTGTGTACCTTGTGCATGCACCCACACACCCCGCGGGATGGGCGTGTCTAGGAGAGAGCGCAACAGGTGGCCCTGGACAGTTCACAACCAGCTGGGCAGGCTCCCTCCTGTGCCCTGCGCTGGGTGCCAACTGCACCAGCAGGCCAGTTCCGACTGCCAGGCTCCATTTAGGGTTGTTTTCCTCTGATGTCCGTGGCGGAAGTGGGGCCCTTGTATACCGACAGCCTTCTCCGGGCAGAACTGTCCAGCATGGTCTCTGTTAATTTTTCCCAATAAATTAATGCCAGAGGGGGCAGCAGGGAAGAAAAATCAAGGATCCGGTGTTAAGAAATCTGTGCCAGAACCTTCCACTCCAGTGCTGAACGTGATGAGGGTTTAAGCGTCCTGCCAAGGGAAACAGAAACTGACAGCTACCATAGTGGGCCAGCTGAGAAGGGTGCATACTCCATAAGCTGGCTCCTGCGAGGGCCCGATCAGCCATGTGGAGTCGGGGTCAAAAAACAACCTCTGGGCGTGCAGAGAGAGCTGCCACCCACACCCTCAGTCACCCCCAGCCGGAGGAGGCCAGCTGGCAGCGCGGCTCCCACGCACATGCCTGCGAGTCTCATTGTCTCCTATCTCCCAGTGCCATCAACAGCTCACAGGTGGCAGGGGCAGGTCTGGGGCTAAAGGACAGTGGCCGATGGCTGGGGGCCAAAGGCCACAGCAAGGCCGGCCAGCCAGGAGAAGGAATGTCACGTCCACAGCAAACACCTAGCACAAGGCCAGTGGGAGACTTTAGGCAGAGGAACTCTGGTTCAAACAACTGGACTAGGTTTCCCTCCCAGGAGAGGAGACCAAGACGGGCCACTCTGCACAGGGCTGCTGGGGACGCTTCGGCGAGCATTTCCAGCTGGCAGCTCCCCCGCGGCCAGGGCCTGGTCTCACGCTTGCTGCCTCCTCGCTATTGCCGTACCTGGCCTCTCATGGGGTACCCCCCCACACACACAGGTGCACATGCCAAGGGACCCCAGCCTCCGGCACATGTGCCTTCCTGTGCACTTGCCGGCCAGTTCTGGGGTTGCCTCTGGAGGAGTTCGGTCCTGGGGCACGTGGCACAGGGTGCACGTCTGCACTTCAGATGCCAAAGGAGTCGTGAAGCCAGGCCCTCCACAAGAGAGACTTGGCATGCGGAGGGGCGAGGGACAGGGACAGCCCCTCGCTTCCCACGCTCTGGTGTGCTGGCCTTCCGCCCTCCCACAAGCGCCCCGCAGGAGGCTTTGGGCGAAGGGAAGGTGGGCCAGAGCCTCCACTCCGCACGGACAGGATTCCCCTGCCCCTTCCGCCACAGCCACTGGCTCCCTTGGTACCCAAGCCGTGGCAGCCACCGCTCCCAAGGGAGGGGAGGGACTTGATGGTGGAGCCCAGCCTTCCCGGGAGCGCGGCATAGTTCTCCTGGGTACTCATTCCATCATCACCATTGTCATTGCCCTCCAGAGGTGCCCCTTGCACGGCCCTCACCACTATCCTGCCAGGCACTGGTCAGCCGCAGTCCCAGGGTCCCCTGGCTGTGACATTTAGCCTACTCTGACTTGGGAGCCGATGTCCTCGGCTCCTGTCACCGCCTTTGTCCCATCCGCCCAGGCCATCACAGGTATAGCCGATGACAACAGCATCCAACAGCACCAGCATGCGGTATTTCTTATTCTGGAAAGAACTGAATGTTATCAAAGATTGAGGGAGTATTGTACCGAAGCCTAACGTACCCGTTATCCAGTGTCAACGATTACCAACACGCCATACTTCTCAAAAGAAAAGGGATGACAAAATGCATGATTATTATTTATTAGTATTTTCTAAGTAGGAAAGTGTGGAGGTGTCAAAGGGACACAGGAAGCAACTGAAAGAGTTAATGGCCAAAGCTGGAACAATGTTAGCAATAAAATAAACAACACAGTATGGAACATCACTGAGAGTGTAAAATCAATACTCGGGGAGTCCACAGGGACATGAACACATGACTGAATAAATAAATGGAGAAAAGACAAGCCTCCCACGGAGAAATTCCAAATAACTTATGTAGATATGCCACCTTCAAGGATGTGGGGCAGAAGTCCATTCCTGCGGTGCGGACCATGCACATGGACTTCCTACTAACAGGGACAGTCCGGAAAGAGGAAGAAAGAAGACTCACAGCGGGGTAACCAGGCACACGCTGTTCAGCTGCATGACCGAGGCTAAGAGCCCCATGGGTGAGCCAGGGGGACACACGGGCCCTTGAGGGGATGTGAAGTCAGGGCGCCTGGCCGCTGGGGCCTTCCTTCCCAAACCCACGGCCCCAGTGTAATGGCTTTCACACTAATGCCAACGCAGGGACACTACAAAATATCTGACCGGTACTCCTCAAAACTGTCAAGGTCACACAAAACAAGGAAAGTCCGAGAAACTGTCACAACCAAGGGCAGCCTAAGGAGAGACTTGACGACTAAATGTAACAAGGTAACCTGGATGGGATCCTGGGACAGAAATGGGGCATCAGGTAAAAACTAAGTTATTTAACTGCTTATGTGTGGCCTTTAGTTAGTAGTCATGTACCGAAATCGGTTCATTCATCATGACAGACGTTCCATACTGATGTCAGACCCAACAGTAGGGAAAGCGGCTCAAGGGGTCTATGGGAACTCTGTCTACGATCCTTGCCATCTGTCACTCAATCCAAAACTCTCCTAAAATAGAAAGGTTATCTTTTAAAATGTGTTCTTGTTGTTATTTTGCAGGAGTCGTGTTTATGCAGGAGGGGCAGAGGGCAGGGAAAGTTTTCCATGAAGCTGGGCTGGCGAGCACTGGCCCCACCCACCTGGTTGTTCTTGGATGTACCCGACAAGTGGGAGGGGAGCGCCGGCCACCTGGCCTCGCTCTCGGAGCCTCCCGCACCAGCTGGTGGAAAGCAGAGGCGAGGTTATTGCCGGGAAGTGAAAGAGGATGTCCAGGAACCCATCAGGTGGGCCAGGCCAGGCGGCAGAGGGCTGCGGTCCTCTCCCAGAAAGACTGACTCACCACGACCTTGCTCGGGAGTCACGCGGTGTAATGCTCTGCCCTCGGGGTGGCACCCCCATGGTGCGGGGAGTGTCGCTCTATGCCAGCGACTTGGCAGACTGGGAGGTGGCTCAGAAGGGTGAGGTGAGCCCTTCGCTGCCATTGGCTGTCCCCGTCCTCGTCCTGGTAAAGAAGGAACGGGCATTTGCGGTCTCAGTTGTCCAGCCCTGGAGGCAACCCATGCGTGTTTAGCTCCGGCCCCCGTTCCTGAGACCACCCGTCTCACCTTCCTTTAGACACCTGGGGGGATGGACACACATGGGCTCGGAGGCAGCGAATCTGGGCTCAGGCTCAGACTCCACTACTCAATAGCTAGGAAACTCGAGTGATTCACTGAAGCTCTCTGCCCTGTTACTACAGCTATAAAATGCAGATAATCCACCTGCCTCACCCACCTCATGAGGCTGAGTCAAGGATCAAATGAGACAAGGCAGGAGTTCAGGAGGAACTCTCTTAGGGGTTATTCTTTGGGTGGATGTGGCAAGGGTGGTCATTGTCCTTCAGGCAGCAGGTAAGGACTTTGATGGCGCAGGGGCTAACATGGGATAGAGTTCTGTATGTTTCAGGAGGCTTTTCGTTGCAAGGAATAGTAAATCCAACTCAGGTTGGTTCACATAGCTGAAAAAGCCAGAGACCAGGCAAGCTGCAGGAGCGGTGTGATCAGGGTTCTGGCCATGTTTCTCAGTAAGTCAGGGACTGTGTGTACTGCTTCTAAGACTGGCTTCCTTCTAGGTAGGAAAATGGTTGTAGGAGTCTCAGACCGCTCATGCTGCCATCCCTCACAGGAGAGAGGTGCTTTTCCTCCATCATATAATGCCCAAGGCTTCTCTCTCTTTGGTCTATTTCAGGCCACGTGCTTGGCCCAGCATCCATCCATGAGGCTGGGACAAACCATTTGCTTGGCTTCGGCTTGGGTTATTGCCAAACATGAACAAATTACTGAAGCAAAGGGGGACAGATTAAAACGACTGGCTTAGGCCAATCGGGGCCTGGACTTGGATGTAAGAAGGGAATCAAATCCACACAAACCTGTTGACCGCTACAGTCGCGGAGGGGAGGGATGGATGCCAACCACGTGTGCCACAGGTTTGCATCCCAGTAATAATCCACTGCTGTAGGGAGCAGTGGTGGTTTGTCTCACTAGCATTCCATGTTCCTCCATTTGGCTACAACCCTAATTTGCATTTGGGGCTCCATTCCTTCCCCATTCTTAGACTGTGTGTTTCTGATGGGACCCCACTTCCCACTCATGGGAGAAGCATGTGATCAAGACTTAGGTCAGTCAGTGCACTCTAATCTCCTGGCCATAAGACTGCTTCTCGGAAAGGTACTTGGCTCGAAAGCCAATGAAACACAGTGACACTTGCCAGGAAGGAAGACTGGGACAGTGCCAGCCGCTCGCCTGCTGAACTTCACCCTAAGAGGATGTAAGGTCTGGAGCGACTGATGCTGCCACTTTACACTCCCAGGGATAGAGCCCGAGGCTGGAGCCGATACAGAAAGATGGAGAAAGGGGGAGAAACCTACCAAAGCCACACGGCCAAGCTAATTCCTGGACGTCTCATTCTGTGCGTCAACACATTTCCTCTTTGCTTTAAGCAGCCTGTAACCATGTCTTAAATCATACAATCCTCCTTCCTGTTCAAAGGCAGTGAATGCCCTGAACGGCGCATGTGGGTGTCTGGAATCTTTGGTACAAACTTGACCAAGCATGTTTGTCATCTGAGACTAGTATTACATGGAAAACATCTCAGCCATGAAAGATGTGGAAGAATGCTGAATGAAGACGGGGAGGATTTAGCCTAGATCGGGGGCAGGCAAACTACGGCCACTGGGCCAAATCTCGCCCACCAGCTTTCATAAAGTCTATGGCTGTTTTGTACGAGGGCAGACTGAAGTTGAGTAGTTGTTTGCAGAGCTTAAAATATTTAATATTTGGCACTTTACTGAGAAAGTTTGCTGCCCCCTGGTGTAGATGGTAGACTAGTAAAACATGAGCAAATACACCCCCCCTGGGCTGAATGCCTGTGTCCCCACAGGGATGCAACAGCAAGTGGCCCTCCATGACAGACCTCGGTATCATTAACCTCAGGCCTGATTTCCAGCATTAGGAAAGCAGACTTTCATCGAACTGAACTTAGCCCCGACAGAGAATGAGAGCCATCCTACACCTTTGGTACTATTTGGTCTCTGCAGTATCCTGGCCACACAGGGCCTAGGAAAGCCTGCAGACATAAAGAACATTCATTTCCCTGTCCCAGACCACGACCCTTCCGTCGGAGTTGGGATGCCGAAGCTGCTGCAGGATTCCCGCAGGTAGCCCAGTGGCCTCCTTCCGCAAGGAGGTGGGATCAGTGTCAAGCCGGCGGGAAGATGAGACAAGTTCCTCCATCTTCATAACCGAATTGTCAGCACGGTGATCTGTGCACCTGACATCTGAAGCCAACGGCTTCCATTTCTACCAACCACAGAGGGCACTCGGGGCTCCACTCTTCCTTTTACCCAGCTCCTGCCACAGGTCCGGCACAGACGGTTGACATTAATGAAATAGCCAAGGTCACAGGAGCAGCCACCTCGCCAGGGGTTCCTGGCCTCCATCTCTGCTAAGTTCGATCACCTAGAAGCAACATCCCGAGATCTTAGGCTGCTTCTCAAGGGAAGGCCACCGTGGAGCCATTATTTAATATTATCGCATGTGCTTTTGTGTGAGGTCTTCATGAGAAGTGGCTTCATCTCATGCGACTGTCCCCAACACAGTGGCCAGAATCTGACGGGCGGTTTCTAACTCAGAAACGATGCCACGAAGAGAAAGCAGTTTAGGAATATTGTTGGCTGGTACTGTTCTCCCAGAGGAGTCTGCTTTTGCGGGAGGCTCCCCTTCTGCTCACGGAGGATCTAGCAGGCTGCCCAACTTACATGGGGCTCGAGGTGGGTCTGAAATGCACCCAAGGGGGAAGCTGGGGCCTATCTGGATATAGACATCTGTGGGAGCTTTGTATTTCTTTACTGATGGACCCCACGCTGAATGCCACATCAGTGCCTTCTACTTAAGGAGCCACACGATACATTTGAGAATTTCTGTCCAGCACTCACTTGAATGCTGTACAAGTCAGGAAATCCTCCAGCCCCAACTGGGAGCCAGAAGGGAGTCTCATGATTATGCTGTGTAAAGCCCAGAGATAAGAGTGCAAGCAAACGACCCTCTCTGGGAGGCACACTTCACCTCCCGCTGGGCCGGCCCACACCCTCCCTCCTGGGTGTGTAAAGCCAGCTCACACGGAAGCAATCCCTTCTGTCTCTTAACCTCGCCCGCTGCTGCGACCCATCCCTGATGCCTTGTGAGGCTCCAGGCGGGTGAGGGTTTGACCTTTTGTTACGTTGTCGGCCAGGATGTCTCTCCCCACGCTGCTTTGTAGCCCAAGCTGTTACAGGGCGATGACAGCACAGGGACGGGGATTATAATCTGAGAGGAAGCCACCCTCTCCTCAGCCCTGGAGGAGAGCCAGGTGACCGCAGGATTCTGGCCTGTTCCTGTGCCTGCTCAGGACGACCGACCCCACCTGTGGCCGAGTGCTTGCCTTAGGACTTGGGAGCCTGGCCCCTGCCGGGAGTCAGAAGGAGGAGACAGACACACAGACAGGCCATGAGACGTGGTATACAGAGTGCCGGGGAGTAAAACGAATTGCTCTGGGGAGAGCTCCTCCTGCTGTTTGTTAGGCCCACTGAGGCCTCGGCTGGAGGAGGTATGTGAGGGGGAGCCCAAGCCAGACCCCTGTCATCGCTCGCACGCAGGGTCTGGAACCCTGCACACAGGAGACTGGCGATCCGCAAATCATCTTCAATAACCCCTAACACTGGACATTCAGAGGGAATTTTCTTGGTACCAGTCACAAATGAGAGACATCATACAAAAGGTTATTCTTTTATTACTTCAAGGAGGTAATACATAGCCCAATCCGCCAAAGCAATAGGGAATTAGAGGCAGCAAAGGGCAGAGTTCTTGAGAAGAGCCTCATGCTGCATCTCTGAGCTCCTGTCGGCCCTCAGTCTGTGGCTGCTTACGAAGGCCAGGCCAGCCGCACGGAGTTTGCTGTGACCGCAGCAGTGGACAGATGGCCCAGCTCGACACCTCGCTGGCCCAGAAAGGGTTCCCTGCGAGCCGCAGAGGCCCCGACAGGCTGAGCGCACAGGGCGGCCCCCCAGCCTGCCTCAGCCAGGGTTCCTCGGCTCCGGCCTCAGCAGCAGGCCGGCCTGCCAAGCACGGGAGCCCAGAGTGGGCAGGACGTGAATAAATCCTGAGTCAAATTAAGGTGAAAGACTTAGTAGCATTAATACTTGGGATGAGAGAAGACAACACTATCTCTGAGGGGGCCGGGCTGGAGTCTGATGGGAGATGAAAACACGCAGAAGGGCCACAGGCTGCCAGGGCTGCCCCGAGGACGCGAGAGGGGTTTTTCACGGTACATGATGGGGTGGGGGAGGGGTACACACTGGGGCTGCTTCCTGGGGCGCAGAACCGAGCTGGGGGTTCATTTTCCACTCATAATTGGCTTCCTGGGTCAAAGTCACCACCCAGGTGGCTGAAGCAAGCCCCGCCCGCACACCCACTGGGGGCCCTGGGGAGAGTGTGGCTCGGTTCTCTGCGCGGAGGGGAAGGAGCTCGCGACCCGAAGGGACCTTTCTCCCCCACCCCCAGCTCCTTTCCCCTGCAGCCTTGGGCATCTCCTAGTGAAGTCCCACCATGATTTTTTCTAGAGAATACAGTCTGATGGGACCAAAGCTCCCCCGCCCCCTTGGCACAGAGCACTTATTTCCACCTGCGGGAGGGCACCTTCCTGGTGACTTAAGGGTGGCGTGGAAGGGAGGGTCGCAGTAGTGACTCATAGACGCCGCTCGTTTCAGTACGACTGTCCAGGCTGGAGAGCTGGCGGCGAGGGGCTGCTTCTGCCCAGCACGCACCGCTCCCCAACAACCCGGGCCAGCCAGAGCCGGGTTCAGGTGCCGCGCGGGGCTGACAGATTTTTGGTTTGACAGAGGTGGAAAGACTTTTTAAAAAACCACACCACTATGTTCTCCAAACCCAGAGCCATCAGTTTTGCTTTGTTTGACAGGAAAGGACAAAGGACCACAGCCCCATAGTGGCCAAGGCTTGTGCAGCACAGATTGCGGTACGTATCAAAATGTATACACCTTGGTCTGACCGGGGAGGTGGGCGAGAGAAGAGCCTCGGGAGCCTTGTCCTCTAGGCGGTGGCGGGCTCTGCCGGCGCCTCGTCCTCACGCTCCTCAAAGCCCGGGACTGGCTTCTGCAGAAAGTGCATGGTGGCCTGGATCACCTTATCTGGTCCGATATTGTACACCGGGTGAGTGGGCTGCTGCGAAGAGAAGGACAGAGGCCAGTTAGTCGCCCCAGGGGTCCCTGGGAATGGGCACAGCCTTGGAGCCTTTAAATTAAATGCACCCTTTAGCACTTATCAGCAGGAGGACTCACCAGAGACACCCAGAGAGCTCCCCCACCAAGGCCCTGATGTCCAACGACAAGGTATTAGTAAAACCATTTAACAGTATGTGGGACACAAAGGAATATTATGTAACCATTTAAAAACATGCTTTCAAAATATTTAATCATGGGCAGATGGTTGTAACATATGGAGGAAAACGGTATGCACGTCGTTCTAAACTTTTTGAAAATGTGTTTATAGATGTGATTTATAGGCAGAAGTTGGACATGTACCCAAATAGGTACAGTGATGTGATTGTTTTAAATTTTCTTAATTGTACTTTTATATATATATTCCAGTTATTAAACCAATCACCATGTATCCACATTTGTAATCCTCAAAAAGGACCACAACCCTATGATGCAGTAAAGGTGGCAGGCCGTATTTAAATTCTTTTATATTATTCCACTACCTCACAGAAACCCAAAAGCAACTTTGGGTCTAAGAGCACAACTGAGGCCAGTATTCAGGACTCTTTCATTTGGGGAGAATGAAGAAGGAGACAGAACTGCAGGAGAGGTTTAAAAACTTTTTTTAAAAAATGTTTTATTTATTTTAGAGAGAGTGAGTGGGGGAGGGAAGGGAGGGCGATGGAAAGAATCCCAAGCAGACTCCACCTTGAGTGCAGAGCCCCTCGAAGGGCTCGATCTCATCACCCCTCACAGGGCTCGATCTCATCACCCCGAGATCATGACCTGAGCCAAAATCAAAACGTTGAAAGCTCAAATGACTGAGCCACCCAGCTGCCCAAGGTTTTAAAACTTTTAAGAGAGAATACGATGAGCGACTTTATGCCAAAACATATAAAAGTACAGATTAAGTGAATAACTCTATAAAGCAACATAAATTTTCTAAATTTAGGGGCTCCTGGGTGGCTCAGTGGGTTAAAGCCTCTGCCTTCGGCTCAGGTCATGATCTCGGGGTCCTGGGGTCAAGGCCCACCTGCATCGGGCTCTCTACTCAGCAGGGAGCCTGCTTCCCCCTCTCTCTCTGCCTGCCTCTCTGCCTGCTTGTGATCTCTGTCAAATAAATAAAATCTTTAAAAAAAATTTTCAAAATTTACTCAAGAAGAAATTAAAACATATATGAATAAATTAAATCAATAATACAATTGCTTATTCTGCTACCATCATTCCTGCCCCAGGACACCAGGCCTAGATGGCTTTTCAAGCAAGTGTGATGAAACCTACAAGACAGAGCATCTCTAACCTGTACAAATGTTCTCAAAGACTTAAAAAAAAAAGGGGGGTGGCAGGGAGAGAAGATACCCATCTAATTTTATTAGGCTATGATATTATCCTGAAATATAAACTGGAAAGACCAATACAATAAAAAATTTTAGATCAGTTTTTTTATGAATATCATGCAAAAAATCCTAAATAAAAATACTAGTCAAAAAATACTAGCAAACTGAATCTAGCAACATATTAAATAAACACATACACGCTGTCCTGTGTCCAAGAAGGGCTTACCCTAGGAATGTAAGGTTATCATAACATTTATTAACAAAATAATAGCATATTTGATTAAAGGAGAAAAATCAGGTGCAGAAAAAGCACTCAATAAAATTTAATGTTAGATTATGATTAAAACAAACAAAACAACCTAGCAAACCAGGAAGAGAGGTCGAGTAGCATCCTTAACCAGATAGGAAGTATTTACCAAAATCCCCAGGGGCACCTGGATGGCTCAGTCAATTAAACGTCTGCCTTGGGCTCAGGTAATGATTCCAGGGTCCTGGGATCCAGCCCCACATCAGGCTGCCTGCTCAGCAGGAAGCCTGCTTCTCCCTCTCCCTCTACCCCTCTCTGCTTGTGCTCTCTCTCTCAAATAAATAAATAAAATCTTAAAAAAACAAACAAACCAGTAAGGATCCTACATAATGGTGAAATTATAAACGCCTTCCCATTACAACCAGAATCAAGACAGGAGCACCCCCCTATGATTGTCTCCAGTCAGCATATGGGGATCTTAGCCAATATCCCAAGGTAGGAAAAAGAAATAAAATGAGAAAGGGGCATCTGGATGGCTCAGTTGACTGGTTTCGGCTCAGGTTGTGATCTCAGGATCATAAGACTGAGACCCATGTCAGGGTCTACTTGAGGATTTTCTCTCTTCCTCTCCTGCCCCTCCCCTCACTTGCACTCTCTCTAATAAATATCTTTAAAAAAATTTAGAAAGAAAAAGGCAACAATGTCCTCATTTTTAAATAACACCACATTATTCTAAATAGAAAATCCAAAAGATTCTATAAACTATTACAACTATTGAGCAAGTTCAGCAAGGCGGCTGGATACAAAATTAAAATAAAAATATCATTTCTGTACATTAGTAATGACCGGTTACAAAATATAATAGAAAAAAATCCAATCACAACAGACACAAAAACTATAAATTTCCTAGACATAAGTCTAACAAAAGATGTGCTAGTCTTTTGTGGAGAAAATGATAAAAGACCACTGAAAGACGTGTAAGAGAATCCAAAAAATCTTGTTCATGAACGGAGAGCCTCAGAAGTCAGTTCTCTCCCACTAATCTTTTTTTTTTTTTTTTAATTTATTTGACAGAGAGAAACACAGTGAGAGAGGGAACACAAGCAGAGGGAATGGTAGCGGGAGAAGCAGGCTTCCTGCAGAGCAGAGAGCCCGATGCGGGGCTCGATCCCAGGACCCTGGGATCTGACCTGGGCTGAAGGCAGACACTTAACGACTGAGCCACCCAGGCGCCCCCTCTCCCACTAATCTTAAATCAAATGCAAATTCCCGTAAAAATTCCATTATAGTTTTTTGTGGAACTTGATAAGCTGATCCTAAAATCCACAGGAAAAAGCAAAAAGCAAGGAATAAGAAGGTACTTTTGAGTAAAAAGAACCAGGTGGAAGGGATGTGCCTATCTGCGTTTAGGATTTGCTTAAGACAGTGCAGACAGGTGAGCAGAGCAAAGGGACAGGGTCATCCCAAATACAGAAACACGGGTACGTGACGCACATGGGACCCATGTCAGTAGGAGACTGTAACCATCCAGTAGTAGTGGGGCTGGTCAACTGGTCATCCACGTGGAAAAAAGAGAAAATGTATCCAACCCTCACTACAGACAAAAATCAATTCCAAGAGAATTAAAAATCCAGATGGGAAGAGCAAAACTTAAGACTGTTTAGAAGAAAATATATTTATGACCTCAGGGTAGGGAAAGATTTCTTAAGTACCCCCCCACACCCTCAAGAACCAAAACAGCAATAAAATTGTCTACTATAAAATTAAAAATCTCCTATTCAACAACAACAACAAAAACCATGAAAAGCAAAAAGACAAGTCACGAACTAGAAGAGATTCGCTACACACACACCGCCAACACAGGATTACTATCAAGAACACACAGAGAACTCCAACAAATGTATGCGAAAAGGGCAAACAATTAAAATTACAAATCAGCAAGCCAGCAAGCCAGCAAGCAGACGGCAGCCAACTCACGGGAGACGGGACACAAATGGTCAATGAGCGTCTGAAAAGATGCTCAAGCTCAGCAGTAATCAGGGAAATGCAGAAATATAACCGAGGTACCGCTTCCCACGTATCAAATGGCGGAAAGGAGAAGTTGGCCTACGGCTCGACTCCCCTGAATTCTTCGTGAGCATCAAGTAACACAACCCCGTGGGGGGCGGGGGGCACTGCCTAGTGAAGGCGAAGTGTGTGTTCTCTTCAACCCAGCCAGTCTCCCCTAGAGAAGCTAACCCCAGAAAGTACACTGCGAGTCTGCCCGCAACAGCACGAACCCGAACCATCTCGATGTTAACCAACAGGAGAAGGGAAGTTGGGGTACGTTTATACCCAGGAATACCCTACAGGTGTCAAAATGGATAAAGCAGAGCCGCCCATGAGCGCGGATGAACGTCCGAGCGCAGGGCCGGCAAGAGGAGCGGTGCACAGGGCACAGGCGGTGGACCACGCTCTGCAAGACAGGAAAGCGCACCTTGCACCCTCCCTGTGTCGTTGACGGACACGGCACAAAGGCACCTGCAGGCATGACACATGTCAAACTGAGGACAAGGTGATGCTCGGTCAGGGGAGCGAGACAAAGGGAGAAGGGTTGTGTGGGAGGCAAACACAGAAAAATGTTAAGACTTGAAAAAGCCGAGTCGTGGTTACTCTGATCTGCTCTGCTTATCAGTGAGGCTGAGCATCTTCCATCCATTTCCTGGCCATCTGTGTTCCCTCCACGGGAACTCTTTAGTGATGGTCTACACGGGCCCCATTATTTGTCGGCTCTGGACAGTCTTAGCTGGAGTCACGTCCCGGGCTCACATCTGGGCTCAGGGGTATTTCCTGCGGCCCAGCTGCTCTAGGGCTGGAGGCAGGCTGAACGTCCGGCCCTCATGGGCTGACAGTTTTGGGGGCAGCAGATAAAAACAAGCTTAACACACACATTGCAGACTGTACTGAGTGCTGGGGAGGGCACAAACAGATGCCGTGGCGGCACATTTTGGGGAGACCGTTTATAGAGGAGTCTGGAAGCTTCTCTGGAGAGCCACTGTGCCAGATTCTAGAAACTTAGTGCCTTGGAGTAGCTTCCTCAGAGGAATAATGGTAAGAGGTCTGGGTCCAGAGGCAGGGCGTAAAGGCACAGAACCTCTGTGGCAGACTGGCCCTCCAACCTGGAAGGCTGAGTGGGCCTTGAGGTAGTTCCCTCCTCAGTTACGAGCTCCTCTCAGAGGGCTGGGAATCCAGGAGGGGCACACAGGAGACGCGCGGACAGTTCTGCAGGGTGAGAGCACCTGCTCTGCTCTTGGTAAGCCCTGTCCTGGGACCCTGTGGAGACGGGGTGTCAAGCCCCCCATCCCGCCTTACCAGAGCATTTTCCGGCACGCCCAGGACCACATCGTGCAACATGGCTCCACTGCCGAAGTGCTGGGCTATGGATAGGCCACTGAGGCAGTAGCAGGTGTGGTAGAAGTCCCGGGACCTGCAAGGACAGGGTGGCTCTGAGCGAGGGCTCCTCCGCTGCCCACAAATCCCCGCAGATGCAGCCTCCCACCAGAGATCCGGGCCCAGGACACACGCCCACGTCCCACTGCCACGCGGCAGACTTTCTCAAAGCCCCGTCCTTCTGCCCTGCCCCACAGCAGGAACTGTCACTGAGGGGCTGGGCCCTCCAGGGTCCCTCCAGCCATCTTCTGGAAAGGGCTTTCCAGGGTGCTGCTGGTGCTAAATTAATATACTTCTCCAAAAGACTACCAAAATGCCTAGAAGCAGGCCACGTTCGGCCTGATCAGCTGTGTGGGACCAGCCTTGAGCTGGGCCTTCCCCGGGGTGTCCACAGGGGCAGGGTGTGTCCAAGCCCAGTAGCCACGGGGACAGGATTTATGTGGTTTCCCTTTGCTTTGACTGTGGTGCCTGAAGATATCTAATGTACGAGGCAATAGTTGTGGTGATTATAATTTCTGTTTACGACACTCAAGGGTTTTAAAATCCTGCATCCTGTTCTATTTAGATCGGTTTAGTTTTAAAAAAAAGAAAGAAAAAAGGAGGAAAGAAAAGCTATGTACCAGCAATCTGTATAACTTACCTGGAGAGGGGGTTGCGTGTAAGCTCGGGGAATGGACAGGCACTGGGGTTGCCCAGAGGGCACTGGAAGTGGGTGCCCCCGCGGGTGCTTTGTCCAGTACTAAGCAGCTGGATGCAAAGGGACTCCCCCCGCCACTCCACCCCCACCAGGCTTTTAAAGATCAGCAGCTGCTGCCCTCTGCAGAGCCCTGGGCAGACCTGAGTGGCACGCTCCCCCCTTCCCTATGCCTCCCTCCCCCGGGAGAAGGCACTCACTTGCCCGGTTTATCCAGAAGCCCCCCCGCGGGGCACTGGCAGCACATGAGGATGTACTCCTGCAGGGCCTGCTGGTGGAACATCCAGTGGCTCATGCTGAGGGCAGGGTCGCCTGCAGAAAGGCAGAGGGTCAGTGCGGGCTCCAGCCCGGGACACCACCAGCGAGGCGTCCAGAATGTCTTTGTACTTTATTGCCCACCGGGGACAGTCAAGGTTTCCCTCTATTCTTCCTGGACCAATTCTGAAAATTACATTCTCAGGACACTCAACACCTTCACCCAAGTCCCGTGATGGGTCCCTTCTCCTGACCTTTGACTCGAGTCAGAGCAGCAGTGCAGAGTGGATGCTGCTCTGAGACCACACCCCCGAAGGTGTGAGCCAGCTGGCTAGCTCCGCCTCCCAGATCACCCCTGGTACTGCCCCGACTCAGTCCACAAGTCCCTATGCTTCTTCTTTTTTTTTTTCTTTTTTAAAGATATTCTTTAATGGCGGGTGGGGGAAAGGGGCAGAGGGAGAGAAAGTCCCAAGCAAACTTCATGCTAAGCGTGGAGCCCAACACGGGGCTTGATCCCACAACCCTGAGTTCATGACCTGATCCAAAACAAAGAGTAGGACACTTAACCGACTGCGCCAGCCAGGCGCCCTATACCACTCTGGCCTTAAGACACTTCCTCTAGCACATCTCTGACTCTAACCAGCTAAGAGAACTCTCAACAGGGGTGATGTCTGTTCCTTCTCTTTTCTAAGCCTGAACTTCATCTATTTCCAAAGGGCATCCTCCAGCTTTTCTCTTGGCTTAAAATACTTTTCCTAAGAAGCATTACTAGTGACTGCCAGGATTCGAGCAGAAACTGGTAATAATATGGAAGTAGGGGAAAGCAACCGGGCTTCTACACCCTGAAGCTGGAGCTGCACGGTCAGAGAGTTCTGTGTGTCGTACAGTTATCAGGTGGGGGGGACAGACAGACTGCCAACTGATGGAAGTTTCCAGAAGCACTTACATGGGAACTGGTTTTTGAAAACTACACACATGCATTCAGTCCCCGGTTAATTTTACACTTTGATCCCTGGGCTACTACAAAGACAGCCTATTTACAATCAGTCTGTAAATAGCAATTAAAAGCTAATTTTTCTTTTTCAGTCTTTTTTTGTTTCTATGCATTTTTCTCTATAGCTATTACAATTTTGTACTTTGTGTTTTCCATTTAACACCAGAGGCATACATTTTCCTAAGCTGTAATCATACTGTTGATTTTTCCTTTGCGATTTCTTCTTTAAAGAAGCATATTTAATAGCTACAGAGGCTCTGGGGAGGTGATGAAAATTCTAAAATTGATTATTGTCATGGCTGCACAGCTCTGTGACAACATTGAAAACCACCGAATTGTGTATTTTAAATAAGTGAGTTATATGGTTGTGTGAATTATATCTCAAGGCAGCTCTTATTTTTTTTTTTAAAAAGGCCAATGTATTAAACTTCAGAACAACTGCATGAAGAATCTGTACAAAATACACCTTTATTCTATATCCTATAGGAAGTAAAAGACTATTATTTTAAGGCAAGTGCTAACCCATCACTAACATCGGAATCTGAAAAGAAACCTTAGATTACAGAGTGGGTCCACTCCGTGCTGTATTACTGAAGTCTGCAAGCTCAAAGTCCACAAGCCCGACAAGGAGCTTCCCGGGACCCTGGAGTTTGCATGGCAGCACCTTCTAGCACCCCAGAATCAGCCTTCTAAACCCTTCATACCTCTCCCTCAAATTAGGAATCCGCCAGTCACCGGGTCATTTTGCATCTCAGAGATCCCCAACAGTATGTGACAGGCCCTGCGACGTGTAGCTCAACTTGCTAGGTGGACAGAAACAGGCCTGCGGTGTGCCTCCAAGAACACGCGAGCCACTGGTAACCGCTCACGGCCTGCCGCTTTCCTACGGCTCCACAGAAACCAAAGAATTCTCCAATTGGTTCAGCATTTTATATTTTAAAAATCTTAATAATTTCTTCTTCTAGTCACCCGCTGTGTTCTACGCCTGTACCGCGGTGACCTGAGCAGAGCCAGTGCCAGCCGCCGGCCGGGGGGGGTGGGACTGGGGGTGTGTGTCACCGAGGTCGGCCCCTTGTTACCCCCATTTTTCTTTTTAAAGATTTTATTTATTTATTTGACAGAGAATGGGATCACAAGTAGACAGAGAGGCAGGTAGAGAGAGAGGGGGCAACAGGCTCCCTGCCAAGCAGAGAGCCCGATGCGGGGCTTGATTCCAGGACCCTGAGATCATGACCTGAGCTGAAGGCAGAGGCTTTAACCCACTGAGCCACCCGCGCACCCCCTCCCTTGTTACCTCTTTAACTAGCTATAGGATCATCGCCTTAAAAGTGTACTGAGTCACTTACTGAGATAAATGCACATGGTTTGGAAAAAAGCAGGTATGGTACAGAAGGAAGAAAATCCAATACATGAGCCTTCCTCCCTCCCTCCAACTCCCATCCATCTCCCAAAGGTGCCCGTGGTTAAAGGGGTTTTGCTTGCCTCCAGGAAAAGCTGTGGGGCTGTCAGCCCATGTGCACACTTCATGTTGGGTTCCGGAGAGTTTTCCATAAGGAGCCCATTGCATGTAACCATGGTATGGAGAAATCGTAATATATTTAACTATTAACCTTTTTGTTTGAGAAAGAGAGCATGAGTGGTGAAGAGGAGCAGAGGGAGAAGGAGAAACAGACCCTCCGCTGAGCGGGGAGCCCAATGCGGGGCTCAATCCCAGGACCCAAGATCATGACCTGAGCCAAAGGCAGACAAAGGCTTAACTGCTTAGCCCCTATTAACCTTTTCATGAGCAGCTGGGTTGCTCACCATTCCTTTGCTAATACCTCCGCAGGTAAATTCCTGAGCATGCACTAGCCTGTTTAAGTAATTTAAACAAGTCCCCAAACGACCCTCTGAAAACCGATAACGGCTTTTACACGCCCACCGACAGTACAAAACCGCCTGTTTTCCCACTCTCCCCAAGGCTGGCACAGCATTTTCTCATCTCTGGCAATCTGACAGTAAAAACAACCAGCGTCCCACTGATTTTATTTGCACGTCTTTCACTATCATCTTTTTGTTCCATTTATGCAGCTGTGGCAGCTACACCCGGGTAGGCGGCGGTCGGTATCATAGAGCAAGTCACTCAGCCTCGCCGTTCTTTGTTTCCTCATCTGCAAAATGGGGTGGCGACAGTACCTGTTTTGTGACATTGTTCTGAGGCTCAAATGAGAAAACCCGTGTGACGGTCTCTGATGAGTCCCAGGCTGCAGCAAGTCTCAGCCGCCAGCCAACAGGAAGGGCAGCAGTGGCAGAAGCAACAATAGCCAGGAGTTCTTTCCCTGCCTGTTCTGAATCTCCCTGTTGGGATCCTCGGCCTGGGTTTCAGGGAGGTTGTTCAGCTATTTCTTGGTGATCTGTAAGAGTCTCTCAAAGAAATGAGCCCTTTGTCATTTGTTGCAAATAATTTTTCCCACCTTGCTACTTGTTTTGCTTATAGAATTTCTCTCCTTTTGTAAAATAACTTGTTTTTCTTTATGCGAGAAATTCAAATTAATGCAGAAAATCAGAAGATACAAAGAAAGAAAACAAGTATCACCTGGCATTTCACAACCCAGACACCTTTGAGTAATTTTTTGGAGTCAACTCTTCACTAAAAATGGAATTATAGGGGCACCTGGCTGGCTCAGTTACTTAAGCGTCCGATTCTTGATTTCAGCTCAGGTCATGATCGCAGGGTCGTGAGATCGAGCCCTGCATCGGGCTCCTCACTGGGTGTGGAGCCCGCTTAAGATTCTGTCTCTTCCCCTCCCTCCCCTGACTTGCACTCTCTCTCTTAAAAAAAAAAAAAATGGAATTATATACATGCTGCTTTGAAACCTTTGACCACAGTATATTATGAGTATCTTTCTACCCGTTATCTCCTTTTGACTCCCGATGTCAGTATTACGGCCACTGCTCGAGACACTTCCCTTCTTCCTTTCTCACTGTTGCTGAGACATGGGTGAGCTTTAAGCCCAACCCAGGTCTTCTCTCCCAGGCAGTGAAAAAAGCCGCAAGGCCCAAGATTCACAGGCAACCTCTTCCACAAGCAAAGCGCTGGCTGTGATCGGGCCCCCACAGTGTGTGCTACAATAAACGAAATGTCAGCAGGCCCCTCCTCTCCCCCAGACACTGGCAGGTGCTGCTCCCGAAACAGTTCTCCGGGATGCTCCTGGCAACGGCACCAGGACTGGGTCGCCTCCCCACCAGGGGCGGGTCTGTGAAAGGCTGCCCATTTTACCAGGGGCTTCACCTCACCCGTTCCAGATAAAGAAATCATTAAAACCCCAGGCTGCTTTTGCTTGGAGAACACTGAACTCTTGGGGAGCTCTTGACTTCTTTATTACAGGGGTCAAGCCAGAGACAGTGCAGGCTTGAGTCAGGGGAGCGATAATTCTTAAGGCCAAGAGATCAGAAGCCCAGGGACCCCAGGCAAGGAATCTCAGGAGAGACTATGACTCGGAGAATGGGGGGAATGCGCAGAGGATGTGTTTGCTTCAAGTCTGTATCCAAAGTGGCCACAACTCAAATGAAATGAAGAAACTAAAGAAGAGGGGCTCAGAAAGAACAGCCAAAGAAAGAAAAAAAGGCACCAGGGGGATGGCAAGGAAGAACGTCATCTTCCACATTTGAGCAACTAATTACCCAATGACTCAGAAACCTTCCCTCTGGGCCAAGGGATTGCACTTCAAGCACAGATCAGACCCAGCAGGGCAGCCGTGACTTCCCACGGGTTCCTCAGAAACACCCTGCTCTCACATAAAGTAAGTAAGAAAGATGATTCGGGAGTCCGCAGGCAACCTGAGATTTCACGACATAATAAAGGCAGGCTCCCAGAAGTCCTGCTTGCTGAGTGCTTTGGTTTGGCGTTCCCCTTTGAGACGCCACACAAGTGAACACAGGCCTCCACTCCAGGTGGGGAAGGGGCGGGACAAACCTGCATTTAAGAAATCTTCAGCGAATTTCAGATATTTCTGACGGCGGCTTCTAAGGGTGGTCTCAAGGAAGCCGGCCGGAGGCGGAGGATCTTCTCCACTCAGTTCCGGTCTGACCCATGCAGGGCTCTGCCCTGGGATCCGCCCCAGGGCCCGGGACGCACACCTACCTCCTGGCCACAGCCAGTGTGAAGCAGCCACCCTAACGCGACTGAACCACTGGAACGGGAGTCCTGCTCTGTGCACGCCCAAGCCGGGCACCCGCACTCAGGGACAGACAGAGCTCGTTTCCGGCCCCCTAAAAGAACACGCTGGCGTCCTGACTTGGTGAGCCGCGGCGGGACATCGCCCGGGCCCCGCCAGCAGCCCGCACACCCCCACCAG
>CM053609.1:91177917-91189131 GCA_028646535.1 Procyon lotor | reverse complement strand
AAAAAAAAAAAAAAGCTAAATTTTGAGATTGTGCATATTCAGTTGAGCTAGCTGTAGAACAGAAATGAAAATGTAGTGTCTGTGGCGGGGGGTGGGGGGGGACTTTTAACCCTTACCTTAAGAAGAGTCAACACAGTACTGCTTTTCCTCATTAGTTGTATTGGCTTGGTTGGCATTTACAGGGTTAAACACAAGACAACAGGCCCCAGGTGGAGTCACTTATGCTAAGCCCCACATCACCAAACTGAAACTTAATCATAGTTCCGGCTCTCCAGAAATGAAGTCTTAAACCAGTTAATCAGGAAGCACCTGATGAGCACTGGTTAGGTCACCTGCCTGGTAGAACCCTGCTGTTCCTGAAAGGAAAGTGACCTCGCGACAACTGACCCACTTGTTTGCCTCGTAGAACTTCCTTGTTCCCGGTCCCTTCTGCCTTTATAAGCAGACTTTTATAAGTTTCCCATTTTGTGTAGCTCCTCGGAGCACCTTTCTATCTTCTGGGTTAGATGCTGCCTGTTGGAATAGATTTTTGCTCAAACTCTGAGATTTTTTTTAAATATGCCTCAGTTTATGTTTCAACACCAGATACTGGGATATTATGATATAGTCAAAATATAGTTTGGTCTTCTCCCAGATTCCTGGCACAGCGCTCCTAAAACCCTTGGAATTTCCCAAGTGACAGGGCTGACAGGAGAGTCTCCAGTGATTTAGAACAAGCCCTGGTGAAGCACACCTGCATTACGCTAATGAGGTGACTCCCAGAGGATGGGCCACTGGCCACAGGAACCGACTGCATGATTAGAGGGTTGGAACCTTCAGCCCTGCTCCCAGAGGAGAGGGGAGCCTTCGGGAAGGCCAATGGCCACCAATTTCACCGATCATGCCTCCACAAGAGAACTTCCATAAAAACCCTAAATGATGGAATCTGGGGGGCTTCCAGGTGGGTGAACACAGCCATGTAACTGCCGGGAGGCTGGCATACCCCAACTTCACGGGGACAGAAGTTCCTATGCTCCAGACCCTTCCAGACCTTGCCCCAGATACCTCTTTATCTGGCTGTTCATTTGTATCCTTTATAATATCCTTTGTAAATCAACCAGTAAGTAAAGGGTTTCCCTGTCTTCTGTGAGCCGTCTTAGCAAATTATTGACCTGAAGAGCGGTCATGGGAACCTGATTTGTAGCCAACTCAGACAGAAGTGTGGGTAACATGGGGACACACAACTTGTGACTAGCATCTTAAGTAGGGGTGATCTTCTGGGACGGAGCCCTTAACCTGTGGAATCTGAGCTAAATCTGGTTAGTTGATGTCAGAATTGTTTAACATGAGAAAAAAACAAACAAACACGTTTGGTGTTGGAAGGGTTGTAAGAAATCGTTTTTCCAGTGAAGAACAGATTTTTGGTTCAAATAGACATATTACACGTTTTTTCCTCCCCCTTTACTTTCAACAGTGGTGAAGCCAGAAAATGAATCAACTTATACAGAAGCTAAACACATTTACAAATAAGGCAATAAGATGGCTTTGCTGTAGAAAGCTCAAAAAAACGTATTTCTCTGACTAAATAATAGGAATTTGGTATAAAATCTCAGTGATCCACCACCTTTGAGAAATGACTTCGTAAATTCCCCATACATTTTCCGTAATCTCCTGCCAGCTGAGTGAGCTACTTGGTACGTTAGATCTACTAGGTACATTAGATCACTCCAGAGTAAAATAATAACTTTGAGCCAACTGGTTCTAATCAGTTACTGAAACTCTATTTCCCTGCACTCTATCTGCCCCTGGGGGTGTTTGAACCTCCCAAAGCAATTCTCAGACAGGTGATAGACATTCTCATGATTTCTTCAAATTCATTCAGAAAACATTCACTAGGTCCCTACTGGGCTTCCTTCTCCCTTCCTATCCCAGAGAGAGGAAAGATCACATTACACTATACAGTTATTATATATTATGCTATGTCATTTCTACCAATCAAATAAATTTTTGATTCTTAAAAGCATCTGATTTTGTTCCTGTCTTACTTATATTTTGACATTTACATATAATTGACATTTATATATAAGTTATATATATAATTTGACATTTACATACAAGTTAAAGGACAGTGACACCTGAGGACATCTGTCTCGTGTTTGCCATGATTATGAACTGTGTCCCTGACACATCATTCGGTATATCATTCTGTGAGACAAAGCAGCAGATTTTTCTACGTTGTTCCTTGGGGTTGGCATCTCCAATGGCAGATGAGCTCTAGAATCTATGGATGCAGCAGCCTGAGAAAAACCCCACTCACCTCACATCCACCTCACCTCCAACGTGCATGAGAAAAGAGCCATCGGGTTGCTTCAACGAGTACAAATACTGAAGAAGCTTCTCTCTGAGAAACAAACAGGCGGGAGGCGAGAGACAGCAATGGTCAGTGCAGTGTCAGCGGGGTGGGGGCCCTCTGGTGTCCCTCACCGCTGGCTTTGGCCATACCTGTTAATGACGTCATAGGCCTCCTCGGTGCCGATGATGCAGAGCGCATTGACGGCGGCATACGTGGGTGCAAGATGCGGGTACTGGCCAGGGCCCCCCCCAAAGCCACCTTCTGGACTTTGACACAGCTCCAGGAACTGACACACGCTAAGTACACAGCCAAAGGGGAAACCAAAGTCAGAAAGCATTCATTTCAAAACAAGTTCCACCACAGTCCATGAGTTTCCCTCAAAAGGGGGGAAAAAAAAAAAAAAAAAACCTATCCTCTCAACTACTGAACATATGCTGAATATAATTAACCTCTGAAAAGGGCCCAGCTCTCTTCCCTGCTATTTTGAATGCCCTTACTTTCTGAGTTTTGCATTTAAGGACCCGCTTAGCTGTGAAGGCACCGAGCAGAAGGCCAGGCAGTGACCACCGGCCTTTCACAGAACTGGGAGTAAGTCTCATGCTTCTTGACCAAATCTTTCCCGTATTTTTCCTTCAGTTCGCCACGCCACGTGTGTGGACCCAGCCCTTTCTCCTTGCCTCTGAGGTGCCTAAACTGAACTTTGCCTAAATTGTGATGGCGCCCAACCTCTGTCCACGCTAACCACCCTGTTCTGGGGCCACCACCTAGGCCCACTCAGGATATCTGAAGAGATGTCTTCTCACTCCCATTGCCACCGAAGCCCCAGGAGCTTCTGACTTTTATTCCTACCAGCAAGAAAGCAGCTTCTACTGGAGTCGGCCTCCATGGTTAGGAGAACAAGAGAAGAGTGGACTTCTAGCACGTTCCCCTCAGTCGTGGAGAACTTCAGCACTGCTGACTCATATCACAAAAATCCAGCCTGTAGGCTTTTGTAGAATTTTTCACACTGATTCACAGAGGTTCCAGGTCCGCCACTGAGGGAAACTGTTTATTGAGGGTTTGCCTCCAAGCACGGCATCGAGATGCCCGGAAGTTACATTCTTGTCTGAGGTCAAACCGAGGGAGCGTCTATTTATCCAAGGCCCTCTGAAGCTCACCAGGGAAGGGTGCCCCAGGAAAGTCCTGGTTATTGAGCTCTTTCCCCACAACTCAGTAGGGATCACAGGCTTCCTATTCCAACAAGCCCCCATTTAAGAGAACAAGCTGCAAATCTCTGTCCTGTGCTCAGGCGGCCTTCTTCCCCGGACTCTTTGATCTCGTTCTTTCTTATCTACCGCTGCCAGAGAGATCACAGACAGTCTAGCTCATCTCCTCTAGGGCACAAGCTTATTACTGCTTTTCCACATCATATCTGATGACTTTTGATTTCAGACCTTCCATTATCTCACAGAGACAGCAATAGAAAACGCTGCTACAGGAGCTCTGAAGTCTTCACAGGTTAAAAAAACCAAAATACACACTCGCCTCTACCTGCACCTCTGATTTGACTGCAGGAAACACGAGAATTGGAGTAGAAGTTGATGATCAGAGAAGGAAGACAGTACTGTGGCATATTTGTAATAGCGATTAATTTTCACTGGGAAAATGAGTTTGTTCCTAACGTATTTTCCAAACCTTCGTCCATTCATATCCTATTTCCCGGAAACAAATAGCTAATAAATTAATGTCCTGACAATGGCTGGCTGCACTGGCATACAAAGACTTTTCTGTCTCACAAAAACAAAAGGTTTTAGTTGATATAAAACTTAATAGCACATTAAAAAAAAAAAAGTGAAAAGAAAAAGATTACCTAGTCATCCATTCTCTTTTCCAGCTCCCAAGATAGAATCGTGCCAAATCCAACACCCCCAACCCTGTAGCCTCATGTCTGGTGAGCCAGGATCTGAATGTACCAGACACCTTTAAATCATGCGTCCATGCCAACCTCCCTCAGCTGACATGCGGCATCTGACTGGCCATGGGGCGACGCTGGGGAGCAGGGCTGGGCTCTTCTGGACTCTCGGACGCTTCCATATCACAGAACATTCTGCTCCAGAGGCTTTCCAACACACACCTTAAGGAATTGGCAAACTGACCACAAAGCTACCAGCTGTCACTAACAGAGTTCTTAGCAACTCTGAAAACCAAAGTGTGAATGAGACTTCTATCTTTAGAAAGGGGGAGAAAAAACTTATCTGAGAGACCAGAAATTCACCAACTCATTAAAACAAACAAACAAAAACCACAAGCAGGAAACACGGTGCAAATACCAAAAGGGCAGACTTTGTGAAGAATGAGTCTTCATGCATCCCTCCTTTAGTCACATGACTAAAAGGGTGAGGAGACCACTTTGCTTTCCATCAGTGTTTCATTCTAGCGAATGTGACAATTATCAACAAAGTCGGGAACTGTCTTTAATATCAGGGATTTGCAAACCCAACACGTGTGCCTCACAAACATTGGAGAGCAAGCAGAGACAACAGAGACGAGAGAAACAAGCCTGGCCCTCCGTATTTTTAACAATTCCCAGATGATGTGAATACACACAAAGTCTGAAACCACAAGTCTTAGCTGGGCAATCAGAAACACTTGGGGGATGTTTTTGAAAAACCCAATACCCAGGCCTCACCTAATACCAGTGAAATCAGAATCACTGAAGGTGGGACGCAAGTGGCCATTTTTTTTTTAAATTCCCATGTGGTTCCAATGTGCAGCCAAGTACCAGTGCCTCTGAAACTTGAGTGCACATGGAAACCACCTGAGAACCTTGTTAAAATGCAGCTCCGATTAAAGTGAAAAACAGGCTAGTATGGGGTGTAAATCAATAAAACATTTTTGTGATAAAGAAAATAAAAGTTAAGCGACTTAAAAACATAGGTTGGGAAATACGAATCTATTTGAAATGGAAGCAGGGTTAGAAAAAAAAAGAAAAAAGAATACGAAAAGAAACTAAAAAAGAAATGTAAAATTTTAGCCTGAAGTATGTGAGTTGTGAGGGAACACCTAGAGCTCTCTACAGGATTTTCTCCTGGCATTGGAGTTTTAGAGTGGGAAATGAGCTTAGAGCGGGAGACAAACCATGGGACTCTGGACTCCAGGAACCAAACTGAGGGTTACAGAAGGGAGGGGGTATTGGGGGATAGGGGATGGGTATCAAGGGGGGCACGTGTGGTGATGAGCACTGAGTATTATACGCGACTAATGAATTGCTGAACACTGCCTCAAAAACTAATGATGTACTATATGGTGGCTAACCGAACATAATAAAAAATAAATTAATTAAAAATAAATTTAAAAATAATTTTTTAAAAATGCAGCTCTGACTCCAGAGAGCTAGATGGGCTTGAGTCTGCCCTTTAAGCAAACTCCAGGTGACGGCAATGCCGCTGGTCTGGGGAGCCACATTTGGGCAGCAAAGATCTGTGCTGTCCAATAGGTAGTGACTAGCCACATGAGGCTATTTAAATTTTAAACTAAATTAATTAAAATAATTTAAACTTTAGCTCCTCGGTCACAGAAGCCACAGTGCAACTGTTCCCGAGTAGTTCCCACAAAACAGAGAACATCTCCATTATTGCGGAAAGTTCTATAGAACATCAGCGCTCTATCATTCAACTGTGAAAAAGTATGTGATTCACAGACCTGTACCCCTGAAGCAAATAATACATTATGTGTCAATAAAAAAATAAAATCAATGTGAAATTAAAAAAAAAAGTATGTAAGAAGCACCTGGGTGGCTCAGATGTTAACCATCTGCCTTTGGCTCAGGTCATGATCCCAGGGTCCTGGGATCAAATCCCGCATCGGGCTTCCTGCTTGGCTGGAAGCCTGCTTCTCCCTCTCCCACTCCCCCTGCTTATGTTCCTCTCGCTGTGTCTGTCAAATAAATGAATACAATCTTAGAAAAAAAAAAAGTATGTGAGACCTGTAAGGGGATCAGTTCAAAGCAAGAATATCAATGATTAACCATCAGCCTCATAAGGGGTTTACTCGGACTTCGAGGTGCTGTTTGAAGACCGAAAGTGGTTGATTCTGGGCATCACAGTCACCAACTTGGAGGAAGTACTCTAAAGCATGGAGAGCGAACAAGCAAATAATTCCAAAGAAGCAGAGAAATACCTCCAAGGTGAGAATTCAAGTCCAGAATAATATAAAACAAATCAGAAGCACATAAGAATAAAACGAATGAAACAGGGACAAGAGAATATACTTACGGATGGCAGGAGTGGGGGATGGGTTGAGTAAACCATAGAAATATACTATGGGAAAGAACTAGGAATACGGGGGGGAAGGACCAGAGGTTAAGGCCCGTGAGTTGTGAACAAAAAATGAGAATACTTGTTAAGAGCATCATAAACGCAATGCTGGGGGCGCCTGGATGGCTCAGTTAGTTAAACATCTGCCTTTGGCTCAGGTCATGATCCCAGGGTCCTGGGATCAAATCCCACACTGCTCAGTAGAAAGCCTGTTCCTCTCTCACCCCCTGCCCCTCCACCCCTGCTTGTGCTCTTTCTCTCTCACTCACTCAAATAAATAAATAAAATCTGAAAAATAAGTAAATAAAACAAACAGTGCTGGCCATGACTGTAGCTGGCTCAAGCCTCCATTTTCCAACTCAAAGGAGATTCAGGTTAGAGCTCTAAAAATGGCTAAATATCAAAATCGTTAAAAGGCTTAATATTATAGGCAAACACCGGGAAGAAGCTACCCAGCAAAATACCTCAAGCATACAAAGGGTAATTGTACCAACTTTCTGGTAAAGAAATGAACACTGAAGCTAATCCGCGGCGGCAGAATGTAGGTCAGATTTAAGAAAACCTTCAGCAGAGCAGGTCACCGTGGACGGAGAAGTTACAAAGATGACAGCTTTGGAAACAGCAACAGTCACCCTTGAGCAGGATGGCTTGGGAGGTGAGGCCAATACAAGATGGATGCACGGACGTCGGGCTTCCTCTAGGACGAAGCCTTTCGAATTTAGGACCACAAAACAACTTGAGCTTAGCGCGAGGGAGAGGAAAAGTCCTTCCTGAGCAGAGCCCGGCAGTGAACGGGTGAAGGGCAGGCGGGCGCTGCCCCGACCCCAGCAGGCAGGTGCTGCCGGGAGAGTCTGACATGTTGTCTGACTTCCCCAAGTGCAGCCGTCCTTGGTCAAGGCAGACGTGGTCATTTTAGGGCAGGGCTTCTCCACCTTGGCACTACTGACATTTTGGGCTGCGTAGCTGTTCGTTGTGGGAATGGTCCTATGGAGGGTATCTGGCAGCACCCTTGACCTCAACCCCCTAGCCCACAGCGGCGCCTGGCCAAAAAATGCTCAGGACACAAAGGACGAGATGAGGTATCTTCATAGAAAGGTACGGAAATAGACAGATTATATTTAAAAATGAAAAGGAAAAATATTTAAAGACCTACTCAGAGGATCAGCTACTAATAGCTTTTTGAAAGGGAAATAGTAAAACAGTGACACATGAAAATTGAAATTTTAATATTTGGAAAAACTTTATAAGGAGAGAAGTCCTAAAACAATTAAGTTAAAGATAATTTTTAGATCTTATAGGAGCTAAAAATCTAACTTTTTTCTTTTTTAAAGATTTTATTTATTTGACAGAGAGAAACACAGCAAGAGAGGGAACACAAGCAGAGGGAATGGTAATGGGAGAAGCAGGCTTCCTGCTGACCAGGGAGCCTGATGCAGGGCTCGATCCCAGGACCCTGGGATCATGACCTGGGCCAAAGGCAGACGCTTAACAACTGAGCCACCCAGGTGCCCCTAAAAAATCTAACTTTAACGGTGCAGCCCTCTCCCGGTGATTTCACTCTGTGTGTTATATTCAAGTAGTTTCCAATAACAAAGCATGGGATCCTCATTAAAGGATGTCTCCTTCCGGGCTAAAATCACTAAAAACAAATGTATTTTGGTTCCAAGATATTAACTTATCTCAGGTAAACACGTGCAAATTTGCGGATACAGTCTCTCAAGAGTGGCAAGCTAAATTCCTACCTATGAACAGAGTAGCTTGCAAGGACATACTGTCCTTGAAAGGTCTGAGACCAGCAGGGAAATCTCAGCCTTGCTGGCTTTGTCTCAGTCACAGTGGCTGAAAAAGCGATTTTGTCCACTAGAGGGAGCTCAGCTTGCCACATGGTTCCCTAAACACACAGAAGCACCACACTGAACAAAACAGAAAGAGAAACGGGGGGGTGGGGGGGTGTGTGTGGGTGTGTGTGTGTGTGTGTGTGTGTGTGTGTGTGTGAAAATAATAATACTCTAGATCTACACTCAGTGCCTTCATACCTGCCTGAAGAAGTAAGTGTGTGTGTGTGTGTGTGTGTGTGTGTGTGTGTGTGTGCAGGAAAATAATAATACTCTAGATCTACACTCAGTGCCTTCATACCTGCCTGAATTGTGTGTGTGTGTGTGTGTGTGTGTGTGTGTGTGTGTGTGTGTGCAGGAAAATAATAATACTCTAGATCTACACTCAGTGCCTTCATACCTGCCTGAAGAAGGGAACAGAAACGCGACCCCATTTTCAAAGCATTTCTTTTCTCTGTGCAAAATGAACAAAAAAGCAGTCTCTTATATCAGATTGTCTTTTAAAAATCTCCATATTTTTGCAGAAGTCATTAAGATTTCCCTATCTTGCTGAAAACAGTTTATTTCCTTATTTGTCAAAGCTACTAAGCTCGTTGCTAACAGATATTATCTGCCCCTAGAATTAACTGTCTGCCAGGCACAAAATAAAATCCATTATTGGAAAGTCTAAGTAATTCTTTAAAAGTCTGTTAAATCAATGCTCAGAAGAACAACAAGATTTTAAGGCGGCTGGGAAGCAGAAATTCTCATTCACTATCACGTGGTTCTTGAAATTAGAACTAGCTTTTTAGTACTAAAGCATCCTTTTCACTACAAACAATAAAATAAATAACATTTTAAAACATGCAAATAACCCCAGCATCCAGAAATAACTACTACCAGGTGTGTATACCTTCTGGTTTTTCTCTATGCACGTAATCAGCTATATTTTTAATTTATGGAAGTTGAATCCTTTTAACTACCTTTCTTCACTTAAATTGTGATCATCTTTCTACCTAAATGTATGCATTTTTAAAGATTCTACTTATTTATTTGAGAGAGAGAGAGCGCATGAGCAGGGGGAGCGGCAGAGGGAGAGGCAGAAGCAGACATCCCGCTGAGCAGGGAGTCTGTATGCATTTTTATAAATAAATATGCACTTCATATGTATACATTTTTACTAAAGAATAATGGATATATAGCATTTTATTAGTTTCAGGGGTACAGGAGTGATTCGGTATTTGTATCTATTGCAAAATGATCACAGCAAGTCTAGTTAACATCTGCTAACGTCAATTTTTCAACGGCTGCGCATTATTTCACTGTACGCTCTGCACCATATTTTACTGAAGCTTCAAATACACTTTAACACATCCCTACAGTGGGTACTGGGGTTCTGTCCAGTCGTTGACTGTGAAAGGCCCTTTAAAGGGGTCCCCTCTTCCTATCTGACGTTGCCCCAAAAGCCGCTCTGACACTTCCTTTCTCGGCAAAGCCTTCCCCATACACCAAGTCTACAACCTAGAACGCACTCAAAATCGATGCTGACTCAAGTCTGACCAGCAGTCTTCCCTGTTAGGAATTACGTCCTCCTCCTGGGCACACCTGTTCTTCCCTACCCCTGAATCCTCCATTTCTTTTTTCTCCTCTTGTGTGCGACTCTCCCATTCCCCTGCTGTACCTCCTGATTGCGTGTGTGGGGGGGAGAAACTTCCCAAACACTCCACAACCCCCCACTGGTATTTCAAAAACACATGGGCCTTTGACAATTAAATTCCTGGTACTGCAGAAACTGGGTCCAATTCTACTTCCAGAGCTAGAAGCAACGAGGCTTGCGGCAGCATCGTGATGAGGACAATGCATATTTTTCCTCTCCCTCAGAAAGCATCGTACACATCATAAGGGTTAATTGCCTAATTCTTTATTATCTTCCCCATCCACAGTCATCACAAGACACCCTGCCCAGGAAGGCAAGAATGAGAGGTTATTGTTAAGACAGAATGAATGAGACAATGTGTGGTTGTGTTCTTCTGACCTGACAGCGTGACCCAGGCAGGGGCCTGGGACCAGCGCGAGGCCCAGGCTAGCCTCCATGCATCCTCACTCGGCCAGCGCTGTGCACTGCGAAAAAACGACCCCGGCTCACGGGCCTACCTGCCCGGAGTCCTCTCCCTCAGGAGCGCCAGGGAACTCCAGATGTCACCAAGGGAAGGTGCTCTCTCTCTCTCTCTCAATGAGAACTGGAGCATCGGATCCAATCCCTGGCTGCCCTCTCCTACCCCGGGGGTCCCAGACCAGAGTGAGGATAAGGTTCTACTTTAAAATCTAAACTGTGATGAGCTTCTGAGGACGAGGTGCCACAGTCATTCCCAGCACACCACCTGCACCAGCAGTTTGGGGAGAATCTTCGTTGCTTAGATATCTATTTATAAATCAGAAATTTAAGAAAATTATGGGTCAAGGGGCGCCTAGGTGGCTCAGTGGGTTAAAGCCTCTGCCTTTGGCTCAGGTCATGGTCTCAGGGTTCTGGGATCGAGCCCCGCATCGGGCTCTCTGCTCAGCGGGGAGCCTGCTTCCTCCTCTCTCTCTGCCTGCCTCTCTGCCAGTAGGCAGAGATCACAAGTATGTGATCCCTCTCTCTCTGTCAAATAAATAAATAAAATCTTAAAAAAAAAAAAAGAAAATTGTGGGTCAAGGCATTGGCACACCGAGAGTGTTAACACATCTGGTACCGTCAAGAGCTACACCGTCCCCAGGCGTTGGTGAGGGGAGA